>JAMPIV010018962.1:0-557423 GCA_024509875.1 Oreohelix idahoensis
AAAGGTGGTAATAATGTTCTAATTATTTGGGGTCCTGCACAGCACGGAGTTATGGGGATATTATTATTTTAGGCCCTCCCATCCTTCTCCTCCCTCCTCTTCCAGATCGCCGCCCTTGACAGGCATCGCGTGCGTACTCCCCCCTCCCTCGTTCACTGCCCCCGCCGGTTCGACTCCCCCTCTTTTCCGCTCGCGGGACCACAGGTCCTCCTCTCCCTTTCTCCTCGTTCCGTTTTGTTTCCGCTTACTTCAACCACTTTCCCTCAGATACCTCACTTCATTTCTGAGGGTTTGGAATCCTGGCTTTTTGCTTTTGGCCGGGGTTTTGTCCCATGGTAGTCATTGCCCCAAACGACTCGCATTCCATATGTCAAAGACTGGTGGGGGACATTAGGTTGGTGTGGTTGGAGCGGTGTGTTTATGGAGGCGTGGTATACAGCCATTTTCTTCCGTTTTCTTACCAAACCACTTTCCTTGCTGGGGAATCAAACCGATTTATGGAAGATTAGGTCTTGACAAAGCATTATAGAATATACAAATTTGTAACAGTGTAAATAGATGAAATTAGGCAGACAATCGTATTAGAAAAGTGAATGAATGCAACATCATACGCGAAAAGATTGAAGTCATGTGTACATTTTAAGTACTTGTCATAAAAAGTATATGTTATTTTGAACATGATGAAGTTGTGTGTCCAATCAGGTAAGAATACGCTGATGTATGGTACAAATTGCCAATAGTTGTGAGAACCATTAAAATGTTCAATTATATAATTAGTGTGAGTGTATTAATGCCTTGTGTCAAAAACATAATCTCATCCCGCAAATTCAAACTAATCAACAGCTAATTAAAGCACTATTTAAAGTAACAATGTTATATTGTCATCCGTACTAGTGGAATAATAACCAACTAAAGTCCAGCGAAAATATTTATAATCGAACACAAAGTTCTTGTCCATGATTCTCTGCTATATTATCATATACGTTCCTTTATAAGTTCATGTTAGGCAACACTGTTCAATGTCCAACCTGATGGAGAATAATAATCGCTTGACAGGATTTTTCTAGTTATGTCACTTTGTCCCTTAATATACAGACGCAGTTCCGACAATAGAATAAATCAATTTTTGCCTTTCAAACGATTCAAATGTCACATTATTCTTAGACCATCAACGAATTGTGTCTTTTTGCACATAAACCGTGTATGTAAACCGTTAATAAGGCCCAAGACATTCATGTGAAGAGCTGAGTAAAACGAGCTACAACTTTAAATTGGCGATCGCAGCACTCATCATCATCATGTGCTGAGTGAACATGTTCAATACCTGTAAGCACCGTTAAGAGAGTCACTGAGCGATTTCCTTCAATTTTTGATGAAAAACATTAAGATAATCATCAGCCTTGGTATTCATCATGGGGTATTTTCACATATCATCCTTACATAGCCGTAGTATATCAGGAGATATATGCCAGAACAAGCATCGTCAGCAAAATATGTTCATATATGGTACACTGTCTATGGGTCAACCTGCGGAAAAGTCAGTTGATAGGTTTGCTGTCACTTCACACGATACTTGCATTTGCAGTGTTGTTAGCTGACAGTGGGTCTTTCACGCAACGTGATAACACATCCGCGACCACATTCTGACTGCCTTTGATGGCACAAATGTCATATTCATAGGGCTGGAGCGCAAGTGATGCTCTGACAGCTTTCTCATTACAAAATTTTGCAGTTTTAACATAGGACAAGGCACGCTGATCTGTCTCCATTTCGCACCAATAAGATAGCGTTGCAATTTTGCAAAACAATACACCACAGCGAGTAATTCCACAGAACCAAATCAGGGACCCACAGAACCAGATGAGGTTATAAAGCTTAAAGCTGTGGAAAAATTATTTTTTTCCATTTAGGTGTCCATTGCTTGCCAGCCCAGTGCATTCCACATCTGTCTATTTTCTTTTAGCTCTGTCTCAGTTGTTCTTCACATTTTAATTTCCTCTGTGTCTGGGTAAACTAGATAATGGTGGGTTAAGATAATACCTAAAATGGATTACTACTGCTGTACTTCGGATGTTATGCTGACAAGTTAAATGATATTTAAAATAGAATGGTTGTTGTGCTTCATAGACTTAATGCTGACAAGTTGTTTCTCTGGCAATTTAAAATAGGCTATAGTTGCTGCATTTAGTAGACTTAGTGCTAACAAAAATTATTTTATACAACAATTCTTTGTCAATAGAAGTAAGAATGAGAGTTCTTCAGTGTTATACAGAATGAATCGTAACATAACGGAAGTGAGTAATGGGCAATTAGTAAACAAATAGAAAAAGCACTAGAGACTGTAACGGCTGCGTCGTTCCTCCGATTTCACCAGCAGAAGCATGCTTCATGGGCAACAGCTTGACCTCTTTATCCAAGTGCCCAACCTCATGTCCTCCAAGACATCGTTTCAGAGGCACGCTCCTATTGTCAGAAATGACTGAAAAGGGTAGATAAAAGAGACCACAGAGATGTGGTTTTACAGAAAAACGTTAAAAATACCACGGGCAGCCAAAAAGAGTAAAGAATATATCATGAAAGAGGACAAAGCACAAAGGAAGGTTATTTCTCATGTTAAAAAGAAGCAATGAACTTCCTTTGGGCATGTTATGAGAAGAAGAAAGCTGGAAGTTGTCATGACAAAAGAAAAGATTGAAGGAAAAAAGAGGACAACATAGTGAGACGATACTGGATAGTCTGACATCATTGCATGGAAAAAAAAGGTCAACAGCAGAATTTATATAAAGTACTGGATAAAGGAAGTTGTGGAGAGACATGATCACCTATGCCATAAGGCATGGTACTTGAAGAAGAAGAATGCTAACAAGTTAAAATAATAACTTAAGTAGACTGTGATTTCTGTATTTTATAGACTTGATGCTGACAAGTTAAAATCACTGAGTGTCTGGCCTGGACCATTGTATGCTAAACTCAAAGCTGGAGAAAGTGTTACTTTAGGAAATGGCACAGTGGTAAGTTATTTTATATTTTAGCCATCTAGCTGCTGCTGTATATAGAATACAGGAATATATGGGTTTATTTTATTTCAGCCCTGAAGCTGTGGCCTGTCAGTAGTGTAAAGCAGTACATGGCTTTTAAGTCTTCTGGGGATGGTTTTTACTAATTGAGGTTTTTAGTTGTCTAGGTTATTTTCTCCGTCTCTTATTATGTAAATGTTTTTTAAGTAAATAAAGGTAATTAGCAGGCACTTGTTTGACAAAAAGAAGGACACTAGGCAACAGAAAATACATATAAGTGATAGGCTTACTGGGAATCAAACTGAAACCATCCAAACGGTGCCATCATCTTGCTGTGAAAGGACGCATGGCCAAATTTTCACCCCCAAAAAAATGTATCATTGGCTAAAGTCATTCTCACGACACCAACACAACTTTGGTATATAGGACCCATGAATGACCCAGACGCAATCACTAATATAACTTTCCTATCAGCACGTGTAGACCAAATAAAGGCCAAGATACTTGTGTCCAGTAATGTGTAATGAAAGACGAACAACACAGAATAGACTGGTAGGGTAAAGTCATGGATGGGTGAACTCTTAAACAAATAATGAAGGTAACCTGAGTCTTGTGAGTAATAAATAAATAAAGGTAATTGACAGGCACTCAGACAGAAAGGAGGACACCAGACAACAGAAAAGAAATATAAGTGATATGCTTACGTATTTACTTACTTAAGTATTTCTTTAAACAAAGTCAAGTCAGTCCTATTGTATGGTTCTGAAACATGGAGAACAACAAAAACAACCAAAAAGCTACAGACATTCATAAATGGGTGCTTGCGTGGAATAGAAGGATTGAAATGGTATGATAAGATCACTAATATGGAACTGATGACAAGAACCAGACAAGTGCCTGTGGAACAAGAGATGAGAAGAACACCATGTAGATGGATAGGACACACATTGAAGAAACTTATCGGTAGCATCACCAGGCAGTCTCCTGTTTATGTAGACTGTTGTAGCTTATTCCTAATTTGAGTATTTGGCTGTTGTGTACCACATTTTGTACCTGTATTATTTTGATATCTTTTTATGTCCTTCCAACGTTTTCTGAATTGCTGCCAAGATATGTATATGATTCTACATCTTGTAGTGGTGTTTCATTTAAAAAAAAAAAAAAAAGGATCCCGTTACACGCCCATTGAGGCATATTGGGAAAATGGTGTTAAGCCCATATTTTCTTGACCATCGGCACAGTAGAGATGATGTGGTTAACATTACGTCGGCCGCCTTAACCTTCCCAGAGTTGCTCTGGTACCCGATTCATGAGGCTGGGTCAACCCCAGAGCCGTTTGCTGTCTGAAAAATCCCACCTCAACTAGGGATCGAACCATGGGTTTCATCAAGTGCAGTACCCATTATCGTTTCTTGCATTTATTTTCATTATCAATGCTTTCACCTTGTGTATTGTCAGACCCACTAGCTACCAAAACCTTATGTGATATCTTACCAAATAGCCTGCCCCGTGTAGTTCCCTGGGGGGGTCTCTGAAGAGACACAGAAAGAATAGGACTAATGAACCCTCATGCATGTCATACAAGGCAACTGATATGAGGTTGTGCTTGAGCCTGACAACCTCATTATGTAAACATGTTGCTACAGAAACAACAGCTTCAAGAGCAAGTAGATGCTTGGTGCAGACTTGGGACCAGCTGCGGTGGTGGCTGCATACTCCATAAGTAGCACAAAAGAAAATGACAATGATGACAAACAATTATCCTACCAGTATTCCTAACACAACCAATGTATGGCAGCCAGACATGGACAACCTATGTTAAGCAAGAAAGAAGGCTCAATATCTTCTATCTATGGTGTGTACGCCACACCCTCGGCATTTCATGGAAAAATAAAGTGACAAATGTCGAGGTGTTGTCACGCGCTGGCCTTCAAAGCATGTATACACTGCTTAGACAGCGCAAAGAAGCTCACATGAGAAGCAGAAGAGAGAAAACGTTGAAAGGAACACCAGGAAAATAAGCAGCCGAGATATATCACCTCAGGGGTGCATTCCCATAGTCAGTTATGACTGACGAGACTATTATTATTATTATTATTCCTAACACAGACACATTATGGGACAACGTGGGGGGTTGGGTATTATTAAAAGGTAAAAGTAGTCCAATGCAGATACTGTCATGAGGGAGGGAAATGTTAGGGACCACTATACCAGATCTGGCTTTACAAGGTGCAATGACCAGTTCCTTCTTTGCCTTCCCTACTCAAGGACAGAGTCAGGTACGCATTTACAGCTTAATAGACTTGAGCATGTTGCTACCAGGTTTCGATCCAATAAGTTCACTGCAAGAAGAAAGCTCTGTAACCGCTTAGCCAGTCGGATGCTCGTGTTGTTACTTCATTGAACTCACTTAATTTCAGTACACAATGTAACAATAGATGAGAAGAAGATGCTGGCGATGGATAGGACACACATTGAGGAAACCTGTTGATAGCATTACAAGGCAGTCCTCATTCTGGAACCTGCAGGGTAAGAGAGACAGAGGTAGACCAAGAAGCACATGGAGAAGAGGATTGGAGACAGAAGTGAAAATGATGAGGAAGATGTAGAAAGAACTTGAGCTGATGGCACATGATGGGAGGACTGCACATGTTTGTTGAAGGCCTATGCTCCTTGGGGAGCTAAAGGGTATTGATTGACTGATTGAATATGAAGCTGTGCATGAAACTTTCAGCCTCAAAACAAATTGTAACAGAAACATCTACTGCAGGAGCATGTGCTTTGAAACAGGCCTCCTGGAAGGGCACTTGCTTCAGTTGTGGCTTTATGCTTGGTAAGTAAAATAGAGGAGAATATGATGATGATCAATATCATGCCCACAGATTACCTCTGAAGAAGTTGTCGGTGCCCCAGTTCCTGGCAGAACGCTAGTGATATCTGGAGATTCATCAGATTCAAGCCAGCTGTTTAGAATAGCCTTAGGAGCAACAGTTTTGGTTCATGAAGCCACGCTGGAAAATGCTCTCAAAGACCAGTGTGTTCAGAATGGACACTCAACACCAGGTAGATTCTTACTTCGTTTATTCCATTAACTTAATTGAAGCATAGATTCTTTACTGCCGCTTTCCACCAGGTCTGTTTTTTTTTTCTTTACTCATTCAGATGAATCTGACCTCACTGGAGCATAGATTCTTTACTGCCGCTTTCCACCGGGTCTGTTTTTTTTCTTTACTCATTCAGATGAATCTGACCTCACTGGAGCATAGATGCTTTACTGCCGCTTTCCACCAGGTCTGTTTTTTTTCTTTACTTATTCAGATGAATCTGACCTCACTGGAGCATAGATCCTTTACTGCCGCTGTCCACTTGGTCTGTTTTTTTCCCCTTTATTCATTCAAATGAATCTGAGTCACTGGAGCATAGATCCTTTACTGCCGCTTTCCACCAGGTCTGTTTTTTTTCTTTACTTATTCAGATGAATCTGACCTCACTGGAGCATAGATCCTTTACTGCCGCTGTCCACGTGGTCTGTTTTTTTTCCCTTTATTCATTCAAATGAATCTGAGTCACTGGAGCATAGATCCTTTACTGCCGCTTTCTAAGATTGCCAGCATATTGTGAGTGTTTCTTCTTCTTACTCCTAGCAGAGGTTCTTTCCAGATTGTGTCTGCTGTACTGGGTTATTCTCTGCTTATGGTGTATCTAGCCATTTCTATGTTTTGTAATGGTACTGTTTATTGGTAGTTTCTTTCTGTTTCGTATTTGCAGCCTTGCTTTCTGTATGCTTGTGTGTATTACATGCTGTGGTATTTTGTGGGATTTCTGTAATCTGAATATTGGTATTGTGATCAATTACTTCTGGGAATTATTGGACTGTTTCCATAACAAATATACTTTATTAATTAAAGTATTTTAAATAATACAGGTTCTGTAACCTTTTATCAAAAATCCTGAAAGACGGCTTTGTTTTTGAAGACAGATGTTGCCCAAATCACATTCAAAAAGCAGCTGTAATTCGCCCAAAATAGCCCAAACTGTGTTCAAAAAGAGCCCAAAGTTGCCAAAAATAGTCAGAAATCACCCAAATTGTGATTAAGAAGTAGCTTAAAGTTGCATAAAGAAACTTTTGATTTTCAGAATATATCAGTTTTCGGGTGTTTGCATAAAAAGTTACAGACCCTTTATTTAGAGTTTAAGTGTTGAGAAGAATGTCCAAAACTCACATTAAGTCGAATGCACAAAATTTCATATTTACCTATTGTATTTTGTTTTGGAAATTACAGATTCAATCTACTGACTTACTGACCTGTAAATAAATATAAATTTAGTGTTCTTGGTATGTGGTAATGTTGGTGGCTGCATGGTAGAGTGTTAAGTAGAATAAAGCTGCACCATATGGATTAGGACTTTCTTACATGAGTACTTGCGTAGAATAGGATGGAAGTGGTATGACAAGATCACTAATGTGGAACTGATGACAAGAACTAGACAAGTGCCAGTGGAACGAGAGATGAGAAGAAGATGCTGGAGATGGATAGGACACACATTGAGAAAAACCTGTTGATAGCATTACTAAGCTGTCCTTATTCTGGAATCCCCAGGGTAAGGGAGGTAGAGGACGACCAAAGAACAAACGGAGAAGAGAACTGGAGACAGACATGAAGGGGATGAAGAAGTCGTGAAAAGACCTTGAGCTGATGGCACGGGACATGAAGTCTTGGCATAAGTTTGTTGAAGTCCTTTGCTTATTGGGGACCTGAAGGGCTAAGATTGTCACGAGAGGGTAGATTATTGTTTAAATTATAAAGTATCCTGGACACAAAGTTGTATCAGGTGATACCAGGATAGTGCCAGATAAGATACTGGTCTTATAAGAAATACCCCCTTCTCTGAAAAAAGTAAGGGTGTATAGACATCAAAGGTAGGATCAAGCTGTATAAGTTCCTAGGAATGATGATAGGGTTTTATCCTAGGTTCCTAAAGGCTCCTCTCAAGATCCTCCTTTGATTATATTATTAGCTCTGCTAGGGGTATTAACTAAACTATCTACCAACAATAACTGTAATTTAACTTACATAATTCAAGTAAGTCTGTTGGTAAATATTTACAATTTATTTTATACAAGTTTTCTTTTCTCTGAAAATTTCTCACTGAACTCAAAATTTGATTACAACATTAAATAAATAAAATCACTTATAAAATGTTCAAAAGTATCTAAAGTCTCTAAATTTGTAGAAAGTTGTACTCTCTTGGTTGAACTCCCTCTGGTTGTAGAATATTTATATCTTAAGAACCATCTCATTACACAGTTATTGAATGATTGTCTATACTGGCTTTAACTATGCCCAAACAGATGTCATCATTTGATATTACTGTCTGTAATAGTGGTGTTACTGGGATACTCTGAACAGTAGCCTTGTTTGGCCACTTATCTGTTGTATAGAAGCCAGTCACTCTTCTGACATGGAAGGAAAGGTCAACTGAAATTCCTTCAGGCAGTGGATACTGGGTGGCTGTCCCTATGAACAACAAGGGTGCTCGCACCACTAGTTCCTTTCAGTAGTGGCTGACTCTTTAAGGTGTACTTGGATGACAGGATATAACCTGAAACATATTTGATTAACCACTATATTGTCTATCATTATCCCTCTAATACAGATGTAGGGGATGAGAGACAGTTTTCAGACAATATGCAAGTAGACGCACAGGGCATAACAACTCAGTAATAACGCAGTCCAATTCCTTGTTTATAGCTATCTGTCCATGATTCGCTTTCATACATTTATTAGGTCTTGTATAACATACTAAGTAATATATCAATCAATACAGTAAAGTAATTCCTTTCATCCTTTCCTATGTTCCTGGTGTGTGGTCCATTCCTTCAAGAAATAATTCTTTAAATACTTTTCTAAAACAATAGACACACTTTCGCTACCATTCTCAATTTATTTGAATCAACACTGGCTTTGTCTTGGTTCCAGAAATTACACAGTAGTTTCACAACACATCTACACACTTCCTAACGCACAAGTTAATTAATTAATTGAAATATATATATATATATATATATATATATATATATATATATATATATATATATATATATATATATATATATATATATATATATATATATATATATACATTCTTTCTGACCCTCAAGTACATACAGTCGAGCTGTTAATGGTCACGCAGTCTGCTCTCAGATGCAGAAGGCAAAGAAGTCTTCACTGACAGAACTGGTGCTATCGCTGTATTTGAAATTTTGTTATGGCCTGCTTTCCATTTAGGGCACGTCCTATATATATAGGCCAAGGCCGAACGACAGAGGGAGCTTACTGCTAAAGTGTGTTTGCTTTCCGAAAATGTATGCATAATCTGTCTAGGTGTGCAAATCTGGAAAACTAAGATTTCAATTATCTTCCTTATTCCTGGAGCGATTTCCTTCATCTTAAGCTTAAAATACGCCCAGGATTATTCTTTTCCTTTCTAACTTATTGTCTTTTACTTTCCTAACTCCATTTTATTCTATGCGTAGCCTAAACATCAAAATTAAGGACTAACCTGATGTCTCGATGCATTCCACTCGATATTTCTCCATTATCATATCACTTCCCGTGGAAATCTTTGCAGACACTATTAAATGAACATTCCTATTAGTAAATTCTTGACCTCTGCCATGCTGTACTTCGCTCATAAGTCTGTAGCTTACCTCCAATTGAAACAAGGTTACACAGATTTGAGCTCGCCATGTTAGGCTAGTACGTTTTGTAAACACTGCATGAAGGTGCAATTCCATTGGTCCGTCTATCATACAGTTTTCACAAAGTATGGTGCGCCGTTTGGTCAGAATGATGTGTTGTGAATCAGACTTCACGACAAAGATGATGATATGGATGGACTTGAAACCAGTTCCAGACAATTTAAACTTCTTCACTGATGAAAACCAAATTATTTACTTAAGATCTCCAATCCTTGGTCTAGAATCCCCAGGGTGAGAGAGGTTGAAGGGAGACCAAACAACACACGGAGAAGGGAACTGGAGACAGAAATAAAAGGAATAAAGAAGACATGGAAAGATCTTGAGTGGATGGCACAGGATAGGAGGACTTGGCACAGGATAGGAGGACTTGGCACAGGATAGCAGGACTTGGCACAGGATAGGAGGACTTGGCACAGGATAGGAGGACTTGGCACAGGATAGGAGGACTTGGCACAGGATAGGAGGACATGGCACAGGATAGGAGGACTTGGCACAGGATAGGAGGACATGGCACAGGATAGGAGGACTTGGCACAGGATAGGAGGACATGGCACAGGATAGGAGGACATGGCACATGATATGAGGACATGGCACATGATATGAGGACTTGGCACAGGATAGGAGGACATGGCACAGGATAGGAGGACTTGGCACAGGATAGGAGGACTTGGCACAGGATAGCAGGACTTGGCACAGATATGTTGAAGGTCTGTGCTTCCTAAAGAGTACCTGAGGAGCAGTGAATGGATGTACTTAAGATATTGAATGTATGGAAAATAGGAATATGTTTAGTTAATGACCTGATAACACTCCTTTGAAATAAAAACAAGATATCATTTTAAGAAACACCCCTAAATGGTAGAATCCTTTGTACATCTTGGCAGCAATAAAGATAGTTTAAGAATACAACATAGAGAAGGAAATGTTGAAATTGTCATCTTTCCACACAATCTGCCTAAGGAAAATTCTCTGAATCTTTTGGCCGAATACTATCACCAAGAGGACAGGCACATCATTATAGCTGGCAGACGCTGGAGTTGGGTTGGCCACGTTCCCAGAAGAGACCCTGAATCCATCAAAAGAACAGCTATGCTATAGACCCCCTGAAGTAAAGCGAAAGAGAGGCCAACCAAAACCAACTTGGTGAAGAACTGTGGAGGTCAAGGTGCAAAGAGTGAACCAGAATTGGGGCACTGTGCAAAGGATGGCTGCTGACCGAACAAAGTGTAAGCTGTTTGTTGCTACCCTACAAGAAGCCACCAGGCGTGATGGCCACTGACTGCATTGACAGTCGGCAACTAAGGATCAAAGAAGAAGACAACAAGGAAAATGAGCTTTTGGGAAATACGTGAAAATCAAAATAATTCAAATCCAATAAATCGAAAATTAAATAAACTTCAGCTCAAATGTCAAGGCATTCCTACTGTAGGGCTCTGAAACATGGACAACAGTAAATGCAACACGCAAGAACACTTTCATAAATGGGTGACTGCATTGAAGAGAAGGTTTGCAACAAGCATAAAGATTCATGTCTATCATTTGTTTTTCAGACATGACGGCAACATTAGCCAAAGACCTGGGAGCTAAGATGCTCATCTTGACTCACGTTAGCTCAAGATACAAACCAGTGTCTGCCAGACTGAGGGTGAGTAGATTTGGGTTCTTTGGCCTTTGACATTTGCTTTTAGGTGGTTGGGGTGAGGATTTCCAATATGGATGCTTTGAGACTGCTGCAGGACTTCTTTCTGTTCTTCTTCTACTCCATTTCTCATCATTATCATCTTCTTCTTGATCCTTTTTGAGTGGATAGACACAATGGTCTCATGTAGTATCTGAAATGTGCAGAAGAACCAACTAAAACACCATAGACTTTAAGAGTGGCTACAGCACTTTGTTTCTCAAGGCAAAGGGACCTTATTTGAAATCAGATCATGTCGTCTGTCCAGCTGTAAAAATTAATGACTCTGCTTTTCAAATAAGAAAGGCAAAGACAGTATGGATACGAACTTGTCAGCCCGCCTGATAAAGCTGAGATCTAGTATAAGTGAAGTCTCAGACTCCACAGTCCACTAAGTTAGTATCTATAATGGAGCTTACCTTTACTGTTGTATCACAAATCTTGCTTTATTTAATAATATCAAAGAATTTGGTTCACAAGAAATGCAACTTCCCAGAATCACGTTATACATGAGCTATCTTGAGTAACTTCCACAATATAATCAGTTCAGTTTCTTTAGACAATAAAGTGCTCAAGTTTGTACAGTCAGAATATCTTCTTTTTCAAACACTGTCAGACGTCTGCTTGAATATGTTCAAAGAAAGCAGTGGTCAGCTTGAGGCTATGTCTGTCTCCACAGAGCTTTTCAAGGAATGGTACTGGTGATGGCCACATGTGCTGTCTCTGTTCCTCAAGCACGACTCTGGTCTTTGGGCTAGAAGACCCTACAGAGGTCCTGTTCTTATGGACCGGCATTGCCAGAACCGACTGCAGTGGGCGAACCAGCATTGTCAATGGACCGTTGGGAATGACTGGAGACGGGTTTGGTTTAGTGATGAATCATTTTTTGTGCTCCAGCGACACGATAGACGGAGAAGAGTTTACCGCAGAGTCCATGAGCGCTACGCCCAGAACAGCGTTGATGAGGCTCCTCCATATGGTGGTGGAGGTGTACTGATGTGGGGGGCGATCAACTTCATTGGAAGAAGTGACCTGGTGCAAATTGAAGGACGCCTGAATGCCCAAACTATTGGCAGCAAATCAAAACGGTATGGAATGAGACATGTGAAGAAATAATGGGGAAAAGGGAACAACAACAAAAAGCATGGATAACAACAGAAACCATCAATAAGATAAAAGACAGGAAAAACAAGAAAGCAGATTTAAACAAAAGCAAAACCAGAAGTTCCAAAGCCAAGGCTCAAGAAGTGTACACAGAAGCAAACAAAGAAGTAAAAAGAAGTATCAAAATAGACAAGAGGAAATATATTGAGGAGTTGGCAAGAGAGGCAGAAGATGCTGCAGCCAAAGGTAATATGAGAGAACTGTATAACAGCACAAAGAAGCTAACGGGGAAATACAAGCAAACAAGTTGCTTCATAAAAGACAAGAATGGAAAACTGCTCAGCAATATACAAGAGCAAATGAAGAGGTGGACAGAATATTTTGAGGACCTTCTCAATAGACCAGCTCCACAAAACCCCTCGGAAACCAGCCAGCAGAAGAAGAGCTACAAATTAACGGTGAAAGACCAACGAAGAAAGAAATAAAGAAAGCCATAAAGCTTCTAAGAGATGGAAAAGCGTCTGGACTTGATGGCATCCCAGCAGAGGCCATCAAAGCAGATATCAACTCGGCTACAGAGATGGTATATAAATTACTTGGTCTGGGAAAAGGAAGAGATACCAGCAGAATGGAAGGAAGGATATCTGGTTAAGTTGCCTAAGAAGGGAAATTTACAAGAGTGCACAAATTATAGAGGAATAATGTTACTTTCAGTGCCAGGAAAAGTATTAAACAGGATTATCCTTGAAAGATTAAAAGAGTCCATAGACAAGAAACTGAGAGATGAACAAGCAGGTTTTCGACAAAACAGATCCTGTACAGACCAGATAACCACTTTGAGAATAATAGTTGAACAAAGTCTGGAATGGAATTCACCACTATACATCAGATTTGTGGACTACGAAAAGGCATTTGACAGTGTAGACAGAGAATCACTTTGGAAATTGATGAGGCATTATGGAGTTCCCCAGAAGATCATTAATTTAATAAAGAAGACATATGAAGACATGACATGCAGAGTTCTTCATGAAGGACAGCTTACAGAACCGTTTGGGATAAGAACAGGAGTGCAACAGGGATGCCTCTTGTCTCCATTTCTTTTCTTACTAGCAATAGACTGGGTTACGAGAACATCAACAACACACAACAGAAATGGAATCCAGTGGACTCTGACTAAGCAGTTGGATGATCTTGATTTTGCTGATGACTTAGCTCTTCTGTCCCATAACCGTAATCAGATGCAGGACAAATTGAAAACACTCGATGAGAGGTCACAGCAATTGGGTCTGAAAATACACACGGAAAAGACAAAGATAATGAGAATAAATGCAGGTAATGATAACAGGGTTGAACTTGAAGATACACCAATACAAGATGTAAAATCGTACACATATCTTGGTAGCAATATAGACAAAGTTGGAGGGACAGACAGTGATATCAAAATAAGAATACAAAAAGCAAGAGGAGCTTTCATTGCATTGGGAAATATATGGAGATCAAGAGAAATTGGATCCAACACGAAAATAAGAATCTTCAACTCAAATGTGAAGTCAGTCCTATTGTATGGCTCTGAGACATGTAGAACAACAAAGACAACTACCAAAAAGCTACAGACTTTCATAAATGGGTGCTTGCGTAGAATAGAGGGATTAAAATGGTATGACAAGGTTACCAATGTGGAACTGATGACAAGAACTAGACAAGTGCCAGTGGAACAAGAGATGAGACGAAGACGATGGAGATGGATAGGACACACACTGAGGAAACCTGTTGATAGCATTACAAGGCAGTCCTTGTTCTGGAACCCCCAGGGCAAGAGAAGCAGAGGTAGATCAAGAAGAACATGGAGAAGAGAGCTGGAAACAGAGGTGAAAATGATAAGGAGAACATGGAAAGAACTTGAGATGATGGCACGTGACAGGAGGACTTGGCATGTGTTTGTTGAAGGCCTATGCTCCTTTGGGAGTGGAGGGTTATGAATGAATGCCCAACGATACGTTGCTGAAATTCTTCGTCCTCATGTCCTTCCACTTCTGGCTGCACGAGGGTCGATTTTTCAGCAGGATAACACTCGACCTCATGTGGCACAACTCACCACCCAGTTCCTCGCTGACAACAACGTCCAGACCATTCCATGGCCATCCATGTCATCAGACATGAACCCCATAGAACACTAATGGGATGAACGCGACAGACGACTCCGCCAGTGACACGTGGCTCCAGCCAATCTCCAACAGTTGTCTCTTGCACTGCGGGAAGAGTGGGCAGCCATCCCACAACAACAGATCCAACGGCTAATTGGATCCATGTCAAGGAGATGTCGTTCTCTGATAGAGGCCAGAGGAGGCCATACACCTTACTGAAACGGAGGCCTCAGTTGCAAAGAATAAAAGTCCAAACCAAATTTAATGAACATCATTTCATTGTTAAAGTCTGAAAGTTTCTTCATGCCAAGATTGAAACATTAATTGCGTAAAATAAAATTTTGGTACAAGTTTGAAATTTGGTGTCCATTACCACTGCAATAATGTTGCGTTTCTTTTTTTGAACAGTATATAAGTCACTTCCATTTCCTCCTGTCTACAACAGCTATTCAGTCACTGCTACTCCTGTGGATTGATTGTTCTTAGCTTTTACCAGGTCTATTTATATCTTTTTTTTTTTTTTAAATTTCAATTTCTCCTTTTGATTTTCATTGTTTGTTGAATTTCTTATATATGATATTTCTTTCTTTTTGGTTTTGTATTTTTACAAAAAAAATGTTTGCTGATTTGTTGTACTTATTCCTCACGTCACCTGTGTTGTTTAATTATTCATCTGTCTGTATCGCTCATCTTATCTCTCATATTTTTATTTAAACACTTTCGCAGTGTCCATGGTGTTATACGTTTGATCTGTCTATATTTCTTGTCTTTGTCACCTGTTTGTAATTGTGGCTGACTCAGGGTGAACCCCAAATCTTCCTGTGGTTTTAGTGGACCGGCTATTTTTTGTTTCGCTGACTTCATACCATTTCATTTTTAACTTATATATTACTGTGTATATATATTATTTATTTTCTGTTTCTGTATTTCAGAATGATGAGAAAAGTGCCCAAATACTCCTAGATGAAGCTCTACAAGTTCTCACTCCAGATAAAGTTATCCTTGCTGAAGATCTTTTTATTTACAATGTACCCAGATAAAGTCAATAAATATTTATATTTCTATAAACATTAACATGTGATGTTTCAATCAATCAGTCATTAAGTTTAAACTCCCTTTTTAGCACAGGTCCTGAAAAAGAACATGCCAAGACTTCCTCTCTTGATAACCTTTACTTTCTTCCTGTATTTTGAATATTTTTTATCTTCCTTACCTTTACTTTCTTCCTATGAAGTACAATTTGTTTATCTTCATTGCCTTGACTTTTTTCCAATATCTTACATTTTTTATCTTCCTTACTTTTACTTTCATCCTATAATTTACATTTTTTATCTTCGTTACCGTTATTTTCTTCCTATATCTTACTTTTTTTTAAAAATCCTCGTTGTCCATATTGTCTTCCTATATCTTTTGCTTCAAAGATGCCCAACATATGAGGAACAAAGAAAACACATATGGGCATCACCAGGTACCATTCTTGGAAAAACTCAATGGAGATACAAATAACCTCAAGGTGATCATTGCTTCCTTTGAAAATATTCGAATAGATGTCTGAGAGATGAAGTATTCCCATATTGTTTTCATAACCCTCCACTCACAAAGGAGCATAGGCCTTCAACAAACACATGCCAAGTCCTCCTGTCACATGCCATCATCTCAAGTTCTTTCCACGTTCTCCTCATCATTGTCACCTCTATTTCCAGCTCTCTTCTCCATATTGTTTTGGTCTAACTATATTTATTGTTTTTTTTTTATCATCCTTATTTCTGTTCTTGTCTTCTAAGCTCCTTCTTCTTTTCTTGCTAGTCCTTTTTTTCTTTTAAAGAAAACATACCATTCAACCCTTGATGGGTTATAATTAGGAAATACGGTGTAGTTAATTCAAGATAGTAATTTTGATTTCCGATATCAAAATATAGTATCATCTCCCCACTCCACTCACATCAAATAGATTAAATCAAAAATGCAAAATTGTGTGAATGTAGGTGTGTGCGTGTGCTCTATCCTTTAAAAAAAAAAAAACCAACAAAAAGACAACAAATAAACAAAAAACTGGCTCACAACTGCCATGTTGTTAACAACGAGAAGACGGGCAGGAACAACCGTGCTAATCAGTGTTGCCACTCCTAGGTGGATTCAACTAGATCTAGGTTTATTTTTGGGTCCCGTCTAGGTGTCATTTTCCTTCATTAGTTGAAGAACGCCACCTAGATCAACTTTAGGTTAAAGGTTTTCACCCAAAGTTGCCCAACAATAGCCTAAAGTAGCCCAAGTTGTCCAAAAGTAGCCTAAAATTCTAAATCTAGGTATTGTCACAACGGGATGCTCGTGCTGGAATCTCTCTTTGTGTACTTCACGTTGAATTATGTTTTGTAGGCTGTTCGAAGAGAATGTCAATTTTTCTTTTTCAATTCCCCTCAGTGTATTCTATTTTATTTTATTGATCGTATAGTGGTGAGCATTCCTCCTGTGTCAATGACGCGGGTTTAATCTTAATGGACGACAGCAGAAACCCAGCCTGCGACAACGACTCAGTTTTAATCTTAAATGTTCTCTGATGAATTCTTTTTCACTCTCTCTTCGTTAAAGTTAACTTCATCGCTAACTTGACAGTCTTCTCATGTATATTTCTTTCTTGGAATTAAGAATTAATCCATAAGGGAATTCATTAAATAGTAACTGGATCACTCAATTCAATAACTGGAACCAATGTTAGGCAACGAAATCTGAACTCCTTTCCAACTATCATAATTATAAGTCTTTCACCATTATAATCTGTCAATAATTTAATTAATTATCTTCTTAACATGAACATAGTCTTTCCCCCATATCGTTTCGGTTATTTCTTTTTTTTCTTCCCTTTTGTTTTTATCAGTTGACAACTTCAGATTTTACAGTTGTACTAGAAAAAGAAGGACGCAAGTTTGTTATCAACACAAAGAATGACTAACAAGTTCAGTGAGCAACCTACACTAATGTTCCAGAGAATCGTTCAGAGTTTAGATGATATCTTGTGACCTCAACATTTAACTCCACAAGATTTATGGAATCTCACTGAATCAATTTCCCTTTTAACTTCGCGATTCATTCTCTTAACTGAATATCCTTTCTTCCCTACGAAGAGGCGATTATTGAAGTCTATCGACTCTACCAACCTTAGAGGATGAGCATGACATTCTCTGAAATTTCTCGCTTTGTTGAACCTCGGCCAGTATGGCTTTGACCTTGATGACCGAAATCTCCTGAATCGCTTTTCATTGATCTATGTCGGTCTGCTGAATACAACTCTGCCTAGGACAGTCCCAGCCCAGCTGGAAAAGGAGGAGGGCGACCTGCATGGAGGCCGTAAGGAGGCAGCCCCTCCATCATGCAAAGGCACAACAGGCCAATCACCTGTTTGCTTTAAATCATGATTACGCGAACTACAAGAGAGAAAACCGGACTGATTCTAAAGGCGACGAACTGGAACGGACTACGACTTATGGAACTTGGAACACAAGAAGTATAAATGGGAAGGAAGAGGAGCTGGTGGAAGAGATGAGGAAAGTGTGACGATATTCTAAATACAATAGCTAAATTAAATAATATTATAGTGCATAAAGTCAAAAATAAGACAGAACTAAAAAATTTGGTAGAGAATTGGCGTCTTCACCCACGCCCCAGCGTATTAGTTTTGATAACGCCTTATGGCCGAATAAAAGGTACCCAATGTTCCTAAGTGACCTTGAGATTAAATGTAACACTTTTTCCAAGTTCAAACAAATATTTGCCTAAGAAGACAGACTATATAGGGAAAAGAGGGGAGAGAAGGATAGATGGCCCAATGCTAACTCGTTTCGCGTTGATTTCAAACTAAAAGCCAATAGCAACGCAGTGGCAAGACTGGCCTTGAGGAATTTTCAAAATAGGATGTAAAAGTTAGAACATGTAGACCATTGGGTCACAAAACCAGGCTTAGCTCTTATTGAGAATGACGTAATTCTCACGTACTACGGGAGAGTCTCGTAATTAGTTTGAAAGTACATGGAAAAGAAGTGAACAGGTGGCAGTTCTAGAAATAAACAACTAACATAGAAAAAAATATGGAATTCTGAACCAAGATACATAGGGCCATAAAATTTATATATTCGGGTGCCTTGGGACTTTCTGAGCAAGAATATGTTGTCAGTTACACAAATAGACCACTAAATGACCAAATTATGGCCATAATACTATAGAGGATCAGACGGACTGTCAGGAGAAGTCATGCCTGCTTATTTTTTTTATGGCATAGTTGAAAAAGCAACTTTGGGGAAAGAAGGTACGGGGAATTTGATTGGTCGTAGTTTAAAGCAAGGCGAAATATTATTGGCTGACCTAAAAATATATCTTGTAGTAGTAACGCATAGTGGTTTGAGATTTTTTTTTTTTTAAAGTTTGATTCAAAATAAATGTGTGCATGGTCCCATTGGCTAATGCAGTATATATTATAAAAAAACGTAGGCTGCTCGTTGCCATTTTGAAAATTTTCCTCATGAGTAAAGATCGATGAGAGCAGACTTGTGCTTTTCAAACAAGGATAAAGCAGTCTGGACAGTAAAGCAGATCAAAAGTGTGCCATAATCTTACTGCTAGTCATCGTTCACTTGTGTATTTTCATTGAAATCTGTGGTAAGAATGATTTTATTAACGTTTTATTTAAAATAAAGTTTGAATGTGAGATAAACATATACGACTGTAAGTAGGTGGGTCCATGGCAGACTTAGGCAGAGCCTAGAGAATGAATCCATCATATGATAGACTATCAGAGAGGTGTAAAACTACAAGATTATATATGATTGTCATAAAGGAGCATAACACCTATCTTTTTGTATGGAACAAGATTTCTGCTGGAATTGCTGAGGCGTTGTAACCATTAGGGGAGAGGAATACTGGTATACATTGTCACATCAAAATATAATGGTGAACTAGGTTGTCATAAAGAGCTGACCCTATTCGTTTGTATGTGCCTGTAATTAAGTGTGGAATATTAGTGTATACTTGTTATAAAGAAGGACGCATAACCTTCTTATTTCAGGGTTTTTGGTACTGACATTAACGTGGTACCAAGCTCTTGGGAACTGATTGAGTCCGGACACTGTTTGCATATTTCGGGCACGTGCTGGATGCCATTGCCTGTCAAGAAGTGGAACAGATTGTCCAGCGAGCATAGGAAAAGATCTACCGGTGTTATCCTTCAGAGATAAGTGAATGTTCGGCACCAGGCAGCTCAACCTCTTAAGAACTATCCAGTTTAAAATAAAGACTGTGAATATTAACTAATAATTCCATCAGTGTCAAACGAACAGAAAATAGACAATAGGGTGTGATGTTAACCAACAACCTACCATTATAGACAGTATTAACCTCAGTTAGACAACTACAACTACACACTTATATTATAATACCATTTGTATGCATGGACAGAAGATCCATTGTGTTCATTGATTAATGTAAATACTTCCTTTAATTTCAATTTGATTGTCATTCCTGATTCAAAACAAATAGAGTCAGGAAAATAAAGTGTAAATTAACTTTACCTAAAATTCAATCACTGACTTACTTAAGATAGTTTTTTTAAAGTGTATTTTGTATGTGATTGTCGTAGTACTGTTGTGTGTGTTGGATAATAAAATAGTTGTTTATATGTTTAGGTGGTTAATACAACATTACACTACACATGCATAACCCTAGACATTAAACGTAGTCATCATACATTATAGTCAAGAATAGGTCTGTTTGAGGTCATAAGGTGGTAGCAGAAAGGTCTCCTGATAACTCAACCCAAAAATTGTTAGAATCAGGAACCTTCACAGCTGACCTCATACAGTACACCAGAGAACATAACAACAACACTTCTTAACATCAAATCCACTACAGAAATCAAAACTAAAAATCCTGGCTATAACGGAAACGAAGAAAAAAGGACAAGGAGTCATGGATCTCGATGGCAACACGCTGCTCTACAGTGGTGTACCCATATCTGAAAGAGCTAAAGGGGGCGTGGGTTGCATTGTGGCCCAAAATCAAAAAGATAGTATCAAGGGATGGAACTTTGTCTCGGAGCGCATTATGGTTGTAAAACTAAAAGAAGGAGAAACCATAGTCAACCTGGTCATAGTGTATGGGCAAAATGAGGATGAGAGAGCAGAGGTCAAGGAGGAATTCTTCGAGCTGCTTCAAAGGACAGTGGATGACTGCGTAGATGAAGTTATCATGCTCAGAGATTTTAATGCCAGAGTTGGAAATGACCACGCTAGATGGGGTGGAGTTATCGGAAGATATGGAGAAGATAATCTC
Source organism: Oreohelix idahoensis (assembly GCA_024509875.1). NCBI lineage: Eukaryota > Metazoa > Mollusca > Gastropoda > Stylommatophora > Oreohelicidae > Oreohelix > Oreohelix idahoensis. The sequence continues at coordinate 21,025 of JAMPIV010018962.1, forward strand.
AATGACAATGGAAAGCGACTCCTTAGATTCTGCAGTGAGCAGAATCTGATCATTACAAACACAAAGTTCCCCCATAAGCGCATACATGCATACATTATATGTGAACCAACCAAGAATGAGAAGTCAGTGATCGACTATGCCATTGTTCGGAGAAGCTCATTCAGATATGTCCGAGATGCAAGAGTCTGGAGGGGGCCAGAGATTGGAAGTGATCACTACCTGCTAACAATCAAACGAACAACTGAAAGAGTTGCTCAGCCTAGGAACTGCCCAACATCATGAAAGAAACCAAGTAAACGAGCAGGAGAAATGAGCATTAGGACCTACAAGCTGAGGGAGCCAGAAATTAAGACCAGATATCAGGGGCTTATTGCTACAGCAGTGAGCAACACAGAAGAACGACCTGATGACTTGGAAACCCTCTGGATTAAATTCAAGGATATCATAAAGACAGCTGCTGCAGAAGCATGCGGTGAAGTCCGACTTGGGAACCAGAGAAAGAGAACACCTTGGTGGACAGAGGAAGTCAAAGAGAAAATAAGAGAGAAGAAAATGGCATGGAAACAATACTTAGGAGCTAAAAACACAACAGGACAAATGGAAAAATATAGAGAATATGTGACACTCAGAACAGAAGCAAAGAACAAAGTGCTAGCAGCAAAACAGAAGTCCTGAGAAGAATTTGGAGAAAAGCTAGAAAAGATGCACAAGAAAACCAGAAATTGTTCTATAAGACCCTAAAGAACATGAGGAAGGAAAAAAAATGCCCTCTCAAATTTATAAAGGACAAGCAAGGCAAATTGCTTACTGCCCCGAAGGAAGTAATGGAAAGATGGAAAGAATATTTCTCAGAACTCCTTGATGGTGAACAAGGTCAAGCATCAGAAACGATAACCACTAGCACAGAAGATGAAACAAATGGTGATGAAGATGACATAAAGATGGAAGAACTGAAGGCAGCACTGGAGCAAATCAAGATGGGTAAAGCAGCAGGGCATGATGGTATAACACCAGAAATGGTTAAGTACATGGGAGCATCAGGCGACCTATTACTCTTAAGGGTCCTACAGGCAGCATGGTGCAACAAGACCATACCAAAGGACTGGGAGATTGCCATCATAACACCAATTTTCAAAAAGGGTGACAATCGGAAATGTGGAAACCATAGACTCATATCCCTTCTCAGTGTCCCTGGTAAAATTTACTCTAGAATCCTAGAGCAGAGACTCCGACGCCTAGCTGAGCCACAATTGGATGAGGTCCAGTGCGGATTCCGAGCAAAGCGAAGTACTCAAGACCTAATCTTCACACTCAGACAGCTGAGTGAAAAGGCCCTTGAGTATAAGAGTGAGATCCACCTTTGTTTCATAGATCTGGAAAAGGCGTTTGACAGGGTCCCCTGGAGCAAACTTTGGGACTGTTTGGCAAGGAAGAATATTCCAGCACCTCTGATTCATGCTATACAGAGCTTCTACAAGTCTTGCAGAAATTATGTGAGGACAGCAAAGCATAAGTCAGAAGATTTCAGGACCACCACTGGTGTAAGACAAGGTGATATCCTATCACCTTACCTCTTCATACTCGTTATGGACGATGTCATCAAGGCATGTAAGGAGAGAACAAGAAAGTATTCAGTGGGGTACTGGAAAATGAGACAGGTCTATATTTCGGAGCTGGCATTTGCTGATGATGTTGCCCTGATTGCTAAATCAGAGGCACATCTCCAATCCAACCTGCAAGTCTGGAAGGAAGAGCTGGAGAAGAGAGGGATGGTCATAAGCAGCTTTAAAACAAAATCCATGGTGATATCACGAGAAGAAAGAAAACATCAGATTAAGTTGGGAGAACAGGTCCTGGAGCAGGTCGACCACTTTAAATATCTCAGAGCTATTATAGACTGAAAGGGAGGCATCAAAGAAGAGTTGGCCACTCGAAAAGCAGCGGCTGGGAGACTTTTTCAGGCCATAAATCGAGGATTACTCAGCAAGAAAGAGGTTGGTAAGAAAGCGAAGATGGCTGTATACCGCTCCACCTATGTCCCAGTCTTGACATATGGATGCGAGTCATGGGCAATGACTACAACCCACAAAAGCCAGATCCAAACCTCAGAAATGAGGTATCTGAGGAAAGTGGTTGAAGTAACAAGAAGAGACATGGTCCGCAACCAGACGATCCGTCAAATCCTAAAATCCCAGCTGCTGCAGACTCAAATAGAACAGTCCCAACTAAGATGGTTTGGCCATGTCTGCAGAATGGGAGAAGATCGGCTACCACGACAAGCATGGGAAACAAAGAGCCAGGGATCCAGACCTCCAGGACGACCCAGAGTCCACTGGGAGGACAACATTAGACAATCTTTGAAGGACCGAGGACTAGAATGGAACCAGGCCAGGAAGAAGACAGTCGATAGAATGGTCTGGCGCTCTCTATTCCAAACCTCTACACCTCACGGTAGAAGGGGAACGACTAAGTAAGTAATAATTATAAGTCGTTCACCATTATATTCTGTCAATAATTTAATTAATTATCTTCTTAACATGAACATAGTCTTTCCCCCATATCGTTTCGGTTATTTCTTGTTTTTCTTCCCTTTTGTTTTTATCAGTTGACAACTTCAGATTTTACAGTTGTACTAGAAAAAGAAGGACGCAAGTTTGTTATCAACACAAAGAATGACTAACAAGTTCAGTGAGCAACCTACACTAATGTTCCAGAGAATCGTTCAGAGTTTAGATGATATCTTGTGACCTCAACATTTAACTCCACAAGATTTATGGAATCTCACTGAATCAATTTACCTTTTAACTTCGTGATTCATTCTCTTAACTGAATATCCTTAATATCTCCTTTCTTCCCTACGAAGAGGCGATTATTGAAGTCTATCAACTCTACCAACCTTAAAGGATGAGCACGACATTCTCTGAAATTTCTCGCTTTGTTGAACCTCGGCCAGTATGGCTTTGACCTTGATGACCGAAATCTCCTGAATCGCTTTTCATTGATCTATGTCGGTCGGCTGAATACAACTCTGCCTAGGACAGTCCCAGCCCGGCTGAAAAAGGAGGAGGGCGACCTGCATGGAGGCCGTAAGGAGGCAGCCTTTCCACCATGCAAAGACACAACAGGCCAATCACCTGTTTGCTTTAAATCATGATTACGCGAACTACAAGAGAGAAAACCGGACTGATTCTAAAGGCGACGAACTGGAACGGACTACGGACTACGACTTATGGAACTTGGAACACAAGAAGTATAAATGGGAAAGAAGAGGAGCTGGTGGAAGAGATGAGGAAAGCAAAACTAGAAATCCTGGCTATAACGGAAACAAAGAAAAAGGGACAAGGAGTCATGGATCTCGATGGCAACACACTGCTCTACGATGGTGTACCCACATCTGAAAGAGCTAAAGGGGGCGTGGGTTGCATTGTGGCCAAAAACCAAAAAGATAGTATCAAGGGATGGAACTTTGTCTCGGAGCGCATTATGGTTGTAAAATTAAAAAAAGGAGAAACCATAGTCAACCTGGTCATAGTGTATGGGCTAAATGAGCATGAGAGAGCAGAGGTCAAGGAGGAATTCTTCGAGCTGCTTCAAAGGATAGTTGATGACTGCCTCGATGAAATTATCATGCTCGGAGATTTCAATGCCAGAGTTGGAAATGATCATGCTAGATGGGGTGGAGTTATCGGAAGATATGGAGAAGATACTCTCAATGACAATGAAAAGTGACTCCTTAGATTCTGCAGTGAGCAGAATCTGATCATTACAAACACAAAGTTCCCCCATAAGCGCGTACATGCATACACTATATGTGAACCAACAAAGAAAGAGGTCAGTGATCGACTATGCCATTGTTAGGAGGAGCTCATTCAAATATGTCCGGGATGTTAGAGTCTGGAGGGGGCCAGAGATTGGAAGTGATCACTACCTGCTTACAATCAAAAGAACTGAAAGAGTTGCTCAGCCTAGGAACTGCCCAACATCACGCAAGAAACCAAGTAAACGAACAGGAGAAATGAGCAATACGACCTACAAGCTGAGAAAGCCAGAAATTAAGACCAGATATCAGGGGCTTATTGCTACAGCGGTGAGAAACACAGACGAACAACCTGATGACTTGGAAACCCTCTGGCTTAAATTCATCATAAAGACAGCTGCTGCAGAAGCATGTGGTGAAGTCCGACTTGGGAACGAGAAAGAGGACACCTTGGTGGACAGAGGAAGTCAAAGAGAAAATGAGAGAGAAGAAAATGGCATGGAAACAATACTTAGGAGCTAAAAACACAGCAGGACAAATAGAGAAATATAGAGAATATGTGATACTCAGAACAGAAGCAAAGAACAAGGGGTTAGCAGCAAAACAGAAGTCTTGAGAAGAATTTGGAGAAAAGCTAGAAAACGATTCGCAAGAAAACCAAAAATTGTTCTATAAGACCCTAAAAAACATGAGGAAGGAAAACAATGCCCTCCCAAATTTATAAAGGACAAGCAAGGCAAATTGCTTAATGCCCCAAAGGAAGTAATGGAAAGAATATTTCTCAGAACTCCTTGATGGTGAGCATGGTCAAGCATCAGAAAAGATAACACAGAAGAGAAAACCAATGGTGATGAAGATGACATAAAGATGGAAGAAATGAAGGCAGCACTGGAGAAAATCAAGATGGGCAAAGCAGCAGGGCATGATGGTATAACACCAGAAATGGTTAAGTACATGGGAGCAACAGGCGACCTATTACTCTTAAGGGTCCTATAGGTCGCGTGGTGCAACAAGACCATACAAAAGGATTGGGAGATTGCCATCATAACACAAATTTTAAAAAAGGGTGACAATCAACAATGTGGAAACCATAGACTCATATCCCTTCTCAGTGTCCCTGATAAAATATACTCTAGAATCCTAGAGCAGAGACTCCGACGCCTAGCTGAGCCACAATTGGATGAGATCCAGTGCGGATTCCAAGTAAACCGAAGTACTCAAGACCTAATCTTCACACTCAGACAGCTGAGTGAAAAGGCCCTTGAGTATAAGAGTGAGATCCATCTTTGTTTCATAGATCTGGAAAAGACGTTTGACAGGGTCCCCTGGAGCAAACTTTGGGACCGTTTGGCAAGAAAGAACATTCCAGCACCTCTGATTCATGCTATACAGAGCTTCTACAAGTCTTGCAGAAATTATGTGAGGACAGCAAACCATAAGTCAGAAGGGTTCAGGACCACCATTGGTGTAAGACAAGGTGATATCTTGTCACCTTATCTTTTCATACTCCTCATGGACGATGTCATCCAGGCATGTAAGGAGAGAACAAGAAAGTATTCAGTAGGGTTCTGGAAGATGAGACAGGTCTGTATTTTAAAGCTGGTATTTGCTGAAGATGTTGCCCTGATTGCTAAATCAAAGGCACATCTCCAATCCAACCTGCAAGTCTGGAAGGAAGAGCTGGAGAAGAGAGGGATGGTCATAAGCAGCTCTAAAACAAAATCCATGGTGATATCACGAGAAGAAAGAAGATATCAGATTAAGCTGGGAGAACAGGTCCTGGAGCAGGTCGACCACTTTAAATACCTTGGAGTTATTATAGACCGAAAGGGAGGCATCAAACAAGAGTTGGCCACTCGAAAAGCAGCAGCTGGGAGACTTTTTCAGGCCATAAATCGAGGATTCCTCAGCAAGAGAGAGGTTGGTAAGAAAACGAAGATGGATGTATAATGCTCCACCTATGTCCCAGTCTTGACATATGGATGCGAGTCATGGGCAATGACTACAACCCACAAAAGCCAGATCCAAACCTCAGAAATGAGGTATCTGAGAAAGGTGGTTGAAGTAACAAGAAGAGACATGGTCCGCAACCAGACGATACGTCAAGGCCTAAAACCCCATCCCCTGCAGACCCAAGTAGAACAGTTCCAACTGAGATGGTTTGGCCATGTCTGCAGAAGGGGAGAAGATCGGCTACCACGACAAGCATGGGAAACAAAGAGCCAGGGCTCCAGACCTCCAGGACGACCCAGAGTCCACTGGGAGGACAACATTAGACAATCTTTGAAGGACCGAGGACTAGAATGGAACCAGGCCAGGAGGAAGACAGCCGATAGGATAGTCTGGCGCCCTCTCTTCCAAACCTCTGCACCTCACGGTAGAAGGGGAACGACTAAGCAAGTAAGTAAGATTCTACATTCTTTTTGACCATTAGTCATTCTAACCTGACTAGTATTTTATTTCTCAGCTCCGTAGGTTAACTTTATGTTCTTTCTTCGTTGCGTCTCGGTGTTCAGTGTGTCGTCATCGTTGTTCTCTGACGTGGCACCCTATTCTTTATTTTCTCCCCCGTAACCAGCATTGAGAGTATTGCTTCCCTTCTCATAGCCAACCTATTTTTCTCTATTTTACGTCATGCCTAACCGTATGTCACTACTCCTATGACAGTATATTTAGGTGTTTTTTAAGGTACTATCTAGGTTGTTTTTTTCTTCTTCAAAATTTAGAGTGGCAACACGGTGCTAATCCTTCTTCCCAACTGTTCTGAAAGTTCCTCTTTTTAAAGCTGCTATTCCTGTCTTCCTTTTCCAGACACATTGGTATCTTATTACTCCTTGCCTTTCTTGTATAGCGTTATTTCTCTCCCAGCTGTTTTCCATTTTCTACATATGCTAATAATCCCTGCAATTGCACTATTTTCGGTTTTGTAGATCTTATCTTTCTTTCTTTTTTTTTGCTTTTCTTGGTCTATTTTTTTTAAATTAATGAAGAAAAATACACCGTTCAACCTCTGATGGGTTATAATTAGAATATATATTGTTTTCATTTCCAAATAATATGAAAAACTGCCGATATGAGAAAGTGGCATCACATTTGTCAAATCATTGTAAATAGGGACAATCACAATTGTGCTTACACGTTAAATAAAAAAATATATAAAAAATCAAGAAGAAACTCTGTACAAGAATAATATTAAAGTGAAGGGGTGTAAAGGCCTGGCGGTTCCAGTTATTTAAATGACTTTAACAGGTAATTAATTGACCTTCATCCGTTAAAATCAGAGATTGTGTGGTTTTGTTTTTGTTTTAGCGTGCACTAAATGTTCTACAAACAAATGCGAGTCTTGTTTGTTTTTGTTTTTTAAAATTAATGATGAGAAAAATCACATTCAACCTTTGAAGGGTTATAATTAACATATATAGTGTTTGAAAGTCCGAATAATATGTTCAACTGCAGACTGCCGATATGCGAAAGTGGCACTATATCTTATGTCCAAATTGTGTACAGAGCAAAGCAAAATATCAAATTGTGTGTAAAAAAAAAAAAGAGAAAAAAGAAAAGAAAAAAAAAAACAAAAACAAAGGCATGCAAAAACGAAACAAACTAGGAGAGATGTAAAAGCCTGGTATGTTTCATTTTATATCTAAATGACTGATTTGTGGTAAGCGATAATGTTTTAGAAGATCACCATGTGTGAATTGTAAGTGATCCCGGCCTTGGCTAAGACACTTTGATCTTAGCCAAAATTTGTCTACCAGGTGAGGTCAGCTGTGTAGGTCCCTGAGTTTAGTAGAAGAAGGTTAAGTATTTACAGGGTACCTATCTGCTACCACCCTGTGGTGGGGCGCCGTTCGAATATATATTGTGTTCGTTTATTATTATTATAGGTAAATTGCTACCCCTGTCCACAGTTAATATATATTTGATTGCTCCAGCGGTCGCTCATAGTACTGCTCGTTATCCCGTTACATCCCGGGTAAAATCTCTCACTTTTCATAGTTTTGTTCCCTCTATCACAACACGCATACAGGTTCTCTACCTGACCAATGAGGAACTAAAACAGTCTTCTTTTCAAACGAATTCGACATCTTTTAATAACTGAAATTCTTTGTAGCATGCATACTCGTTATTCATGATTAATCCTTATTTATTAATTTTCTCCGTACATATTACTTTTAATTCAAGAGTATTCATGCTCTTGTACAAACCCTCTCCTGTCAGGAGGTACACACTTCGTAGTAGGTCCATACTGGAACTTAAAAAGAAAACACAGCCAAAAACCACAGCTGTCACAAAGTGCAAGGTTTTACTTCACCTTGGCCATACACATATCAACACAAACTCTGACGTCATTTTCCGGTGCGCCTCATTTTCAATAAATATCCCAAATAGTGCCGCATTTATCAGCACTAACTCAAACTCAATAAATCTAACATGTGGTGTGCATGGGCAGACACCACATATTACCCCCCCCCCCCCCCCCCCCTGCGCGCTACTGGAAACTGCAGGTTTCCAGGTCATCATTAACTATACTTAACTATAATGATAAAAAGGAAAATCAAATTCAAGTAATGAGTGAAATGATATCACGATGAGTGAAATGCAGTTAAAATATGTGGCAACAACTTGTGAGCAACATATTAATGCTACGAAAATATCGCTATATAATCTATCCATCAATTGATTATGAACATAAACAATGTTTGTTGTCACTTCTTGTACCCAGGACAGTTACATAGTTCAATGTATTACTCTTGATAGAGTGTCCGCGATTACATTATTATGTCCTTCTATATGGACGATATCAAAGTCATACGCTTGCAACTGTAATGCAAATCTCGTAAGTCTTGCACTTGGTGATTTACAGGTTTGCAGATACGTTAATGATCTCTGATCTGTCATTATAGTAAAATGCGTACCTACCACATACTTTTGAAGTTTATTCAAAGTCCATACTATACCCAACAGTTCTCTGTCGAAAAATAGAGTATTTAGATTCGGCTTCCGATAGTTTCCTACTCAAGTAGTAGATCGGATGAAACTTGCCATCAAAACTTTGTCCCAAACACCCGCCTATTGCGTGGAGCGAAGCATCTGTTACAACAATAAATGATCTTTTTAAATCTGGCAGTCTTAATATCGGATACTGTGAAAAATGAGTCTTAATGTTTTGTAATGCCTGGTTACATTGTTCTGTCCAAACTACTTTGTTAGGCATACCTCTTTTAGTTAGATCAGATAAGACAGCAGTCAAAGACGAGAACCTTGGAATAAACTTGTGGTAAAAATTCACCAATCCTAATAGACTCCGTACTTGCTTCTTTGTAGTTGGGATTGTAAGATCAAGTATGCGTTTTAAATTAGATTCATCAGGTTGTATTACATGTCTGCCAATTTTGTGTCCTAGAAATGAAATTTCCTTGAATCCAATTTCTATTTTGGATGGACGGGCTGTGAGATTGTGTATTCTTAGTGTCTGGAGTAAAGATTGTATCCCATCTACATGTTCTTCCCATGTGTCATGAAACATGCAAATGTCATCTATATAAGATATTAGGTCATAACGGCTCCCAAATACTCGACGCATCATCCGTACAAAAGTTGCAGGCGCATTTTTGAGCCCAAAACACATGACATTGTATTGGAACAAACCCTTCGATGTTGCAAATGCCGTCAATGGTTTACATTCTTCGGTCAAAGGGATTTGCCAATACCCTTTTGATAAATCGAATTTGCTAAAGAACGTAGCGGAAGCTAAACGAGGTAGCAGGTCTTCCAGCAAAGGCATTGGTTCAGAATCTGATATCGTGACTTTATTTAGTCGACGGAAATCAATGCATATACGAATGGATTTGTCTTTCTTCCGTACTGCTACCATCGGAAAACAAAATGGAGAATCTGATGGAGAGATTATCCCCATTTTCAACATATTGTCGACCTCACTATCAACCTGCTCTCTGATATGCAAAGGAATTGCATACGGTCGTAACTTAATCGGAGTGGGATCCGATAATTTTATTTCGTGAGAAATAATGTTAGTTCGTCCAGGTAGATCAGACAACACATCTTCAAAAGATTTCAATAGATTGAGAATCTGATTCTTCTGATCTGAAGGTAAATCGTTACAAATGATTACATCCTTCCAAGTTTCAGAGGCTTGGATAGGTACCACAGAGAAAATCAAGCGGTACATCCGCGAAACTAGTTGCTTCTTCATCAACTAAAGCAATAGATGCCAGATGCGGAGATTGATTTGTGATAGATTCACATTTTTGTTGGTTAATGAATGCATTTTTATCTATGTAATGACTTGTTGTCACGTGTGGGATATTATTGCTATCATTAAGTTCATTTGCTTCTGCAACCAGCTGTGCTCTAGTAGTCACAGCATTGGATAAAGAAAGATATTCTCTTTCCCATGCAGAAATTTCATCAGTAGAACATTCTTTTATACCCTTTATGTTTCCCAAAATCAAGTCACAGCAAGGCTGGTTGAGAACACATACACGAACTTTCCCAGTAAAGAATGGCGTGGTTATTGTTACGTCGGCCATGGGATATATCTCTACCGTGCCTCCGAAAGTTATGCATTTCACTGACGTTCCAGTGAAACAAGATGGAGGGATTAACGACCTTCTTATCCCGACCGTTGTGGAACCCGTGTCCCTTAAAATTTTAATTGGAGTGTTAAACAAAAACCCATTATGTAAAGTGAGAGTACCAACACCGTCATAAGATGACAACACTGGTAAGCCATGTCCACATTTAAGCCGTGGTGTAGCTCCAGGTTGAAATAACATCTTACATTCTGTACAATTATTAGAATTTTCTAAATCAACGTTACACGCATTGGCGTGATTATTGGTTGGATGGATGTCATTACTGACATTTCTATCTACCGTCTGACAAGCATTGGCTTGTGAGCGTGCTCTATTATGACTTCTAACGAAGTGAGATCTTCTGCGATCTGAAAAATTGTCTGAATGAGAATGTCCATTGTTGTCCCTGTTATAATGGCCACCCCGCGGTGACAAATTATGATTGTCCGTATATTTGTTGTGTGAATACTGGTTATTTCGATACCATTGGTTATTGTTATAATTGTTGAAATTATGCCTGTCTCTACCTCGTGAAGGTGAGCGATTATGGTAAAAAATTATATTTACCCCTATAGGATGTGTGATTATTTTCTCTATGATTATATCGTCTATCCAAGCTACGAGTGCGCGATCTCCCGTGCGTCGCAGCACACGCAGTAGATGAGTCCAAGACTTTTGCTCTGCTCAATGACAAGTTTGGATGAGCAACGGAAAATTGTTGACCTAATTTTTCCATTTCATCGATACTAGTCGGATTACGTTCTTGTAAGAATGATACAATATCCTGGTTTACCGACGAAACAATTTTATCTCTTAATAAGAGATCACATAATCCTTCAAACGTTTTAGGGATAGAAGCCTGTTCAACCCATCTTTGGAGACATAGTTTTATGGAGGAAACAAAATCCTCAAAATTTTTACCCTCTACCGGTAACATGGATCGAAACTTTTGTCTATAGCCTTCCTGATCCAGACCATATCTGCGTATAAATGCTGCCTTTACGACCTGAAAATCATGTCTTTTATCTTGGTCTATACCCAGATAGACCCCAACTGCATCACCTGTGAGGAGACCCGAAAAAACACCAGACCACGAATCTTTATCAATATTTAAGCAAGAGACTCTTTCCTGAAATCTTAATAAATAAAAACTTATATCGTCGTGAGGAGGAGAAAAAGGTGGTAGTCTTAAATTAAAGTTAGGGGTTGTGATTGCCTTCTTCGATGAACCATTACTATCTGAATCATGGGAACCATGATGTTGTTGAAAACGAAGTTTTTCAACCTCAAAAGCTTTCTCCCTTTCAAATTTTGCCTCCTCGGCAGCAATTTCCGCTAAACGAATTGCCTTTTTCATGTTCCATTTTCTCTCGTTCCGCAGCGATTTCTGCTATACGAATTCTCTCTTCCTTATTTGCTTTTTCTTGTGCCATAGTAAATTCCCTTTCTTCTCTTTCTCTTTTCTCATTTCTTTCTATTTCTTCTCTTTCTCTTTTCTCATTTCTTTCTCTTTCTTCTTTTGCCTCTGCCTTTTCATATGCAGTCAAAGCAAAATTTTTTAAAATATCACCTTCCATACCCAGCGCCTTGCCTTGTTTAATAAAATAGTCAAGAGTCGCCATAGTATACCACAAATTATAACTTTTCTAAACAATAAATCAATATCTATGTTCTCCTCTGCCTTACTTAGACCATCACACTATGGAATAGTGTGTCTGATTGGTATAGTCACAATGTGAATATATATATAACTATATCACCTGCACAAATCCTTTATACGCTTATTAATATAATAATTAGCGTTTATGATCCTGCTTCTTGTTATCGACAAGAATCGCAGGATATATCACCAACAATGTTATAGAATTATAGTTAATCAATAAATAGTTTATCATATACATGCTGCAAAGAAAAATTATCAGAAAAATTGTAAGTAGTCGAAAATTCTAAGACAAAAGAAAATTAAAATTTCCACCAGTAATTAACGAGACAAAACGACAAATCACTTTTATCATTAATGTAAATTTTACAAAAGATAGCCAGGAAAGACCTACGCCAGACTAAATTCCCGAACAAAATTGAAATTTTAAAAAAAAATACGACGAATCACAGCACTGCTAACACGCATGAAAGCCTTAATTTCAAACAGAGCGGAAATCACGACAGCACTAAATGCTGAATCCCTGAAAGAAATTAATGCAATCAACCTATAGAAATACGACACTGAAACGTAAAATGCCTCCTAAACAGTCGCCCGCAAGAGACACAGAAAAGAAACATATAACACAAAAGAAGCGAGATTTGCCCAACAATGATAGGACCAACAACCATGACGTTACATAACATTACTTATCTGAATCGACCATGAGCGTCCATTCTTCGCTGTAACTCCAATGGGTCGTTCCACGCAATATTAAATTGAAATGTGGATAATGTAGTAATCTTATAATGTAGTAATCAGCAACCATGATGACGAAATATGAAGACGTTCTCGTAAATCGTTCACTGAGTATTCAGTTCAATGGGAATGTCCGACCTTTACTCGTGTGAGACACATTGTAGAGATAGTGTCAATATATAATGATAGAGACGAAATGTTATTTTCCAACGAGTGACCGACTAAACTGATGAGGTGACCTTGTCAATGTCCTAACGGTTTGATCTATTACTTCCGTGTCCACTTGTCCAGCGAAACGCCCTCCTCGTAAAATCGCAGATTCATATTTCTCCCGTGAAGATATTCGTCAGATTGGTATAGCATTCCTGTCATGGTAAATCAGCGTGAACGATTTCATCATGGATATAATGTTTTTTCTGATCCTCAAGTAAGGTACCAGGTCTGAGCATTACCTAGTATACGAATATTGTAAATTTCATGTCTGCACAAAGTTGCATTCCAACAGCTGTCTCTGCATAAAATGTTCATTGTTGAACAGCGATAGATTGATCAAAATTCCCGATATTGTCCCAACATAGAACTCTGTCTGCCAATAGCCTGAGCAACCTTCAAATGTCCTTCAAATCCAACGGACGACAGCCCCCATATCTGTGGTGGGGCGCCGTTCGAATATATATTGTGTTCGTTTATTATTATTATAGGTAAATTGCTACCCCTGTCCACAGTTAATATATATTTGATTGCTCCAGCGGTCGCTCATAGTACTGCTCGTTATCCCGTTACATCCCGGGTAAAATCTCTCACTTTTCATAGTTTTGTTCCCTCTATCACAACACGCATACAGGTTCTCTACCTGACCAATGAGGAACTAAAACAGTCTTCTTTTCAAACGAATTCGACATCTTTTAATAACTGAAATTCTTTGTAGCATGCATACTCGTTATTCATGATTAATCCTTATTTATTAATTTTCTCCGTACATATTACTTTTAATTCAAGAGTATTCATGCTCTTGTACAAACCCTCTCCTGTCAGGAGGTACACACTTCGTAGTATGTCCATACTGGAACTTAAAAAGAAAACACAGCCAAAAACCACAGCTGTCACAAAGCGCAAGGTTTTACTTCACCTTGGCCATACACATATCAACACAAACTCTGACGTCATTTTCCGGTGCGCCTCATTTTCAATAAATATCCCAAATAGTGCCGCATTTATCAGCACTAACTCAAACTCAATAAATCTAACATGTGGTGTGCATGGGCAGACACCACACACCCTATGATCTCACTTGGCGCTATATTTTGACTTATTAGTTATGTGACTACGTCTAAATGTCTAGGGTAATGAATGTATAAAGTAGTGTAAGTCAAATCAATACAAACACACTTAAATTCTAACACATATATAGGACTGGGTCAATACAACAATCACAAACAGACTCACACTCTAGAATATATCTTATAGAAGTCTGTGGCTGAAATTTTGTGTACCAGGATATATTACATTTTTAATTTGCCTGATCAGAATTTTCTGAGTCAGGCTCAATAATAAAATGAAAAGGTATGGTTTTATTTATATATATTTAAATACCACAATGGATCTTCTGTCCATACAAAGAACTATTACACTCTAATTATATTTAGGTATTTCTATACTAATTTAACACTGGTAACTAATGGCAGGGTTGGGGTGATGTCATCATCCCCTCTCTTTCTTGTCTTCTCTTGTGGAATGTTTATTTAATATACAACTGTTATATGTTCTCTTGTTTCTTTAATATACAAATGTTTTATGATCTCTTTAGTAAAGTCAGTGGATGAACTTGTTAGTGCCACAACACGGCACTTATCTTTATGCTGACAGTAGATATGACGCTGACAATCTCCTTTAGTTCACTTGAATGACCAATCGGACAGAGTCCCTGGTGTAGTGGTAGGCAGCTTGTACCCACAAAAATTTCAATTCCACTCTCTCGAACGTAAATTCACCAGGGTTCTGGCACTGACGTAGTACCAGAACAGAAAACCCACAATTCAATGAAATATCACAAACATACGTTGACTGGCATTAGCATTAATATGTAAGTTCAGCTTTGCCCCTTGTCCAGACTGCCAAGGATTATATATATATCTTAATTCACTCTTGGTCTGCTGTTCTCAATGCAGCTTGCACACTAACAATTTTGTATCTTCTGGCGACAAGCCTTGAAAGCTTTTTGCCAATATCCCTAGACTGGCCCAATCACAGCGAGGGGCTAACTATTCAATTTAAATTTAAAAAAACAAAACTCCAAACATTTAGGATTGAGTCTTCTAAATATATTTAGCCTTTTTGCCTAACCAATACCCTCCTTCCTATACTCTTATACCAGCCAATCAGATTTGAATCAATCTACTACCTCTTTTTTTAAACTTGCGTCCCCAAATAACGTTATGGATAAACGAGCAAGAACAACAGTCTTATCGTTCGTAGACATATAGTATTATTTCAATATCTTGGCTAATAATTGGGCTACCATGTATATTAAAACGTATTATTGCTCAGGAGACACTAAGCTATCCTAATATATGATTTTTATGGTCAGTTTCAATATGGTTTGGATTTTCAGTTTTGTCACTGTCAATCGTTAATTATAACTTTTTCCATAAGTCGGCCATCTTCCCCCCTCATTCTCTATCATTTTTTATTCAAATACACTAACTTGTTCGGATTACGTCAGAAATACACTACTCAGTGAGAGTTGAAAACTTTCTGTGTGTTTATACCGTCTGGCTTGTCCCACAGCGTGCGAATATGCATGGAAATGCGTGTCAGGCGAAGAGGGGTTTTACAAGGTGGGGCGTTAATCTTGCGTTAATTCTTGCTGCAGTTTCGTGCCGCAGATCATGAAAATTGTTAAAATGTTAATTGTAATGCTTCAGTTTCGTGCAGCAGATCGGGCAAAATGTTAATTATAAGTCTCAAGGTCGAAACTAGGAAAGCGTGTTAGATTTTACGGCGGATCATTTTTTAAGCATTTCCACTGCACAAAAGGCAGCGCTCTACTGGCGTCGAAGACGACAATAGGTAAACACATACGGGCGGGTTTATTTATTATCATAGGACTAAAATCTTACTAAATTTAGCGATTATTTCACAGATTTCACTACACACCTCCCTTCCTAAAACATGTATCCATTGCAGGTTATAATCTGTGAGATAACTTAGCGCAAATGAAGTCTTATGCGTTTTTCTGATTCTCATCATAAGGATGCCTACTCAAAAAGTCGGCACCCACGTTCTGAGAACCGGGAATATATTCATTCATAAATGAATAAAGATGTAATAGTAATGACCATCTTAATAACCTGGCATTTGAATGCTTTGCCTGTGACAAAAATACGAGCGGCTGATGGTCTGTTTGGACCACAAATGTCCGACCATACAGATAGATCTGGAATTTTTTTATAACCCAGATTAACGCTAAACATTCCTTTTCACTGGTTGGATAATTTTTTTCCGCTTTGTTCAACTTGCGGCTTGCATAAGCGACTGGGTTCAATTCCCAATCTTGTGAGGAGGACCTTTGCAACAATGTAGCCCCTAAGCCCACATTGCTTGCGTCACTTCTCACGACAAATTCTTGATTCAAGTCAGGCAATTTCAATACCGGCCTGCTTGTGAGTTTTTCCTTTAACTCCTGGTAAACCAATTCACACTGTGCTGACCAATTAATTGTATCAGGTTGTCCCTTACGAGTTAAATCCGTCAGAGGAGCACATATAGAGTTAAAATGTTTAATGTACTTTTGGTAAAAACCACACAACGACACAAAAAATCGCACATCTTTCTTTCTTTGTGGTCTCGGTGCTCTTTTTAATTTCTCCAGGTTCTTGGGGTCAGGGGTCATGCTACCCCTATGTACGGTATGTCCCAAGAATTCCAACTCTTTACATCCAATACAACATTTGGTTGGTCTAGCGGTCAAGTTAGCTTCTCTGAGTCTATCAAACAGCATATTCAAAGAGTTTACGTGTTCCTCAAATGTTTCAGTAGCAATGAGGATATCATCCATGAAATTCGAGATACATGGATTTTTCAGGGGATCCAACAATTTTTGCATCATCCTAGAAAACACACTCGGGGCATTTTCAACCCAAAAGGCAACATGTTGAACTCATAATGGCCTTCCGAGGTGCTAAAGGCTAAATAAGGTCGAACTTCAGGCTTTACTGGAATTTGATAATAGCCTGTGCTAAGATCCACCTTAGAAAAATATTTTGCCCTGTTCAGCCTGGCAAATAGTTGAGTTGTATCAGGTAATGGATCCACCTGACCTTCTGTGACAGCATTCAGTTTCCTTTAATCTATGCACAGTCTATGTTCTCCCGATGGTTTTCGCAACAAAACCACACAAGAGCTATAAAGAGATTCACTGTGAGAAATAATCTCTTTTTGTAACAAATAATCTATCTCCTCTTTCAAAGCTTTTTCCTTATCGAAAGGAATAGAATAAGGCCTCATACAGATTGGTGTTGGGTCTAGTAGTTTCATATCATATTCCAACAAATTTGTGTGCCCCGGCTTATCCGTTAACACGTCTGTATGTTTCTCCAGGACCTTTTGAATCTTCTCCCTCTGTCCTTTTGTCAGGTGATTACTGATTTTCACCTGTGCAAACGTTTCACTGAGTTTCAGTGGATATTCAAATGAGGTGAGAGGATTATTTTTCATTTCAGTTGCGATAGACAAGGCCATTAAGTGTGTTCCTTCCTGGATTTGCCTGTCCAGATATTTCTTCAGAAGGTTCACATGAGAGACTTTTTCCTTTCCCTTCTTGTCTATCTTATAATTTGTTCTGGATACCTTTTCCAAAACTGTATATGGACCTTGCCATCCGATTTGAAGTTTTTTGTTGCTGCCGGGTAATAGAAGAAGCACCTTCTCCCCTACAGCAGGCTCCCTATCCTTCGCTTTTTTATTATAATAAGCAGCATGCTTTTTCCTGGCTTGTCTCAAATTATCATTTGCCAGTTTCCAACTAGTTTTTAAACGAGTGGTCAGTTCGTTCACATATTGATAAGATGAGGTAACAGTCTTTTCTGCCTTCTCATCGGTCCACGTCCTCAACAACTTTACATATGGACCTTTAATATTATTGACTTATTTTTCATGGCACATGTAAAGTCCTTGACATTGGAAGCCTTATGGTGAGGACGTTTCTTCCTTCTATCATCACTTATAAATCGTCCACTACCAATTCTTTTCCTGGAGTTTTCTCCCCACTTTAAGTTCATTGTGAGAGATCTTCGCTCTCTTTTATCTTCACCCAGTTCACATAATTACGACCGAGGGACTGTCGGCTTATTCTGGGGTAGAATCACTCTTTGTACTCGACACAGAGTTGCCATTTTAATACATTCAAGTGAAGACTGTGTGTGAAAAGGGGGTTCCCATTCCACTTTGTCTACTTTCTTAAAAACATTTTTATTTTCAGGCCTAAGTTTGCCCCGTGGCGTTTCTAGGTCGATCACATTTTCCCCACTTGTGGGTGTTCCCTCATGAAATATGCCGCAGGCTTCTACAAAATTCTCAATACATATCTTTACATCTGGCCAATAATATTTTTGAGAAACCTTTTGGCAGATGGTACCTACTTTCTCGTGGTCCCCATCTTTTCCAGCATGTAAACTCCTTATTACGTCTGCCCTAAACATCTTGGGAAGTACCAGTTGTCCGTGACCATTTGAACCAGTTCCGGCCTTCCTATATAACAATTTGTTCTTCATATAATAATCTCCCTTGCTTGGAGGTGTGTGACATTTGGGCAACTTTTTAAAACAATGATTGAGTGTCCTGTCTTCAGCCTGCGCCTTCCTTATCTCCTCTGGATGAGTATTTATAGGTTCATCTTCTTCCTTCTTGGACTGTGATCTGGTCTGCACTGTTGCCATGACCACAGGTCTCTTGGGATTCCCCAAGAAGACATAACGACACCCCAATATCAGAGGGTAAATGGGTGGGTCTATCACTGCTGCTCTGATTACCCCTTCCACATAGCGAGTTTTCACTGTTATCCTTGCAATGGGAAGTGTCATGAGTGGTATGTCCTTGGTCCCCCCTTATATCTCCACTGTTTCTGTGGTATACCGATCTGGGTTCACCAAGTGTGAACTCACGACAGAATCAAAATCTAAACCTGTATCATAAAGGCACCTAATGGTGACCCCATTACAGACTACATTCTCACACTGGGGGGTGATAAGGTTCCTGCTGTCCAGCAGGTTTGTCATTTTCTCCCTTGTTCCCCATCTTCGTAGTAGCAAATCCAGAAGGTTTCCTAGTACAAAATTTGATGTCATGTCCTTCCCTCTTACACCATTTACAGTAAAATCTACCTTTATGAAAGGGTTTTCTTTCATCATATTTTCTGTCATTGAACTGTGGGTATTTATTTCTATAGTCATTTCGTGGCCTATCAAAGTTTTGCTTACCTTTATTGTCAAATTTATTAGAGTTTTGCGGAGCCTTATAATTGTCTACATGTTTCTTTTTGGCGCCAGCTACCTCTGCCTGGGCCGCCTGATACCTCTCAGCGACATTAAGTAACTCACCCAACCTCTCTGCACCTTGTTCCATGAGAAACTTTCTCAAGTCTGGAGCCATGGACTCTCTCAATTGCTCAATAAGGATCATTTCTTTAAGATCTTGGGTTTTCCCCAGAGCAGTCCATTTCTCCAAGTACGTCTCTAAACGTGTAGAGAACTGGTGATAGGTCTCGCCCGTCAATAGCTTGGCATTTCTAAACTTTTTCCTATAAAATTCTCCGTTTTTTTCATACCTTAGCAAAAGAGCCTGCTTTAACATGTCATAATTGTCCATGTCATCCCTGCTCATTTTGGAAAAAAACTTCATAAGCTGTTCCCCTAAGACCTTGGGATAACTTCAGGCTCCATCTTTCTTTTTCTAGCCCATAAGTTGTAGCTAATACCTCATACCTACTTAAATATGATTCAATATCATTGTCTCTCTCAACAAAATAATCTAAGTGGAACCCCATGGCTGAGTTGGAGGCCCCCTGACTAGCAGTAGCATCAGAGGTAGAGCGGCTGGTACCATTTTCAAAAGCATGGCCTTGCAACTCTAACTCCCTTAGTCGCAAATCGTGCTCCCTCTGTAATCTTTTATCTTCTGCTTCCCACTGCAGTCGTTTTTCTTCAGCGTCTAATTTCTTTTCTTCAAATTGGAGCCGTTTGACCTCAGCCTCTCTATCAGCCTCTAAGGCCCTAGCCTCCTTGTCAGCCTCAATTTGCAACCTTTTGATTTCTTTCTCAGCTTCTAATTTCTTGACTTCCCTAGCATCTTCTAATTGCATTCTCCTTTCTTCAGCTAACCTATGTTCTTTTCTAGCAATAAACTTATCACATTCTGAGGTGACATAGTTAATCAAGACTTTACCGTCCATGTTCATGTCTCTGGCAGTCTGCACAGCAGCAGATCTGAACTTAGCTAAGTCAGCCATATTATATCAAGCAATCAAGCAACTTTAACAATATACTAAGGTAACTTATCAACTCTAACTAAACAACCACTATAAGCACCAACAGTTCATCCACTATTTAAATTCCACAAAAGAATACTTTTAATTTTATTATATGAAATTCCTATACATGTATTAGGAGAAGTTTCAAATCCCGGGAGCGAGCTACCCAATATAATTGGTTACTAGGAGAAGTTCAAATCCCGGACAAGCCTACCAATATATGTGGTGGATTTGGTGTTATTGATGTTCTTATTTAATATTATTTGTCTACCAGGTGAGGTCAGCTGTGTAGGTCCCTGAGTTTAGTAGAAGAAGGTTAAGTATTTACATGGCACCTATCTGCTACCGCCCTATGATCTCACTTGGCGCTATATTTTGACTTATTAGTTATGTGACTACGTCTAAATGTCTAGGGTAATGAATGTATAAAATAGTGTAAATCAAATCAATACAAACACACTTAAATTCTAACACATATATAGGACTGGGTCAATACAACAATCACAAACAGACTCACACTCTAGAATATATCTTATAGAAGTCTGTGGCTGAAATTTTGTGTAACAGGATATATTACAATTTTAATTTGCCTGATCAGAATTTTCTGAGTCAGGCCCAATAATAAAATGAAAAGGTAGGGTTTTATTTATATATATTTAAATACCACAATGGATCTTCTGTCCATACAAAGAACTATTACACTCTAATTATATTTAGGTATTTCTATACTAATTTAACACTGGTAACTAATGGCAGGGATTGGGTTGATGTCATCATCCCCTCTCTTTCTTGTCTTCTTTTGTGGAATGTTTATTTAATATACAACTGTTATATGTTCTCTTGTTTCTTTAATATACAAATGTTTTATGTTCTCTTTAGTAAAGTCAGTGGATGAACTTGTTAGTGCCACAACACGGCACTTATCTTTATGCTGACAGTAGATATGATGCTGACAATCTCCTTTAGTTCACTTGAATGACCAATCGGACAGAGTCCCTGGTGTAGTGGTAGGCAGCTTGTACCCACAAAAATTTCAATTCCACTCTCTCGAACGTAAATTCACCAGGGTTCTGGCACTGACGTAGTACCAGAACAGAAAACCCACAATTCAATTAAATATCACAAACATACGTTGACTGGCATTAACATTAATATGTAAGTTCAGCTTTGCCCCTTGTCCAGACTGCCAAGGTTTATATATATTAATTCACTCTTGGTCTGCTGTTCTCAACGCAGCTTGCACACTAACAATTTTGTATCTTCTGGCGACAAGCCTTGAAAGCTTTTTACCAATATCCCTAGACTGGCCCAATCACAGCAGGGGCTAACTATTCAATTTAAATTTAAAAAACAAAACTCCAAACATTTAGGAGTGAGTCTTCTAAATATATTTAGCCTTTTTGCCTAACCAATACCCTCCTTCCTATACTCTTATACCAGCCAATCAGATTTGAATCAATCTACTACCTCTTTTTTTTTAAACTTGCGTCCCCAAATAACGTTATGGATAAACGAGCAAGAACAACAGTCTGTCTGTCTTATCGTTCGTAGACATATAGTATTATTTCAATATCTTGGCTAATAATTGGGCTACCATGTATATTAAAACGTATTATTGCTCAGGAGACACTAAGCTATCCTAATATATGATTTTTATGGTCAGTTTCAATATGGTTTGGATTTTCAGTTTTGTCACTGTCAATCGTTAATTATAACTTTTTCCATAAGTTGGCCATCTTCCCCCCTCATTCTCTATCATTTTTTTAAATTCAAATACACTAACTTGTTCGGGTTACGTCAGAAATACACTACTCGATGAGAATTGAAAACTGTGTGTGTGTTTATACCGTCTGGCGTGTCCCACAGCGTGCGTATATGCATGGAACGGCGTGTCAAGCGAAGAGGGGTTTTACAAGGTGGGACGTTAATCTTGCGTTAATACTTGCTGCAGTTTCGTGCCGCAGATCAGGAAAATTGTTAAAATGTTAATTGTAATGCCGCAGTTTCGTGCAGCAGATAGGGCAAAATGTTAATTATAAGTCTCAAGGACGAAACTAGGAAAGCGTTTTAGATTTTACGGCGGATCATTTTTTAAGCATTTCCACTGCACAAAAGGCAGCGCTCTACTGGCGTCGAAGACGACAATAGGCAAACACATACGGGCGGGTTTATTTATTATCATAGGACTAAAATCTTACTGAATTTAGCGATTATTTCACAGATTTCACTACACCGAACCGTATGTCACTACTCCTGTGACAGTATATTTAGGTGTTTTTTAAAGGTACCATCTAGGTTTTTTTTTCTTCAAAATTTAGAGTGGCAACACGGTGCTAATCTTTCTTCCCAACTGTTCTAAAAGTTCCTCTTTTTAAAGCTGCTATTCCTGTCTTCCTTTTCCAGACACATTGGTATCTTATTACTCCTTGCCTTTCTTGTATAGCGTTATTTCTCTCCCAGCTTTTTTCCATTTTCTACATATGCTAATAATCCCTGCAATTGCACTATTTTCGGTTTTGTAGATCTTATCTTTCTTTCTTTTTTTGCTTTTCTTGGTCTATTTTTTTTAAATTAAGGAAGAAAAATACACCGTTCAACCTCTGATGGGTTATAATTATCCAAATTGTTTTCAATTCCAAATAATATGAAAAACTGCCGATATGAGAAAGTGGCATCACATTTGACAAATCATTGTAAATAGGGACAATCACAATTGTGCTTACACGTTAAATAAAAAAATATATAAAAAATCAAGAAGAAACTCTGTACAAGAATAATATTATCTTGTTTGTTTGTTTGTTTGTTTGTTTTTTTTTTAACTTAATGATGAGAAAAATCACATTCAACCTTTGAAGGGTTATAATTAACATATATAGTGTTTTAAAGTCCGAATAATATGTTCAACTGCAGACTGCCGATATGCGAAAGTGTCACTATATCTTATGTCCAAATTGTGTACAAAGCAAAATATCAAATTGTGTGTGTAAAAAAAAGAAACAAAACATTAAAAAAAAAAATAAAAACAAAGGCATGCAAAAACGAAACAAACTAGGAGAGATGTAAAAGCCTGGTATGTTTCATTTTATATCTAAACGACTGATTTGTGGTAAGCGATGTTTTAGAAGATTACCATGTGTGAATTGTAAGTGATCCCGGCCCTGGCTAAGACACTTTGATCTTAGCCAAAAGATATATTTTTTTTTAAGGGAAAATTAATTCCCCACTAGATTTTTATTTTTTATTTATTTATTTATTTATTTTTTTATTTAACTTTTATTTTCATTTCTTTCACAATTACAAAGAAAAAGATGCGATTTACACGGAATACAAGAAGAAAACATTGTATAATACAAATGAACACTACCGCGTAATCACATCATTTGCATACTTAAACAAGTTAAAATAAAAATAATTAAATAAATATATAGTTGAAAGGCTAAGATGTTTTTTTTTCCAATTTTTAATTTGTTACAATATTAAATATTTGTTGTCGCCAAATCAAACGTAATTTTTTGTTTGTTTGTTGTTGTTACAATTCAAATTTTGTGTGCTTATCAACAACAAAAATATAGATATATACGCATCTACACGCATATACCCGTTCAAACACGTTCATGCACATACGCACATACATGAAAAATGCACACATATAGGCCTACATATTTGTGTGTACAATCATTCGCCCATTTACCCTCATGCACATACACATATCTACCTCCACCCGCTTATTATTATATATAAATATTTATATATATGTATCTACATATATACATACTTGCATACATATATATGCACACGTAAACACACACCCATATATATATATATATATATATATATATATATATATATATATATATATATATATATATATATATATATATATATATATATATATATATATATATATATACATACACACACGTACTAACACACACACTCACACAAGGGGATTGACATAAGTCTTGGGCCTGACCATGAAGGAGTCACAGGAGGAAGATGAAACTTGGCACATTTAAAGTTCATCATATTTGCACTGAATCTTTACAGTACGCGTTTGTTTCTTCAATGGGTTTTCCCGCAACGGTGCACGGCGCAATGTACCCTATTGACCGGATCTGATGCTCCAAAGATTTGACAAAACAATGGAAAAAAAGGAGGCCAGAGCTGTGATAAAAACACCTACATTTTTTGGAGACCATGGTGACCGTAGATGAGACTTGGGTATACCATTATGACCCCGAATCCAAAATTGCCAGCAGGCAACGGAAAACCCCGGGCTCCCGAATACCTGTCAAGCCGAGGGCGCAGAAATCTGCAGGAAAAGTGATGCTGACTGTTTTTTGGGACGGCAAAGGTGTCCATGTGAAAGTTTATCTGCCTCGTGGCAACACAGTTAATGGACTGTACTATGCAGATCTCACAAAACTAAGAAAGGTTGTGACCAGGAAACGAGGGATATCGCGCACTCAAAATCTTCCTTTGCTTCAAGACAACGCGCCCTCTCACAAAGCACGGCTTGTGCAGCTAGCAGCCAACGATTTGAATATTGAAATTCTTACACACCCAACATTTTCTCCAGATTTGGCTCCATCAGACTTTTTTCGACTCCCAAATCTTAAAAAAACAGCTAAAAGGAAATCCTTTTGACAGCGATGAAGAGGTTATACTGGCATGTGATGACTGGTTTAGTTTTAAAAATAGGGTGTTCTACTCCCAAGGTCTTTTCAAGAGATGGCAGAACTGTGTCAATTCAGACGGTGGCTATATTGAAAAGCAATAAACACTATACACAATTTCAGCTCTCTGTGACATGTCCTTCATGGTCAGGCCCAAGACTTATGTCAATCCCCTTGTGCATCTACATATATACATACATACACACACATACATACATACATACATACATATACACATATATACATACACATTATCATCATCATCATCATCATAACCCTCCACTCCCAAAGGAGCATAGGCCTTCATCAAACACATGCCAAATCCTCCTGTCACATGCCATCGCCTCAAGTTCTTTCCACGTTCTCCTCATCATTTTTACCTCTGTTTCCAGCTCTCTTCTCCATATGCTTCTTGGTCTACCTCTGCCTCTCTTGCCCTGGGGATTCCAGAACAAGGACTGTCTTGTAATGCTATCAACAGGTTTCCTCAACGTATGTCCTATCCATCGCCATCTTCTCATCTCTTGTTCCACTGGCACTTGTCTAGTTCTTGTCATCAGTTCCATGTTGGTAACCTTATACCATTTTAACCCCTCTATTCTCCGCAAGCACCCATTTATGAAAGTCTGTAGCTTTTTGGTTGTTGTCTTTGTTGTTCTCCATGTCTCAGACATGCATACATATATATATATATATATATATATTTTTTTTTTTTACACGTACACTACCAATATATTATCCTAAGACATAGTGCTGTGGTGTGTGCAAAACTGAATGGCCTTTGTCTTTCCTGAAAATTACGTTAGCTGATTTAAGTGCTTTGTTTTCTGTGTGAATATATGTAGAAAAAGCCAAAAGATATACGAGTAGGTTTTTTTTTTTTTTTAAACATCTTTATTCACATTCCGTGGAAATTTACAAAGGCATATGCATTGAAACATTAACAATAATAGCGTGAATATAAGTATAAAAATGAAAATACAGTGAGCAGCTGTATACAACAATGTAGCGAAATTTGGTTCCTCTTGCTTTGTTGTGGAAAAAAATGTGTACCGCGACTCCCACATTCACACAGCGCAAGGTCAGCGCGGCGGTCTTTCTTTGAAGTTTGAAGACGGGAAATGTGAATTACGTTTAGCTGGAACGGTATTGCAAGAATGAGGAAATAGCTAATAGGAATGTATGGCGGACTTTAAAAGTTTGCATTTACTGAAAATTAAAGTATTAACTACAAGAAAACGCCTAGTTGGAATAATATTAAATAAAAATAATTCACTAAAGGAGATAGACTAGGAATTATATCCAAAAGGATATTATTCAAATATAAATGGTTTTAAAGATAATTAATATTTTTCACCTTCATCACATCGGCTAAAAGTTAGCTAATAATCTTTAAAAATTTATTATAAATACATGCCTAAACAGATTTAAATAAAACTTATATGTAGTGAAAGCCTCATATGGGGAAAAGGAAATGATACATAGGAAGGAAGGAAGAATATACGTGTGTAGTGAACAGAAGAAAAAAAACAAGTACAGGAAAAACACAGATTGCTCAAATAGCCTCAAATCAGGACATGAAACGAAAATCTTTTGGGGAATTTTAGAGGTGTTTCTTTCGGACGGGCGAGAGACCGAAATATAAGGACAGAGCGGCGCGTTGAAATCACACACACCAAATTCAGAAGCCAGAGTGAGAAACTGGAAGACAGCATCTGCAAGAAAAGTTCTATTCTCCCGCTGCATGCAGGGCAGATTAAATTAAGCCAATATAATCTCACCATGAGCTTATAAATACTAAGAGGGTATGTAAGTTTATTAAAGATATATGTATTACTAATATCATTTTATTTCAGATTTTATTTCTGATTGATTGTATCAGATATAATAAAAAAGGGAATGACGCTAACCAGAGATAACCTTCACCGGCATTGTCAGGAAGCATAACCACTAATTGGTTAGCCAAATATATCATGGCTAATTCTTGCCTGGAAGCTTACGACATACCAGCAAGTACATACGTGACTTGACATCCAGAAGTGGAAGGCAAAGGTTATATCGTACCCATGTATCATAACATGTGATTTATTCATGTATTTTGTTAATTCTGCACAGTATACATTATCTTATCATGCTATCTCTGTAACATACTACCATGATTCATTCATTTATATACAAACACTGAAGACATGGTCGCATCATGAACAGTAGTTGGTGGTGAGATTGTTGGAACACCATGGCCACCTATTACTTCTTGTTCCAGGTTTTTTTTTGATCAATGTTTATGATCATTCCTGATCGAGAAACTAAAGACTAGAAGAAGTTGATCCTGCTAACTGAAGTCTAGAGGTCAACCAATCTTCAACACCTTAGTCCCCCGTAGTTAAAGGGCGGGCTGAAGGACAGTCTGGGTATTCTAGTGTGTCTCAGGAACCTCGAGCATACGTGGCTAAGATGAGTTATATGTGTATCCATCCAACAAACACTGTGAGCAGTTTCTAAAACGACTTTCTAATGATGACAACTAGATGGCAAGAGATAATGTGACAATCCTTTTGTTGTAATTTCAGTGGAAGATAAATCCAAGACTTTTTCTATTAGTTATTTTAATTTGTAACTATAATAATCACTCATTTTACCATCTTCCAACACACATTTATCATTACAAGAATATATAGATGTACATAATAAATTATGAAATTGTACTCATTTGACTTGTTAAATTTTTAACTGTTAAATTTTGAGTTACTTTTTCTAATTTAATTATATTATCACATGGGGTTACTATAGCGAAAGTAGCAACTTATACTTCTGAAGCCTAATTCTATTGTCCAGCTCAGAGTATTCACAGCTGTAACTCACTTGTGATACCAGTGTACTTCTCGGGCACTGGAACTTCATACTTTCTGGAGAGAGATTCTACTTCTGCTCTACCACTATTATCATACTAGAAAAATCTTTCGCTACATTGGGGGCTCGTCCGGGATATTATTTTGTATCCTGAGCCACTATCTATGTATTCTTCTATCTTGAGCCACAAATAGTTTGTAAAAATAAATTTTTTTGAGAAAATTCTAAAACTTAGAAATTTTTTTGTAATAGTAGTACCATTGAGTACGAAGTAAATAGGAAACGCTCACAAGGTTTTAAGGATTTGTCTTGTTCAAAGTAATTAATTGATTTTAATTAAGTTAGTTGGTTAGTGAAGATAAAATTATATACCCTCTGGTAAGTAAGCATCATGGCTGAATTGGTGAAGTTTAGAGCTGCGATTATGCAGGAAGGAAAAGACTTGGGTATGACAGGAGATGCTCTAATTCGGCATATCACAACTGAAGTGGATAAATATTTAGATAGAGAGACTAAAAGAATGGAAGCTGAAAGAGAGACTAAAAGAATGGAAGCTGAAGCAGAGAGAGAAGCCAAAAGAATGGAAGCAGAGAGAGAAGCCAAAAGAATGGAAGCAGAGAGAGAAGCCAAAAGAATGGAAGCAGAAGGTAAGAAATTAGAAGCAGAAAGAGAAGAGAAGAGACTAATGTTGGAAGCTGAAGCTGAAGAAAGAAGGTTACAAAGAGCTCATGAGTTAAGTTTAAAGGAACTTGAACTCCAGGGAGCAGCTAGCAATCATGGTGCTAGTTCACCTCACTCTGAGAGTAGCTCTAACCAAAGCACGGCCAATGGAGCCATGAGTTTCCACCTGGATCCATTTATTGAAAAAGAGGACGCCATTGAGTCGTACCTGGATAGATATGAGAGACTGGCCTCTACCTATGGATTGGAAAAGGAAAAATGGAGCCTTAAACTATCTCAGGGGCTGAGGGGAGTTTCATACGATGTTTATTTAAAACTCTCAAAAGAAGACCAGAAAGATTATGAAATCTTAAAACAAGCTTTATTGGTCAGGTACGAAAAGAATTCTGAATCTTATAGAAAGAGATTCCGAACTGCTAAGCTACTTCCAGGAGAAAACTATCACCAGTTTTCTGCCAGATTGGAAACTTATCTGACAAAATGGATTAGCTTAGGAAAATGTCAAGATATAAAAGAAATGGTCATGATGGAACAACTGAGAGAATCCATGCCTCAGGAAATGAGAAAATTTCTTATGGAGCAGGGAGCTGAGAGATTGGACGATATTTTAACCATGGCTGAGAGATATCAAGCAGCTCAGTCAGAAGTATCAGGAAATAAGAAGAAGCAGGGTGAGAACTTCAAACCTTCACAAAACTTTACCAACTATGAACATAGGGACAATTCCAACAAGAACAAACACAGAACTGATTATAAAGACAAAAACCCTCTAGGATCAGATAATAGACCTCCAAGAAAGGAAGGAAAGTGGTGTAAATCTTGCCAAATGAGTAACCACAATACTGCGGAATGCAGAAGGAACAACCCTCCGTATCGCGCTGCGTGTTTTACAACAGGGAACAAGGGAAGGAAGGAACTGGCAGTTAGTCAGAATGACCTCCATCCTCCCCCTGTCTGTGAGGAAGTAACATGTAATGGCACTAAAATTCAGTGCTTATATGATTCCGGATTGGAATTCGACTCAGTCGTGAGTGCAACCCTAGTGCACCCTGATCAACTTACCACAGAAACAGTGGACATACAAGGGGCAATGCAGGGAACCGTCACCATGACACTTCCCATAGCAAGAATCAACGTGAGAACTCGCTATGTGGAAGGAGTGATAAGAGCAGCAGTGAGTGATGATCCTATATACCCGCTGGTAATAGGAAGTAAATATGTCTTTTTGGGTGACCCAATAAAACCTGTTGTCATGGCAGCCAACCATACCAGGTCGAGCACCAAAAAGGAGGAGGAAGATCCAATAAACATTCATCCTATAAAGATGAAAAAGGCTCAAACAGCAGACAGCACATTGAAGCCTTGTTTTGGCAAATTGCCAAAGGCCCATAACCCTCCAGAGAAAGGAGACTTCTACAGGGAAAATGGCCTACTCTACAGACAAGCTGGAAAAGGACCTAAAGGGCATGGACAGCTTGTAGTGCCAAAATTCTACAGGGAGGAAATTATGGAGCAAGAGCATGCTACATCAGGCAGTGGTCATAGAGGAAAAGGGGCCACTTGTCAAAAGATAGCATTGCGATATTACTGGCCAGGAATAATTGAAGACATAAGTTGGTATATGAAATCCTGTTCAGAATGTAACCAGGTAAACTCAATCAGAAGTGTAGACCAGTTATAGAACCTAGGGAAGCATGGTTGCGGACGTAGGCCCATTAAGAAAACTCACAAGAGAAATCAACAGGTAGATGCAGTGATAAGGAGAAAACAAAATCACAACAAGTCTACTGTTACACCTGTAACCATGGCAACTCTCCGTATTGTACAGAGAGGGGACGAAAGACATCCCACCCCGACTAAATATTGTTCGGAACACCATTCGAGGAACACATAGTAGCACTCTCCATGTTGTTAAATAGACTAAGAGAAACGGGATTGACAGCACGTCCAACTAAGTGTCATATTGGATGTGAGACATTGGAATTTTTAGGTCACACTATCTCTACAGGGCAAATGTCTCCTGACCCAAAGAATGTAGAGAAAATGAGAAAAGCACCAAGACCACAAACTAAGAAGGAGGTAAGATCCTTTGTGTCACTGTGCGGGTTTTATCAGAAATATATACCCCATTTCAACTTATTATGCGTGCCATTAACCGACTTAACCAAAAAAGGTCAGCCGGACAAAATACAATGGACTGCGGAGTGTGAACGGGCTTATACAGAGTTGAGAAATAAGCTGACAAATAAACCTATCCTTGCCCTTCCCGATCTCTCACAAGAATTCGTACTAAGAACAGATGCTAGCAATGTAGGCATCGGAGCAACATTACTACAGCGGGCAGACACACCGCCACATATGCTATTACCAGTAGCTTTTGCCAGTAGAAAGTTAAATGCAGCTGAAAGAAATTATTCTACCGTTGAACGTGAATGCCTCGCTTTGGTCTGGTCGATAAATAAATTCGCCCCTTTTCTTTACGGGAAACACTTCATTGTGGAAAGTGATCATCAGCCTTTGATGTTTTTAGCAGTGTCTAAAAAATTAAATTCACGACTTTTAAGGTGGAGTTTACTGTTATCTCCATATTCGTTCAATGTGAGATACATTCCAGGACGGGACAATCTTGGACCCGATTTTTTAAGTCGTCATCCTATCAAAGCAGATATAGAAAGACAGAAAAGTAAGGAGGAACTGCAGCATGAGTTACCAAAAAGTTAACTGTGCAGGCACTGTTTTAAAGAAGAGGGCTCTGTAGCGAAATTTGGTTCCTCTTGCTTTGTTGTGGAACAAAATGTGTACCGCGACTCCCACATTCACACAGCGCAAGGTCAGCGCGGCGGTCTTTCTTTGAAGTTTGAAGACGGGAAATGTGAATTACGTTTAACTGGAACGGTATTGCAAGAATGAGGAAATAGCTAATAGGAATGTATGGCGGACTTTAAAAGTTTGCATTTACTGAAAATTAAAGTATTAACTACAAGAAAACGCCTAGTTGGAATAATATTAAATAAAAATAATTCACTAAAGGAGATAGACTAGGAATTATATCCAAAAGGATATTATTCAAATATAAATGGTTTTAAAGATAATTAATATTTTTCACCTTCATCACATCGGCTAAAAGTTAGCTAATAATCTTTAAAAATTTATTATAAATACATGCCTAAACAGATTTAAATAAAACTTATATGTAGTGAAAGCCTCATATGGGGAAAAGGAAATGATACATAGGAAAGAAGAAAGAATATACGTGTGTAGTGAACAGAAGAAAAAAAACAAGTACAGGAAAAACACAGATTGCTCAAATAGCCTCAAATCAGGACATGAAACGAAAATCTTTTGGGGAATTTTAGAGGTGCTTTCTCGGACGGGCGAGAGACTGAAATATAAGGACAGAGCGGCGCGTTGAAATCACACACACCAAATCCAGAAGCCAGAGTGAGAAACTGGAAGACAGCATCTGCAAGAAAAGTTCTATTTTCCCGCTGCATGCAGGGCAGATTAAATTAAGCCAATATAATCTCACCGTGAGCTTATAAATCCTAAGAGGGTATGTAAGTTTATTAATGATATATGTATTACTAATATCATTTTATTTCAGATTTTATTTCTGATTGATTGTATCAGATATAATAAAAAAGGGAATGACGCTAACCAGAGATAACCTTCACCGGCATTGTCAGGAAGCATAACCACTAATTGGTTAGCCAAATATATCATGGCTAATTCTTGCCTGGAAGCTTACGACATACCAGCAAGTACATACGTGACTTGACATCCAGAAGTGGAAGGCAAAGGTTATATCGTACCCATGTATCATAACATGTGATTTATTCATGTATTTTGTTAATTCTGCACAGTATACATTATCTTATCATGCTATCTCTGTAACATACTACCATGATTCATTCATTTATATACAAACACTGAAGACATGGTCGCATCATGAACAGTAGTTGGTGGTGAGATTGTTGGAACACCATGGCCACCTATTACTTCTTGTTCCAGATTTTTTTGATCAATGTTTATGATCATTCCTGATCGAGAAACTAAAGACTAGAAGAAGTTGATCCTGCTAACTGAAGCCTAGAGGTCAACCAGTCTTCAACACCTTAGTCCCCCGTAATTAAAGGTTGGGCTGAAGGACAGTCTGGGTATTCTAGTGTGTCTCAGGAACCTCGAGCATACGTGGCTAAGATGAGTTATATGTGTATCCATCCAACAAACACTGTGAGCAGTTTCTAAAACGACTTTCTAATGATGACAACTAGATGGCAAGAGATAATGTGACAATCCTTTTGTTGTAATTTCAGTGGAAGATAAATCCAAGACTTTTTCTATTAGTTATTTTAATTTGTAACTATAATAATCACTCATTTTACCATCTTCCAACACCCATTTATCATTACAAGAATATATAGATGTACATAATAAATTATGAAATTGTACTCATTTGACTTGTTAAATTTTTAACTGTTAAATTTTGAGTTACTTTTTCTAATTTAATTATATTATCACATGGGGTTACTATAGCGAAAGTAGCAACTTATACTTCTGAAGCCTAATTCTATTGTCCAGCTCAGAGTATTCACAGCTGTAACTCACTTGTGATACCAGTGTACTTCTCGGGCACTGGAACTTCATACTTTCTGGAGAGAGATTCTACTTCTGCTCTACCACTATTATCATACTAAAAAAACCTTTCGCTACAAACAACAACAAAAAAAGACCTTTCACTCCTTACACACACTCATTTACACACTCTTTCATGTACTCTAAATATACATTGCACATTTTTTTTTTTTTAATCATAGTATTCATTTACTATGTAGATATATTTGTGCCGGAATGTCTGTCCCTGTCCTTTTGTGTCATCTCTCACACCTCCAGCACTACAGCAGTATCATTTCTTTTTCTTCATTTTTCCCTCCAATCGCTTTTATTTGGCATTCCATTTTTCCTTTCATACATTTTACTCTTTATGCTGACCATACATGGGGAAAGTCTCTAACACGCCTCTCCCCTGTGGCAGTATTTGCTACGGGAGTAATTCTTATCTTATGGTGTCTCTTATGGTGTCACATTCACGCTTCACAAAGGCGTGTTAAGTTACGCCAGGTATGGTGTCTCTTATGGTGTCACATTCACGCTTCACAAAGGCGTGTTAAGTTACGCCAGGTCATTAGACGGTCAGCGACAATATTTTATCGCATAATCTTTCTGACCATCTTTTCAAGCCACGGTGCTTGTTTATCCAAGCTTTTTATTTATTTTTTATTTAATCTAAAGACATATGCATGGAAACATTGACAATAATAGTTTGAACATAAGCATAACAATGAAAATACACTGCGGCTGTAAAAATATAAAAAACAAATAAATTACTTTCACACCTTGCACACACTCATTTACGCACTCTTTAAGTACTCCCAGGTTACACCTAAAAATGTAAAAGGTGTAACCTGGGAGGACTAGAAAGAGTGCGTAAATGAGTGTGCAAGGTGTGAAAGTAATTTTTTTTTGTTATTTTGTTTTATATATATATATATATATATATATATATATATATATATATATATATATATATATATATATATATATATATATATATATATATATATATATATATATATATATATATATATATATATATATATATATATATTAACCTTTATTTGTCTCTCTTTCCACTTTACAAAAAAAAGGTACATTTTGCATGAAATACAAAAGAAATACAAGAAAAATATATTGCTTATTACATATGAAACTTCGTGCGCACTCTCCCTTCCATTGTGTACTTAAACAAGTTAAAAATAAAAAATAACAGGAATAATTGAATAAACAATTACTTAGAAAAACATTTAAATAATAAGTAATTTAGATTTTATATAGGTTTAAAGAGTAATAGTGGAATAAATAAAGTTAATTTAATTTTAAAGAAGAATGAAAAATATAATCGGTTTAGAGCTAAGTAAAATCCTATTTAGTTCATAGTATTTTACATATTAAAAAAAAAACAAAAAAACTTACGCTTGCTCACATTTCACATGTACACTTGAGCTACTGCTTAGACACTCCGAAATGAGCCAAAGCATTTAAGAAGGAAAATGAAGAAGAGAAAGAGCCTGGAATCTGCACCTATATACCGATATATACATACACGCACATACATACATCCGTTCCGTTTTTTGATTCTTGGTTTGTTTTCCTTTACCAACTAATTAAAACCAGTAACATACATTCGTTCCGTTTTTTTGATTCTTGGTTTGTTTTCCTTTACCAACTAATTAAAACCAGTAACATACATTCGTTCCGTTTTTTGATTCTTGGTTTGTTTTCCTTTACCAACTAATTAAAACCAGTAACATACATTCGTTCCGTTTTTTGATTCTTGGTTTGTTTTCCTTTACCAACTAATTAAAACCAGTAACATACATTCGTTCCTTTTTTTGATTCTTGATTTGTTTTCCTTTACCAACTAATTAAAACCAGTAACATACATTCGTTCCGTTTTTTGATTCTTGGTTTGTTTTCCTTTACCAACTAATTAAAACCAGTAACATACATTCGTTCCGTTTTTTGATTCTTGATTTGTTTTCCTTTACCAACTAATTAAAACCAGTAACATACATTCGTTCCGTTTTTTGATTCTTGATTTGTTTTCCTTTACCAACTAATTAAAACCAGTAACATACATTCGTTCCGTTTTTTGATTCTTGATTTGTTTTCCTTTACCAACTAATTAAAACCAGTAACATACATTCGTTCCGTTTTTTGATTCTTGATTTGTTTTCCTTTACCAACTAATTAAAACCGGTAACATACATTCGTTCCGTTTTTTGATTCTTGGTTTGTTTTCCTTTACCAACTAATTAAAACCAGTAACATACATTCGTTCCGTTTTTTGATTCTTGATTTGTTTTCCTTTACCAACTAATTAAAACCAGTAACATACATTCGTTCCGTTTCTTGATTCTTGATTTGTTT
This sequence comes from Oreohelix idahoensis, assembly GCA_024509875.1. Taxonomy (NCBI): domain Eukaryota; kingdom Metazoa; phylum Mollusca; class Gastropoda; order Stylommatophora; family Oreohelicidae; genus Oreohelix; species Oreohelix idahoensis. The sequence continues at coordinate 56,501 of JAMPIV010018962.1, forward strand.
TCCTTTACCAACTAATTAAAACCAGTAACATACATTCGTTCCGTTTTTTGATTCTTGATTTGTTTTCCTTTACCAACTAGTTAAAACCAGTAACATACATTCGTTCCGTTTTTTGATTCTTGATTTGTTTTCCTTTACCAACTAATTAAAACCAGTAACATACATTCGTTCCGTTTTTTGATTCTTGATTTGTTTTCCTTTACCAACTAATTAAAACCAGTAACATACATTCGTTCCGTTTTTTGATTCTTGCTTTGTTTTCCTTTACCAACTAATTAAAACCAGTAACATACATTCGTTCCGTTTTTTGATTCTTGATTTGTTTTCCTTTACCAACTAATTAAAACCAGTAACATACATTCGTTCCGTTTTTTGATTCTTGATTTGTTTTCCTTTACCAACTAATTAAAACCAGTAACATACATTCGTTCCGTTTTTTGATTCTTGATTTGTTTTCCTTTACCAACTAATTAAAACCAGTAACATACATTCGTTCCGTTTTTTTATTCTTGGTTTGTTTTCCTTTACCAACTAATTAAAACCAGTAACATACATTCGTTCCGTTTTTTTATTCTTGATTTGTTTTCCTTTACCAACTAATTAAAACCAGTAACATACATTCGTTCCGTTTTTTGATTCTTGATTTGTTTTCCTTTACCAACTAATTAAAACCAGTAACATACATTCGTTCCGTTTTTTGATTCTTGATTTGTTTTCCTTTACCAACTAATTAAAACCAGTAACATACATTCGTTCCGTTTTTTGATTCTTGTTTTTTTTTCCTTTACCAACTAATTAAAACCAGTAACATACATTCGTTCCGTTTTTTGATTCTTGATTTGTTTTCCTTTACCAACTAATTAAAACCAGTAACATACATTCGTTCCGTTTTTTGATTCTTGGTTTGTTTTCCTTTACCAACTAATTAAAACCAGTAACATACATTCGTTCCGTTTTTTTTTGATTCTTGATTTGTTTTCCTTTACCAACTAATTAAAACCAGTAACATACATTCGTTCCGTTTTTTGATTCTTGTTTTCCTTTACCAACTTGATTTGTTTTCCTTTACCAACTAATTAAAACCAGTAACATACATTCGTTCCGTTTTTTGATTCTTGATTTGTTTTCCTTTACCAACTAATTAAAACCAGTAACATACATTCGTTCCGTTTTTTGATTCTTGATTTGTTTTCCTTTACCAACTAATTAAAACCAGTAACATACATTCGTTCCGTTTTTTGATTCTTGATTTGTTTTCCTTTACCAACTAATTAAAACCAGTAACATACATTCGTTCCGTTTTTTGATTCTTGATTTGTTTTCCTTTACCAACTAATTAAAACCAGTAACATACATTCGTTCCGTTTTTTGATTCTTGATTTGTTTTCCTTTACCAACTAATTAAAACCAGTAACATACATTCGTTCCGTTTTTTGATTCTTGATTTGTTTTCCTTTACCAACTAATTAAAACCAGTAACATACATTCGTTCCGTTTTTTGATTCTTGGTTTGTTTTCCTTTACCAACTAATTAAAACCAGTAACATACATTCGTTCCGTTTTTTGATTCTTGGTTTGTTTTCCTTTACCAACTAATTAAAACCAGTAACATACATTCGTTCCGTTTTTTGATTCTTGATTTGTTTTCCTTTACCAACTAATTAAAACCAGTAACATACATTCGTTCCGTTTTTTGATTCTTGATTTGTTTTCCTTTACCAACTAATTAAAACCAGTAACATACATTCGTTCCGTTTTTTGATTCTTGATTTGTTTTCCTTTACCAACTAATTAAAACCAGTAACATACATTCGTTCCGTTTTTTGATTCTTGATTTGTTTTCCTTTACCAACTAATTAAAACCAGTAACATACATTCGTTCCGTTTTTTGATTCTTGATTTGTTTTCCTTTACCAACTAATTAAAACCAGTAACATACATTCGTTCCGTTTTTTGATTCTTGATTTGTTTTCCTTTACCAACTAATTAAAACCAGTAACATACATTCGTTCCGTTTTTTGATTCTTGATTTGTTTTCCTTTACCAACTAATTAAAACCAGTAACATACATTCGTTCCGTTTTTTGATTCTTGATTTGTTTTCCTTTACCAACTAATTAAAACCAGTAACATACATTCGTTCCGTTTTTTTACTCTTGATTTGTTTTCCTTTACCAACTAATTAAAACCAGTAACATACATTCGTTCCGTTTTTTGATTCTTGATTTGTTTTCCTTTTCCAACTAATTAAAACCAGTAAAATGTTATAGTACATATAACCACTCACGCGTACTCGCACTCACTGGCCCACTTAAAAGAAAGTTTTCATATAAACTCGTTCACACACACATTGTTCTTTTTTCTTCCTCGTTTGTCCTGAAAAGGACGTTGGTTGCGTTGTGTCTGTTTACGCCGGAGCTGTGATATGCCGACACACACATTGGAAATTGCACCCATAAAGCCAAACATGGCTATGATTATTTAACATATGTACAGTCAGTTCTGGGCTGAAATTTGTTTCCGTTTTTTTTTTTAAAACACGTACACTACTTATACATTTCACTTAAAATAAAGTTTCAGTATATACAAAAAATGTATGGTGCTTGTCTTTTTTTTTGAAGATTACGTCAGCTGGGTTAAATGCTTTGTTTTCTGGGTGAAAATATGTAGAAAAGGTTTTGCATTAAAGACTCTTTGCTCATAGAGGGCTTTATTTCTACAAATCCATACCAGGTGTCTATATTCTGCTAAAAGCGTTTGTAAATGTAATTCAATGTGTGGAGTTATCTTTGGAAGGATGCTGACCATAACTGCTTTATACATATCTACTTCTGTTGTTGTATGTTTTTGTAATATCTGTTTCACAGTGTTCAAAGTTTGTGTCATTGTATCGCAATGAAAGAAAATGTGTTCCTCTGTCTCCATGACGTTTAATCTACAGAGTTTACATTTTATTAATACTGTAATTTTTTTCCATTCTCTATACATGATTGGTGTTAAATTAAATAATAATCTATAAGTTATTTCTTTTACCCTTGGTGATGTGTTTGTTTTATGTAACTGAAAGAAAACCTGCGAGTAGTCTGATATACCATATTTATATCCTCTTTTTATTCTTTGGTAAAGCGGAGGTTCCTGTGCTAACACTAAATCTTGATATATCTCTTTTGTTGTTCGGTGTATTATTGTTTCTTTTCCTTGTATGCATGCGAAGCATCGTTTATAGAAATTTGGTAAGACTCCGGAATAGTGCGGTGCTGTATTGTTAAATTTACATAATTTTGCTAATGATAGTCCAACATAGTAGTGTGCTAAGGGATATCCCTGTGGTTCGTTTATTATACTACTTATAAATTTGATCCTCATTTTTTCCTCGCTTGAGGTCGCATATTTTTTCCTCGCATGAGGTCGCATTAGTACCCATCCAAACCCGGCCCCGGTCAAGACCACATGTCCCAACACAAGAAGACCCAATGACAAACTGTGTCACTGTAGTGATCTTCTGTGTTCTCACACAAGGGACCTAATGACACATGAATGTCACTGTACCGGTCCCTGAGTATAGACACATGATCCTAGCCAAATGCCAGATATTAGAGCGTTAGATCTTCACAGCATTATTCTGATCTTATCCATTTTTTTTCCTCGCTTGAGGTCGCATATTTTTTCCTCGCATGAGGTCGCATTAGTACCCGCCCAAACCCGGCCCTGGTCAAGACCACATGTCCAAACACAAGAAGACCCAATGACAAACTGTGTCACTGTAGTGATCTTCTGTGTTCTCACACAAGAGACCTAATGACACATGAATGTCACTGTACCGGTCCCTGAGTGTAGACTTTTTTTTTTTTTTTTTTTTTCGCTTGAGGTCGCATATTTTTTCCTCGCATGAGGTCGCATTGTCCCCGCCCCAAACCCGGCTCTGGTCAAGACCACATGTCCCAACACAAGAAGACCCAATGACAAAATGTGTCACCTAGTGATCTTCTGTGTTCTCACACAAAGGACCTAATGACACATGAATGTCACTGTACCGGTCCCTGAGTGTAGACACATGATCCTAGCCAAAAGCCAGATATTAGAGCGTTGGGTCTTCACAGCATTATTCTGATCTTATCCAATTTTTTTTTTTTTTTTCCTCGCTTGAGGTCGCATATTTTTTCCTCGCATGAGGTCGCATTAGCCCCGCCCAAACCCGGCCCAGGTCAAGACCACATGTCCCAACACAAAAAGACTTACTTACTTAGTCGTTCCCCTTCTACCGTGAGGTGTAGAGGTTTGGAAGAGAGAGCGCCAGACTATCCTATCGGCTGTCTTCCTCCTGGCCTGGTTCCATTCTAGTCCTCGATCCTTCAAAGATTGTCTAATGTTGTCCTCCCAGCGGACTCTGGGTCGTCCTCGGGGTCTGGATCCTTGGCTCTTTGTTTCCCATGCTTGTCGTGGTATCCGATCTTCTCCCATTCTGCAGACATGGCCAAACCATCTTAATTGGGACTGTTCTACTTGGGTCGACAGGGGGTAGGATTTAAAGCCCTGACGTATCGTCTGGTTGCGTACCATGTCTCTTCTTGTTACTCCTAGTGATCTTCTGTGTTCTCACACAAAGGACCTAATGACACATGAATGTCACTGTACCGGTCCCTGAGTGTAGACACATGATCCTAGCCAAAAGCCAGATATTAGAGCGTTGGGTCTTCACAGCATTATTCTGATCTTATCCAAAAGGCCGAGAAGAGATAAATGTCTGAGGTATTCTTCTTCTTCTTCTTCCTCGTTCGCCTTCAGACTTCCACATTTATGACTCTAATAAAGGCAGTAGTCAACTCAAGGTTCCCGACATCTGCAAACAGTTTTTCGTTGACAGAAGTGGGTTGTTGCCATATGCTACCCCGTTCATTACTGTATGTTGGGCAGTACTGCAGCAGGTGTTCGACTGTCTGTGGTATGAGGGCTCTTGGTTTCTGCCGTTGCGATTGTTTATACCACGATAGAACTTTCTATAAATATTTTTATAAATAGTCTAACTCTGCGTATAAATGTTGTATTTTATAATGTATTTTGTAATAAAGTTTTTAAATTTTTAGTACACTGCTAAATTTTATTTCAAGGTGCGTAACACTCTGCGTGTTACAAATATAAATTTATAAACGTCTCTTTTTTGCATTATAAATTCACGTAATATTTTATCTAAAATAAAAATATAGTTATACTGCAATTATGTCCCTTCAAAATGAACAGTATTTTTCTTATTAATTCCCTTTCTTAACCTTTGAAAATAGACGTGTCGATTATGTACAATCCAAATATGTAAACTGGAGCTCAGGAAAAGAGACCGATCGAGAAAGATAGTAATAACAAACACCTGAAAAATTATCTTAGCAAAATTAGCACAACAAGCAACGTTTAATTTCTTCTGTGTAGTTAAAACAACAAACAACTTTTCCAGTCACTGCATTATTAACGCAACAAACAACTGTTCCAGTCTCCGAATCACCCTGGTCACCACGGTGCGGTAGGTTACTAAATGACTCAGTTCTGGTTTATTTTTAGCGCGTTTTCAGAGATTTCTCGCTCTGATTATTTCTAATGACAAGTATATAGGGGTCATTGCAAATGATCATGGGACTAAAGTAAAAAAAAACAAGACACTCATATAAAATCCTGAAAAAAAACCAAGCAAAAAATGTCAAATAAAAGATGAACTAAAAATACAAATTAATAAAAAATTGCTGAGGCTCAAGCTTGGAACTGGATATTTCATGATGGAGGAACTTACATGTGAAGAGTGTCAAGAACCAAACACAAACGCCCTGATATAACCAACAACTCCATGTATATGGTAGATGGTTGAAAGGGGCGTGCTACTAAGAAAAGTAGCAAACACCTATTAAAAAAAAAAAAAAAAAAAATTGTAGTTCCTATGGACTTGTCTGCGGCATAATGTAATTCCCGGCTAATGGGTATCGTGATTTGTGCTAGGCTGTGTTGTGGATTTAGCATGGGTTTGTTTGTTTGTACCATTCATTTTGATTATTGCTGAACAGTGTATGCATGCTATTGTTTTGTAACCAGGGCCGGCTCTATCGACGGTGCAACCCGTGCATTTGCATGGGGCGGCAAGCTTTGGGGGAGGAGGGGGCGGCAAAAAATCTTTTTACTTATTTTTACAATCAAGCAAAAATATTCCGCCTGGGAGCCGCGCTGGTGTAATGGTTACCACACTGCCCTAGCGATCAGGTGTTCAAGGTTCAAGCCCGAGCGCAGTCATTTGTAGGAGTGTCATCGACCTGGATTTTGACTGAATAACCTGAACAGCTCCTGAAATAAACCCTCTGTGGATGGTGTCACGGAGTGTTCGAAGGTTTCGTCTATATTATTTTAAAATTCCTTACTTTTCTATTCTTTCACATTTTGTCTGTTTTCTCTACGAAATATTTGCACCTGCGGTCTGTTCTTTAGCTGTTTTTAAGTCTTCACTAATAGTTCTGCCATACGATCCTAATGCTATCTTCTCCTACAAAGGCACTAAAAGGTATTTCTTTAGGGACGTCAGTACAATTTATTCGCTTGGTCGAAACCACAGTGGTTCCCAGAGGATTATATTTCCGTGTTCAGTGGTCAGCTGAAGACCGCCACGATTGTCATGAAATATTCTAATCCACATATATAAATTATTAGGTAAATATGAAGCCTAACAAATAAAATTAATAAAGAAAAGAGCAATGGAAAAATAACAGTGCTGTCACAAAGAATGTACTCGAAATCCCCCTTGTTTTCTGCTACGTCTGCAAATTGTAATGCTTTCACGTTGATATAAAAGCTTACTGTATTATTACCCGCTTTCTTCAATGAAACGTGTGCTGTATTTCTTGGAAAAGCATTGAGAGGCCCTGCGTAATGACCTAAATTAATCCTAACATTAATTATACTGCGTTACCAAAACGAACGAACAGATGGACAAAAGGATAGAGAGAGAGGGGAGGGCTGAAAATCAGGAACGCATGCAACACGCGTCGCGCGGTTCACAAATGCTGCCATCACGCGTGTAAGTCTACATGCACTAATTTTTTTTCAGACGGACAGTGATAAAATACACTACCCTTTCCCAGAGTTAGGTTTATAAATCATAAAAAACTCTTATTAGAAAAGATAACATTAGATGGGTTTACGGTTGAAAACATAACAGTACCCAGACAGCACATCTTCGAAACAGGAGGTAGAAGAAATTGCATATTTTGAATGCAGCCACGTAGCTCCTTTAAATTTGTATTTTTGGGTTCCTTAGGGCTTGCTGACAAATAATATGTAAAACGTTACGCAAATAGTCCAGGAATTAATAAATTATACCCAAAATAAAATATTGGGGGTGCCTGACAGCATAAAATCATTTCTGCTCATAAGATTTTTTTTTAACGTGTTTGAAAAAAATTTACGTTACAGAAATAGCCTACCATGTAAACTCCAAATTGATTGGAGCGCAACAAATGAAAGCCTAACCACGATTGGTCGGGCTATAAATACTATCTTGGTTGTTAGGGGAAACGGGGAAAGGTAACATTTTTTCAAACACTTGTCGAAACGGGGCTCATTGGTCAGACTCGCTGATATACACACTTGGGAGCGTTAGTTCGAAACCACTTGTCTAAATAAGATTGATAAAGCATCAGTGCGTTGAAGCCAGCTTATATTTGGCTAAATAAAAGCCTGGAAGATAAGCAGATGGGAATTTGTGCCAGTTTGTGCCAGAATTCATTGCTAATCAACGTATCTGTGTTTATTCGTATGAATTGTGGTAAGCTTGAACCATTCAATATCTTTTAATGAAAATTGAATGTGAATTGTTGATTTATGCCTGTATATATATATGTGTAGTTCAGTGGCCAACGTGAGGTAAAGCCTGTAATGCTCCAGCCTGAACAGAGGGTGTCGGAGAGAAGTAAAACGGCATGGAATGGCCAAACAGTACACTGACACCTGGATGATTGAATAGAAAGAAATAATGCTGGAATTGCAGAGGCGTAGTAACCATTAAGAAGGGTAATACTGGAATAAAGTATTTCAAATGAAGCTGACAGTTGGCCTAATGCTCTGAACTCAATGTTTGTGCTGTGTTGTGATCAGTGTAACAGGAGAGTTTAAGTTAGTTATGAAGTAGAAGGTACATCCTTCTTGATTTCAGGGACAGTGGTCTTGATGGTAGTGAGCAGCACCTGGTCAGAGCTTTGCTGAATCCAGAGTCGGACAGCATACTCCTTGGTCCTTTTAGCTATCAGTGAGGTGTCTCCAGAGCCCAGAGGAGAATTCGAGCAGAGGAGTCCTTTCCTGCCGCCATCACGCCAGATAAGCTAACTTGGCCAGCTGAGCTCAACATTATGTCCCCTCATCTTGAACTGACTTTATAAAATTAACATTAAGAGGGGAATTTAATTGTCTTAATATCAGGAACTGAGAACATCTCCATTACTAGTCCCAAAAGACAAACTATTGAAGTCATGATGACAAATACCAACAGAGCTTGAACAAAACAAAACCAGTATTACCTCATTGTACTACTACACAACTGACACACATAGAATATTTGTAATAATATATGTCACTACAATATTCATATTAAATACATTCTGTACATAACTTGTAATTTAAATTGATTGTGATTCCTGGTTCCCTTGTAGTTGAATCAGGACACATATTCATTCATGCCAGTAATGAATACATATTGTTTTTTTTGAAAGTTTATCATTGACTCTTTTAAGATATCCTTGTAGAGTGTTATATGTATGTGAGTGTCACAGTGTTGTCAAGAGTAGTGGATTAAATTAAATTGTTTATCTGTCTGTGTTGTGACTTACACTTCATCATACACATACCCTAGACACATAACGTAGTCATCACACTATTCCAGAATAATTCTGACTGAGATATATAGATATGTGGTAGCAAGTAAGGTGATATATAATACACTACTCTTATTAGATATATATATACCTTCACAGCTGATCTCAGTCAGTACACTAAGTCCCCTATAAATATTTATAACATCCCACTTCACCACATATATTGGGGGCTCGCTCTTGGGATTTTGAATCTTTCCCTATTAAAAATATTGGGGGTAATTCATTTCAGGGAATATAAGAATTAAAAGGTATCCTTGGGTGGAATAAAATAAGGTTGAGCTCACGGTGCCTGTGTTGTCCATTATATATATATTTAGAATTTGAATTGTTGGTTAGACATTGTAGAAATTTACATGATAGACAATGGCGGACCTGGCCAAGTTTCGATCTGCTGCTGTTCAGACTGCAAAAGAGTTAGGATTAGATGGGCAAGTTATGGTTGCCTATGTTACTACGGAATGTGACAAATTTATTGAACGCGAAGAAAGAAGGTTTGAAGCCGAAAGAAAGTTAGAGGCTGACAAGGAAATTAAGAGGTTGCAGATTGAGGCTGAGGCTAAGAAATTGGAAGCCGAGGAAAGAAGACAGGCTGCAGAAAGAGAAGAGAAGAAATTAGCTGCAGAAAGGGAAGAGAAGAAATTAGCTGCAGAAAGGGAAGAGAGGAGATTAGCTGCAGAAAGGGAAGCAGAAGATAAAAGATTACAAAGGGAACATGAGTTACGACTAAGGGAGTTTGAGTTTCAAGGCCATGCTCCTGAAAATGGTGCCAGTCCCTTTGCCTCTGATGCTACGGTTACTCAAGGAGCCTCAACCTCAGCTATGAATTTTCATTTAGATCATTTTGTTGAGAAAGACGATGATATTGAGAGCTACCTAAATAGGTATGAACTATTAGCTACCACATATGGGTTAGAGAGAGAAAGGTGGAGCTTAAAGTTATCTCAGGGACTTCGTGGGGCAGCTTATGAAGTTTTTGCAAAAATGAGCAGAGGTGATCAGGAAAATTATGACATGCTAAAGCAGGCTCTTTTGTTAAGGTATGAAAAGAATGCAGAGTTTTACAGGAAAAAATTTAGGAATGCTAAACTACTGTCAGGTGAAACCTATCACCAGTTCTCTGCACGAATAGAGACATACTTGGAGAAATGGACTTCTCTGGGGAAAACCCAAGATCTTAAGGAAATGGTCCTTATAGAGCAACTAAGAGAGTCCATGGCTCCAGACCTGAGAAAGTTTCTCATGGAACAAGGTGCAGAGAGGCTGGGTGAGTTGCTAAATGTTGCTGAAAGGTATCAAGCAGCTCAAGCAGAGGTAACAGGTAATAAAAAGAAACAGGTGGATAACTTTAGGGCACCACAGAACTTTAATAAATTTGATCCTAAGGATCAAAATAAAGGTAAGCACCAATTTGATAGGCCACGGTATGAAAATAAAAATAAATTCCCACAATTCGATGAAAGGAAATATGATGAAAGAAAATCTTTCAACCAAGGAAAAAGGTGGTGTAAAAATTGTAAGATGAACAATCATGACACTGACCATTGTAGAAGGAAACCTCCTCATTTTGCTGCTATGACATCGGGGAAAAAGGAAAAGAAGGGCAAACCTGAAGAATTACAGGAACCATACCACCCCCCAGTGTGTGAAGATGTCATCTGTAATGGTGTCACTATAAGATGTTTATATGATACCGGTTTAGATTACGATTCCGTTGTGAGTTCTCACCTGGTGCAGGCCGATCAATACACCACAGAAACAGTGGAGATTCAAACTGCAACCAAGGATGTAGCTACCATGACACTTCCCGTCGCCCGAATAAAAGTGAAAACGCGATATGTGGAAGGAATCATAAAAGCAGCAGTGATAAATGAGCCAATCTACCCTCTAATATTGGGGTGTAGATATGTCTTCTTGGGGAATCCCAAGAGACCTGTGATATTGGCAACAGTGCAGACCAGATCACAGACAAAGAAGGAGGAGGATAATCCCATAAATACTCACCCAGATGAGATGAGGAAGGCACAGGCTGAGGACAAAACACTCAAGCCATGTTTCAAGAAGTTGCCCAAATCTCATACACCTCCAGGCAAGGGAGAGTTTTATATGAAGAACAAATTGATATATAGGAAGGCTGGATCTGAATCCAATGGTCACGGACAGCTGGTCCTTCCCACTTCATATAGGACTAAAGTGTTGGAACTAGGGCATGCGATTCCCTTCAGTGGTCATATGGGAATCAGCGCAACAGGACAGCGAATAGCTTGTCACTATTTCTGGCCAGGAATAACTGAAGATATCAAACGATATGTAAAATCCTGTCCAGAGTGCCAACGAGTAGCACCTAAACATTGGACTGCACCAGCAACTCTGGGGGAAATGCCCATAGTGGGAACACCCTTTGAGAGAGTTGCCGTGGATCTTGTGGGACCTCTCACCCGAACCAAGAGAAGGAACAGCTACATTCTGACTCTGGTGGACACTTGTTCTATGTGGGGAGAGGCAGTAGCCCTGTCATCGATTGATTCAAAACATGTGGCAGAGGCATTGCTCACAATTTTCACAAGGTTAGGCTTTCCCAATCAAATCTTGACTGATAATGGCTCTCAGTTCAAGGGGAAACTAACTGAAGAAGTTTTCAGGATCTTCCAGGCCAAACACTTCCATTGTAGTGTGTATCATCCCCAAGGGAACGGCCAAGTGGAAAGATTTAACGGCACATTGATGTCGATCCTGAGAAAGTTGGCACACGAAAAACCAGATACATGGGACCAGTACCTGCACGCCGCCCTCTTTGCTTATCGGGAGGTACCCCATAGTTCAACCGGTATGGCCCCGGCAACATTATTGTTTGGAAGGCCAATAAAAGGTCCACTTGAAGCTTTGTTAAGAACGTGGACTGATGAAAAGGCAGAGGAAAACATTACATCTTCATACCAATATGTGAATGAGCTGACCACTCGGTTGAAAACTGGCTGGAAACTTGCCAATGAAAATTTGAAACAAGCCAGGAAGAAACATGCTGCCTATTATAACAGGAAGGCGAAAGACAGAAATTTGGCTGTGGGAGAGAAAGTACTGCTTCTTTTGCCTGGGAGTCAGAATAAGTTACAAATTGGATGGCAGGGTCCATATACAGTTTTAGAGAAGGTGTCTAGAACAAATTATAAGATAGATAAGAAGGGGAAAGAAAAAATCTATCATGTGAATCTCCTGAAGAAATATTTGGAAAGAGAACATCAGGAAGAGACACACTTGTTGACCTTGTCCATCGCCATGGAGATGAAAAAGGAACCACTTTCATCATTTGAATATCCATTACACCCCTGTGAGACAGCAGCACAGGTGAAAATCAGTACACATTTAACGAAAACTCAGAAAGAGAGAGTGCAACAGGTTCTAAATAATCATGCAGAGGTGTTAACAGACCGACCAGGGCATACAAACCTATTGGAATATGATATGAAACTGATAGACCCCACACCTGTCTGTATGAAACCATATTCGATTCCGTTTGCTAAGGAGAAAGCTTTGAAGGAAGAGATAGACTATCTGTTGAAGGAAGGAATTATTTCGCACAGTGAGTCTTCGTATAGTTCCGGTGTTGTACTCTTAAGGAAGCCCTCTGGAGAACATAGACTCTGTATAGATTACAGGAGACTGAATGCTATTACAGAAGGACAGGTGGATCCATTGCCGGATACAAATCAGCTGTTTGCCAGACTAAATAAAGCTAAATATTTCTCAAAAGTGGATTTGAGTAAAGGATACTATCAGATCCCAGTAAAGCCTGAGGTTAGACCATACTTAGCTTTTAGTACCTCAGAAGGACACTATGAGTTTAATAGATTGCCATTTGGATTGAAGAATGCGCCTAGTGTCTTCTCTAGAATGATGAGAAAATTATTGGATCCTCTGAATAATCCCTGTATAACAAATTTTATGGATGATATCCTTATAGCAACAGAAACATTTGAGGAACACATTGACTCTCTGAACATGCTGTTTGATCGACTTAGGGAGGCAAATTTAACAGCCCGACCAACAAAATGTTGCGTTGGATGTAAAGAATTGGAATTTTTGGGACACACAGTTTATCAGGGAAACATGACCCCTGACCCAAAGAATTTAGAGAAACTACAGAAAGCCCCGAGACCACAAACCAAGAAGGACATGAGATCCTTTGTCTCATTATGTGGTTTCTACCAGAAGTATATCAAGAACTTTAATTCCATATGTGCACCGTTAACTGAATTGACACGTAAAGGACTTCCAGATCGCATTACATGGACACCACAATGTGAAATGACTTACCAAGAATTGAAGGAAAAGCTCACAAGTAAACCCATTTTGAAATTACCTGACTTAAGTCAAGAATTCATAGTAAGGACGGATGCAAGTAATATTGGGTTAGGTGCAACTCTACTACAGAAATCAGATGCATTGGATGGGGAATTAAGCCCAGTGGCATATGCTAGCAGAAAGTTGAATAAAGCTGAAATCAACTACTCAACTAGCGAAAAAGAATGTCTTGCAGTAATATGGGCAATAAAGAAATTCAATATTTATCTATATGGGAAGGCATTTAAGTTGCAAACAGATCACAAACCTTTATCGTTTCTAGCACAGGCTAAGCATGAGAACTCTAGGTTACTCCGATGGTCTTTGCTTCTGGCTCCATATAATTTTAGCATTGAGTATATATCTGGAAAAACCAATTTGGGAGCGGATTTTTTAAGCCGCCATCCGTGTGATGAGAATCACCGTAAACCCCAGAAATAATAATAAATTTCTCTATGTGTATATAGAATAAAGGACTGACATATAATGTCTGTTTTAAGAGGGGAGGTGTCATGAAATATTCTAATCCACATATATAAATTATTAGGTAAATATGAAGCCTAACAAATAAAATTAATAAAGAAAAGAGCAATGGAAAAATAACAGTGCTGTCACAAAGAATGTACTCGAAATCCCCCTTGTTTTCTGCTACGTCTGCAAATTGTAATGCTTTCACGTTGATATAAAAGCTTACTGTATTATTACCCGCTTTCTTCAATGAAACGTGTGCTGTATTTCTTGGAAAAGCATTGAGAGGCCCTGCGTAATGACCTAAATTAATCCTAACATTAATTATACTGCGTTACCAAAACGAACGAACAGATGGACAAAAGGATAGAGAGAGAGGGGAGGGCTGAAAATCAGGAACGCATGCAACACGCGTCGCGCGGTTCACAAATGCTGCCATCACGCGTGTAAGTCTACATGCACTAATTTTTTTTCAGACGGACAGTGATAAAATACACTACCCTTTCCCAGAGTTAGGTTTATAAATCATAAAAAACTCTTATTAGAAAAGATAACATTAGATGGGTTTACGGTTGAAAACATAACAGTACCCAGACAGCACATCTTCGAAACAGGAGGTAGAAGAAATTGCATATTTTGAATGCAGCCACGTAGCTCCTTTAAATTTGTATTTTTGGGTTCCTTAGGGCTTGCTGACAAATAATATGTAAAACGTTACGCAAATAGTCCAGGAATTAATAAATTATACCCAAAATAAAATATTGGGGGTGCCTGACAGCATAAAATCATTTCTGCTCATAAGATTTTTTTTTTAACGTGTTTGAAAAAAATTTACGTTACAGAAATAGCCTACCATGTAAACTCCAAATTGATTGGAGCGCAACAAATGAAAGCCTAACCACGATTGGTCGGGCTATAAATACTATCTTGGTTGTTAGGGGAAACGGGGAAAGGTAACATTTTTTCAAACACTTGTCGAAACGGGGCTCATTGGTCAGACTCGCTGATATACACACTTGGGAGCGTTAGTTCGAAACCACTTGTCTAAATAAGATTGATAAAGCATCAGTGCGTTGAAGCCAGCTTATATTTGGCTAAATAAAAGCCTGGAAGATAAGCAGATGGGAATTTGTGCCAGTTTGTGCCAGAATTCATTGCTAATCAACGTATCTGTGTTTATTCGTATGAATTGTGGTAAGCTTGAACCATTCAATATCTTTTAATGAAAATTGAATGTGAATTGTTGATTTATGCCTGTATATATATGTGTAGTTCAGTGGCCAACGTGAGGTAAAGCCTGTAATGCTCCAGCCTGAACAGAGGGTGTCGGAGAGAAGTAAAACGGCATGGAATGGCCAAACAGTACACTGACACCTGGATGATTGAATAGAAAGAAATAATGCTGGAATTGCAGAGGCGTAGTAACCATTAAGAAGGGTAATACTGGAATAAAGTATTTCAAATGAAGCTGACAGTTGGCCTAATGCTCTGAACTCAATGTTTGTGCTGTGTTGTGATCAGTGTAACAGGAGAGTTTAAGTTAGTTATGAAGTAGAAGGTACATCCTTCTTGATTTCAGGGACAGTGGTCTTGATGGTAGTGAGCAGCACCTGGTCAGAGCTTTGCTGAATCCAGAGTCGGACAGCATACTCCTTGGTCCTTTTAGCTATCAGTGAGGTGTCTCCAGAGCCCAGAGGAGAATTCGAGCAGAGGAGTCCTTTCCTGCCGCCATCACGCCAGATAAGCTAACTTGGCCAGCTGAGCTCAACATTATGTCCCCTCATCTTGAAATGACTTTATAAAATTAACATTAAGAGGGGAATTTAATTGTCTTAATATCAGGAACTGAGAACATCTCCATTACTAGTCCCAAAAGACAAACTATTGAAGTCATGATGACAAATACCAACAGAGCTTGAACAAAACAAAACCAGTATTACCTCATTGTACTACTACACAACTGACACACATAGAATATTTGTAATAATATATGTCACTACAATATTCATATTAAATACATTCTGTACATAACTTGTAATTTAAATTGATTGTGATTCCTGGTTCCCTTGTAGTTGAATCAGGACACATATTCATTCATGCCAGTAATGAATACATATTGTTTTTTTTGAAAGTTTATCAGTGACTCTTTTAAGATATCCTTGTAGAGTGTTATATGTATGTGAGTGTCACAGTGTTGTCAAGAGTAGTGGATTAAATTAAATTGTTTATCTGTCTGTGTTGTGACTTACACTTCATCATACACATACCCTAGACACATAACGTAGTCATCACACTATTCCAGAATAATTCTGACTGAGATATATAGATATGTGGTAGCAAGTAAGGTGATATATAATACACTACTCTTATTAGATATATATATACCTTCACAGCTGATCTCAGTCAGTACACTAAGTCCCCTATAAATATTTATAACATCCCACTTCACCACAACGATAAAACTTCCGGCATGGCTGAACGAGAGACGGGAATTAATTAATTTGGCGTGGGAATCAGGAATTTATTTTTTTTATCGACCTTTCTATGTTGGCGGCTCGAATGTTTCAGTTGTTTTCGAGTGTGCATTCAAGGAAGTTGATTTTGCTCAGTGTTAGTGTGCTATGTGTTACAGTGGTAAATAAGTTTTTTAAACGTTTCATGGAAATTAGTACAGTACATCAGCCTCCATTCATTACTAAATAATAAATTTTATTGTAGGGTTTATTAAAACAGTTTTGATATTCAAATATATATAATGTCCGATAAAAGAAAAAAACTACCAGGTGTCGAATATCGGAAACGGAAACTGGAAAAAGAACGCGATATTCAAAAACATAGCGGAGCTTTACATAAATATCTAAAAACTGAAACAGCTGATGTAGGACAGAAGAAAATAAGCAAATGTACCGAAACAAATGATTCTGAGCTCATGGCAAATACTTCTAACTCGGACCCCAGTAACGTAGATATTATTAACAATGTCGAAAATGAGACTGATTTGACCGTTTCCATTTCCAGAGATTTAAGTGATGAACTTGAGAGGTACACTGATCCGGTAAGATGAAATCCTTCTTTCAGCGATACCGAAAGACTGAAAATCGTTAAAAAAAAGACTGCCAGAGAGACAAACAAATGAGTTCGTTTTTCCGCGCAGCTCTAATGGTAGAAAATTTTCACTAAATTCTTACACTAGGGAGCAAAGCAATGGAGAACATATTAATCGATCATGGTTAGTGCATTTAAAATTTTAAAAAAATTCTGTATTTTGTTTCTACTGTAAGTTGTTTTCCTGTAATAAAATGTCACTCACTTGTCACGTGGGTTTTGATCATTAAGTTGCCTACATCTTCTTCCTATTCCCTCACCCGCATCCTTTTATTTTATTATCTTTCCGTACTTGTTTTTCCTGTATTTTTTCGCATCACTCGTTGCGAAAAATATATTTCTTTCCCATCATCGTTTTTCTTTCTCATACTGACTAGTAACCTTATTGCATCAGATGTCAGTCGCGCAGGTAAGACGTGAATGTGCGAAAAATTCGGTTCGCCGGACATAGAGCAGACTTTTTGTCTACATTGGCACCTGTCACGCGCGGGTTTTCCGGGCCGAACGCTTAAGTAGGAGCGAATATTTACACCTTATAGTCGCAGTTTCAGACGGTTGTCTGAGATTTGCAACTGACACGCGCTTTTCCCGGTCAGTTTGTTAACGCAGGTGCGTAATCGCACTGATGGCTGTTACGACATGAGGGAAGCTGACATAGGGTGTTAGAGAAGGGGAGAGACGGGCGCTGTTTCGTGGTTTCGAAACAGTGGGATTCTTTGTCCGTTTCATAGATATTAAACCTAGTTTGAAACTTTATTTTCATTCTTGTCTCAATAATTCGCAGTAGACAGGTGGTTCGCGAAGAGTAGAGCTGTATAAGCGAAGTTTCTTAGTTTGTTGCGACAATTTGTCGAACTTCTAGACTTCCATAAATATAAGCGTAAAATTCTTAATTGTGCGATATCCTGTAGTGCTGTGTTTGAGGTAAATATTACATAGTAGTTCTCGAGAATTTTGTGAAGTGATTAAGTGTTAAATCGCCGATTTCATTTTAAACTAGTTCTTTTGAACAGAGTGCTTAATCTATATTTCTGAACTAGTGACGCGTTTCAGTGGAAATACATGCTTACTAAACAATAATGTAGCTATAATGAAGTTAATTTAACTGCTAAATACTCAGTCGAGAATATTTTATATCAAACTTATAAATGCTAGATGCGACATCAGTGAATAGTGACGGAATACGCAGATATTCCTGAATTCATGATGATTGATTTTATAACTTATTTCACCGGAAAATTTAAATAATAATTTGTCGAACTTCTAGACTTCCATAAATATAGCTAAAAACAATAATGTAGTGCTATAATAGTAGTTCTCGAATTTTGTAATTTAACTGCTAAATACTCAGTCGAGAATATTTTATATCAAACTTATAAATGCTAGATGCGACATCAGTGAATAGTGCTAAATACTCAGTCGAGAATATTTTATATCAAACTTATAAATGCTAGATGCGACATCAGTGAATAGTGACGGAATACGCAGATATTCCTGAATTCATGATGATTGATTTTATAACTTATTTCACCGGAAAATTTAAATAATAAGTCAAGCTGAAGTTAATTTACTGCTTCAGCTACTTTAAAATGTAAGTTATATTGAGATTAGATTTTATAACTTATTTACATAGTCAATGTAAATGCTATTTGATATGTAGGGTCTCTTTCTTTCTTTTATATAGTGAAACGGTGGTACCCAACTTGCCAGCGTTTAGCAAAGAGACATATTTGTGTGAAGCATAGACAGTTCCTATCTTTAACCACGTGGGTTTTTTTGTTTCAAGTAACACTGGATCTGACAGTGCATATGCCATCAGAGAGAGACAGTAATAGCAATCCCACTAACGGTTTCTAAAGACTAGAAATATATATTGGGCTTTTGAGCCAGTTCATATTGCTCCACAAATTTAAATGTACATGCTGCCTGGCGGCGAAAATATTACAAGAAAAAACATTAACATTCCGACAGAGATTGTGACTAGTATTGTGGTGACCAAATATAGTACCTGCCTGAAAGAAGACACCGATCTGACATTCCTTAAATCCTAGAATCCAAAGCTAATGACATTGTGCTCTGCTAACTTTCGTGCCTGGACAAATTTTATGTGACTTAATCAGACATTCGAGAAAAATTAGAACACCCAAGGAATCGGTTCCCTGAGAAAGAGAGTTCAGTACGTCTTTTGGAACTGGGGGTTTCTTGGTCGCTGACTGCATTTTTCGGGTCTGTGGGAAGGTCCTAGAATTATTATGTTCCCAGAGGCAACGAGCAAAGTTGTGAGTATATATGTGAGAGAAAGGCCATGGCTGGATGAATGAGAGTACACAGGTCTGAGTGTTATTTTACCGGTGTATCATTGCCACACATTTGCTGTCTTACATTTTTTTAATCTGCTGAACTTGTTACAAATGCTAGAGTTTCTTTTTTTCTTAGGCTAAATCAGATTATCCAACTCTGTTCATACATTTACGAGAAAGAAAGAAACCTCTTAGACTCAACCCTATGTATCTATAACTCTTTGGGCCATCATCTGTCTCATAACGGGGCTGTGGGCTAAACCTAGAGGTAATATCATAACGGGTCTATCATCCTGGTAGAAATTCATTTGATTTTTTATGTCTATGTGTATGCTTCCTTTATGTATTTTTTGGTGTTGTGAGAAATTTTGATATGATAATTAAAATATCTCTCTTGAACAAAAAAATCAGTGCGTTGGTCAGCTCGATCCCAATTATCTGTATAATCATTGTTATAGATTTTCCAAGTCTGTGTGTTTAACTGTCGTCACGTGTATGTGCGTGCCCGTGAGTAGATAGAATTATATGTAATATATATATGGTTTAGACTGTCGGACTCTGTAAAAGCCGTCGTAGAGGATAGGAGAGAGAGAGAAGAATTCTTTTCGCTTTCAGCGACAGCCTCTATACCACAGTCTATCATCTCACCTGTGTGGAAATTCTATTGCTTTACTAATTCACACTGGGACTCTCACTCATTTCAAGCTATTCAGAAGGGAAGTCAAAGTCCCATACAAAGTGGATTGAATTATCGTCCAGTCTTAAATCAGTACAGACAATTGATTCTATGCAACAAAAGTTATTAAATTCAGAAGTTGGACACAGGAGGAGCATAGTAGAACGCCTAATTGCTATTGTCCATTTCTTGAGCCAACAATGCTTGCCATTTCGTGGAACACCTGATAAATTATATGACCCTAACAATGGACATTTTTTAAAGCTTGTTGAACTGATTGCCACATTTGATAGTTCTATGTGTGAACATTTAATGAGAGTAGCTCGTGGATCGACCCAACATCACCTTGGGAAAAACATTCAAAATGTATTGATTGCTCTTCTCTCTGGAACCATAAAAAAGAAATAATTTTTATGGTGGAGAAAGCCAAATATTATAGCATAGTTGCAGACTGTACTCCCGAAGTAAGTCACATTGAACATTTAACACTAATTGTTAGATTTGTTAATACGAATCCAGATGATATCAACGTTCATGAGCATTTTCTTGGTTTCATTGCTGAAGAAGCCCCTACAGGCTCAGCGTTAACCGAATGCATTCTAAGAAAATTGTCAGACAATCGCAAACATGCGTGGCCAGGGGTATGACAATGGATCAAATATTAAAGGAAAACATTCAGGAGTTCAACAACGTATTAGGGACGTGAACCCAAGAGCTTTTTATATCCCTTGCTGTTCTCATTCTCTCAACTTGGTGGTCAATGATGCCGCGATGTCATCTAGAGAAGGGGTTTTATTTTTTGAAATGGTTCAGAAGTTGTATGTGTTTTTGTCAGCGTCAACACTGCGTTGGGGAATCCTTACGAAACATATTACAACTCTAACGCCCAAGCTACTAATACAACTCGCTGGGAATCTAGAATCGAGGCCATTCGTCCTTTAAGATATTATATTGAGGAATTTTATGATGCATTGATAGAAATTTTTGATGACGAGTCAGTAGACAGAATGGCGAGACATGAAGCTGAAACCCTTGCCCTAAAACTCAGAGATTTTAAATTTTTATGTTGTCTGGTTATATGACACTATGTTTTAAACGAAATTAATGTTGCTAGTAAACTGTTGCAAAGCATAAAAATGGAATTGACTAGTGCCATAACAACTTTGAGAAATTTTCTCTAAAGCCTTAAGAATCTCAGAAATGATGAATCATTTCAAAATTTTCTTGTTGATGCTACAACATTAGCTGAGAAAGTTGAAGCTGATCCTGATTTGATACCAACGTTTGAATGTAAAAGAGTGTTCTGGCAGAAAAAGCAACACAACTATGAAGCAAGAGATGAACCTATTTTGGATCCCAAAACTAAATTCAAAATTGAATTTTTCTTTTTTATTATTGATGTTGCAACTAATTCTATTGAAGAAAGGTTCGAGCAATTGGAACATCACAGTTCACATTTTTCCTTTTTATATAACATCCCTAAATTGAAATCTGAGACGACAAATGAGCTCTTAAACAAATGTAAAAACCTAGAAGGCGTTTTAACACATCAAGAAAATAGAGACATTGATGCCATTGAGCTATGTGATGAACTGAAAGTAGTATCCAAATTAGTACCAGAAAATACACCACCAATTGAAGTTCTTCGTTATATTAATAATGGATAGCCGTCTTCACCCCAGTCTCAGTAACGGATCTCTCCAGCACCCAATCTGCCCAATTAACTGCGATGTCTTTTGTCTTAGAGTCTTTCCCTAGCCCTAATGAGAAAATTTACACCTTCCTAGAAAAATTCGAGAGGTTGCCAAATCTGTATGGGTTAGAGAGTTCCCGTTGGTGCCTTAAACTCTCAACGGCACTAAAAGGTAATGCTTATGACGTGTATACAAAGCTGGGAAGCAACCAACATGATTACGACATGCTAAAGAAGGCCTTGCTAGAGCGGTTTGAGATGACCACCCGAAAATTTCTGCAGATGTTCAGAAACAGCCGAAAGGAGAGCACGGAGACATTTTCCCTGTTCTCTTCACGTCTCATGGGCTATTTGACAAAGTGCCTGGAATTATCAGAATTACCTCTTACATATGAGGGAATTCTTGAACTTGTTCTTGTGGAACAGATAAAATCAACTTCTTCAAACTAAACCCGTAGATTTTTGGCTGAACAGGGCGCAGTCAGGCTTGAGGACATCCTCAATAAGGCAGAACGCTATACCAATGCAATGGCCGAACTTCCCAGCACTAAACGTAAACTCACAGATGAGCCATCTCGAAAACAAAATCTAGAGCAGTCATCCTATTCTTCCAATCCTTCTCAACATTATAACCAACGAGATAATAATACCCAGAGACCTCCCCAGGAAAAATCGAAATTCTACAAAACCCGATTTACCCCAAATAACAACAACCCTGATCAACCCACCAGGCCTACATGGCAGCGCGGCCACCAAGGTCAAGGCAAGGGAAAGACCCTACAGCAGGGACGTCTGATCAGGGCAAGCACACCGGGCCAAACCGCATCGGATGCTTGCATACAGCCTCGCAAGGAAGAGTCAATGTCAGTGATTCTCAACCTGAGGGGGACAGACCCTCAACGCGAAGAACTGTAATTTTGAACGGGACCTCAACAACTTGTCTTTTTGACACTGGATTATCTTTTGACCGTATTGTCGCCAGGCACCTTGTCAAACCCGATCAGGAGACAGAGGACACCGTCAAACTATGTGGAGTTTTTAAGAGTGACGCACCCAGGACGCTTCCTATCGCACTGGTAGAAATACACTCTGATTTTGTCAGAGGTGTTATTAAAGCGGCCATAACGGATGATCCTATCTACCCAGTTATCCTGGGATGTAGATATGTGTTTGTTGGGAGACCAAAAGAGCCGATGGTGGCAGCGGTAACCACAAGAGGGCAAACCAAGAAGGAGAGGGAGCCTGCGCCTAATTTGTTGCCGAATGAACTGAAGGAGGCGCAACAAAAGGACCCTACTCTGAAGCCTTGCTTTAGAAAACTGCCCATGGCTAAGGACCCCGGACACCACGGAGACATCTTTTCGAAGGATGGCGTATTGTATCGTAAAACGGGCGACACTGATACAGGGAATAACCAGCTCCTAGTACCGACGCAGTACAGAAGCCAGATCTTAGAAATGGGGCACTCTCTTCCCTTTAGCGGACATAAGGGACAAAACGCCACTATTCAGAGAACAAAAACCCACTATTGGTGGCCAGGAATGAACTCTGAGATTATCAGGTACGTGAAATCCTGCGCCCAGTGCCAACGTGTGGCACCCAAGCACTTGACACCCCCAGTACCTATGGGGCAAATGCCAATATTAGGGACTCCATTCGAACGGGTTGCTGTCGACATCATTGGACCCTTGGAAAGGACCAAAAGAAGGAACAGGTTCATCCTGACCTTAGTCGACACTTGCACAATCTGGGCCGAAGCTATACCGCTAACATGCAAGGATTCCAAGCATGTCGCAGAAACCCTCATGCAAATTTTTACACGGTTGGGATTCCCTCAACAAGTTTTGACGGATAATGGATCCCAATTCCGTAGCCTGTTAATGGAGGAGATCTTTAAGATCTTGAGGGCCAAACACATCCACACAAGTCCGTATCATCCGGCCAGAAATGGGCTCGTGGAGCGTTTTAACGGCAGCCTCACCATGATGTTACGTAAGCTGGCTCAAGAGAAACCGGAAGATTGTGACCTATATATATCTGCTGCCTTATTCGCCTACAGATAGGTTCCCCAAGCATCTACGGGATTCTTGCCAGCCACTTTTATTTGGCAGACCTATAAAGGGGCCACTAGAAGCCTTACTTTGGTCCCTGACAGACCAAAATGCGGATGAGACAGTCGTCTCTGCAAGCAAATATGTATCTAAGCTCAAGGAAAGGCTACAGCTAGGATGGGATCTAGCTACAACAAACCTTAAGAAAGCACGCGCAAAACATGCTAAAAGATACAATAAAGCTG
Organism: Oreohelix idahoensis; assembly: GCA_024509875.1. Taxonomy (NCBI): domain Eukaryota; kingdom Metazoa; phylum Mollusca; class Gastropoda; order Stylommatophora; family Oreohelicidae; genus Oreohelix; species Oreohelix idahoensis. The sequence goes on from JAMPIV010018962.1 coordinate 80,270, forward strand.
CAAAAGAGAGAGAACTCCAACCAGGAGAGAAAGTTTTGTTGTTACTTCTAACCGGAAACAATAAACTTCGCATCGGATGGCAAGGGCCGTTTACCGTCCTTAAAAAGATCTCACGCACCAATTACAAGATCTCCATTAAAGGAAAGGAGAAGGTCTTTGACATAAATCTGCTTAAGAAATATTTGGAAAGACCAGTGCCGTCCTCCGAGCATCTCCTGGCGGTCGCCATAGCAACGGAAGACGAGGAAGATGATGATAGTTGCATGGAGTACCCATTGTAACAAACAGAATCCTTTAAATATGTCAAATTCGGCGAAAATCTCTCAGAAGAACAACAGACAGAAACCAGGGCGCTACTGAAACAGTACGCTGCAGTCTTAACGGACGTACCTGGTCGAACAAATCTCATCGAATTTGACATGAAATTAACTAACGAGACCCCTGTTCGAACCAGAGTTTACCCCATTCCGTACACTAAAGCTGATGCATTTCGTGGAGAAGTAGACAAGCTGCGTCAGGCAGGAATTATCAGTGAGTCTACATCTCCTTACAGTTCGAGTGTAGTGCTGTTGCAGAAGCCCAATAAGGAAGTTCGACTTTGTATAGATTACCGGTTGCTAAAAGCTGTAACGGAATTCCAGCCCGAACCTCTCCAAACTGTTTCTGAGTTGTTCTCCAAGCTCAGCAAGGCAAGAATTTTCTCCAAGATTGACCTCAGTAAAGGTTATTATCAAATACCAGTCAAGGAGGAAGTTAAACCCTGGCTAGCTTTCAGCACTAGTGAAGGACATTACACATTTAATGTGATGCCATTCGGATTGCATAACGCACCAGGAGTATTCACCAAGATGACGAGAAAGCTTTTAGAACCTTTTCACAGTCCGCATATCCATAATTTCATGGACGACATACTAATCGCATCCGAAACCTACGACGAACATATTGCTACGGTTGCTATGCTCCTCAGGAGACTACAGGAAACTGGTCTCACAGCCAGACCTAGCAAATGTCTCATCGGGTTTGAAAAGCTAGACTTCCTGGGGCATACTATTTCTCATGGCTGCATGTGGCCTGTTAAGAAAAATGTGGAGAAAATAGTTGCAGCAAAAAGGCCCCGAACGAAGAAAGACACCCCTTCTTTTTTATCACTATGTGCATATTATCAAAAATACATCCAGAATTTCAACGGACTTACTGCACCCCTGACTGACTTTACAAAGAAAGGTCGACCTGACCGGGTTATTTGGGATTCAAAGTGCGATCACGCGTACTGCACTTTAAAAGGACAGTTGTCTGGATACCCCATTTTGAGGTTACCTGACCTCAAGAAACCTTTTGTATTGCGGGTCGACGCGTCGGGTCAGGGCATCGGGTCAACACTGCTGCAAACAGATGACACCGACCTGAATATGTTATTCCCAGTTGCGTATGGCAGTCGAAAATAAAATACGGCTCAACGTAACTACAACACAGTTGAAAGAGAATGTCTTGCACTGATTGACGGCATAAGACGCCATCATGAGTTTCTCTACGGGACATCTTTTACGGTGCAAACAGACCACGCTCCCTTAGCTTTTCTAGGCGCAAATAAGGAATTTAACGCAAGGATCATGCGTTGGGCCTTGTTATTAAGCGTATACTCCTTCAATGTGGAATATATTCCGGGAAAACAGAACGTCGGAGCAGATTTCCTGAGTAGAAACTGGACTACGGAAGAAGAGGAGGAAACCGAGGATACCAATCATCCAAAAGCTACCGATCAGGGCAGCTTCATTGTCATAAATGAAACATGAAAATATGGTTTAATGTCTCAAAAGAGGGGACGATTGTGACAGACGAATTTCAGCTTCCCTGAACTGTTAGATGATATGGTAGACCCTGGGGGAGCATGAGAGCCCTCATTCATTTATGTTGCAAATTTAATCGCCAACGTGGATTCCACGCGGGCCCATTAGCATGCACAATAGCAACGTGGAAGTCTACAACGTGGGCTAATTAATATGATAAACAGTTTTCATGTGTGCATCCAGGACATCGCTTTGTCTTAAAGGGGAGGTTAAGCCACGCCTTCTGCCTTACCTTAGAGCAGCGGTTTCCAACCTTTTTTCACTTGCGTACCCCTTGGCTGCCCATTTATATAAATTGTACCCCTAATATTAGCAAAATATTTGAAATTAATATAGTTGCTGTTATTCAAAGTTTATAGATTATAACCAGAAATTAAGGGTCCAAACAGGGGATTAAAAAACAATGTAATAAAAAGGTGAACAAACAGTGCATATATTTTTACATTTAAAATGGGAGCCGCGCTAGCGTAGTGGTTACAACACCGCTCTGGCGACAGGGTGATTCAAGATCAAATCCGGGCGACGGCATTTGAGGATTTTTCGTCGACCGGGATTTGGACTGGATTAACTCGAGACCTGGCGAGGACATTTGAAGGAGTGTCGTCGACCAGGGATTTGCGGCTCCTGAGCCGACCCAGCTCTAATGGGTACCTCCGAAATCGGCGAGTATCTGCCTGAATGGCGAGGGACACCTGCCTCTGTACAAGAAAAAAAAGGGATACTCACGTAAAATCAATGTCAGGTTAGACATTAATAATAACCTGAGATTTCGCCTCGAGTATTAGCGGGCGTACGAAAAAAAAAAACATTTAAAAAATCAGAAGTTACAATAAAATTTAACACATTTAATTTATTAATAATAATAATAAAAATGTTGTTATTGTTAAAAGTTGAAATCACTTTTTATAACACACATGTCACGTGACCATGACAAATGTTCAGTACGATCCTTGAGCTTGTTTTGAGGCATAGTTTTTTTAAATCAGGTTCAAGTGATGTAAGATACAGTCTCAATTCTGGACCTGCATTCAGTTTACTAATGTATTTTTTATTTATAAAGGTATAAGAAGAGAAAGCCCTCTCCACCAGCTCAGTACTTGTAAATGGCAACAGAAACTTAAGCGCCTTGTCGGTCAGCTGTTTATATTTTCTGCTGATGTCTCCCCAAAAGTTAATAAGGAATTTTCCTTTAATTCAGCTATTAAAGTACGATCAGTCGAAAGTTCAATCAACTTCTCTTTTTCGTTGATTGATAATGTTGCTGCTTGGAAATATTCTTCTTCAAAGGGATTTACAATCCAGTAGTTCTCTTTTCCAGGTTTCGGAAAGTACTTCTCGAAAGATGATTTTAGCCCTTTTAAGTGTTCAATTATTTTCTCGCTCATTTTCTGGGAGAGGTGCAGCTCGTTCTCAGATAGGAAATTGTGCAGAGTTTCAAATACCTCAGGCTGGCCTTTGTCAATACACGACCTCCAAAAATCTAATTTTTTAATCATAGATTCAATTTTGTCTGAAACGTAAAGATCGTTACCGAGCTATTCTGAAGTGCCAAATTTAGTTTGTTTATTTGTAGGAAAATATCCGAAAAGTATGCAAGACTCTGAAGCAAATTACAGTCGTGTAACTTTGAATTAAGTTGGAAAGGATGGTCTTCAAAAAAAAAATTAGACATCATGTCTAAGTTCGAACAGCCGGGTAAGGACTTTACCACGAGAGAGCCACCTTACTTGTGTATGAAGGAGCAGGGTAGAATGAAGACTATTCATCTCTTCACACAGTGCTTTGAATAGCCTCGAGTTTGTGGACTTTGACTTTATAAAATTAACAACTTTCACAGCTTCACCAAGAACGACTTTTAATTCACCAGGGAGGCGGTTAGATGCAAGGCTTTGCCTGTGGATCCAGCAGTGGCTCTAGGTTATATTGGAGGCTACCTTCGTGACACGAGCGCGAAGACCAGAGTAGCAACCTGACATACACTTGGCTCCGTCAGTGCATAGTCCACAACAATTAGACCAATTAATGTCCTTTTCTTGGAAATAAGAATCAATAGCATGAAATATATCCTCACCTCTTGTAAGCCATGACAGAGGATGACAAAGCAAAAGGTTTTCTTCAACTTCATTGCTTTTCAAATACCTCACAATAACAAGCAAAACAGCGAAATTAGCAATATCTGCGCTTTCGTCAACTTGAATAGCAAAGAATTTACTATTTTTAATTCTACTTATTATTGTCGCTTCAACATCGTCAGACATATCCTGCATTCTTCGAGAAATTGTATTGTTCGAAAGAGGGATAGCGTTCAGTTTGCGAACATGTTCCTCTCCGAGCATGCACAGAACGGCATCTATTATACAAGGAGAAATTAAATTCTCAGCTATACAGTAGTATGATTTTTACCACATTTAGCAATACGATAACTAATACGGTAGGAGGCTTCAACCGCATTTTCGTTATCTTTGTTAGCTGACGACAAGTACGATGTCACATTCTGTTGTTTCGATAGGCGCTGAAAAAAATTGCGTTCCTTGTTTTCATAACTGGAATGTTTGTAAATGCCGCAAGAGTAACGAAGGTTTCATGCTACCACTGGATAATACTTCCCGACACACTACACAGTGGGGCTTAGCACAGTCCTCATCTCCTATACACGAAAACCCATACTTCATATATTCGTCACTGTATTTTCTCTTTTTAGCCCTATGTAAAACTGAAGATCGTGTCTTTTCACTATCCTGCACCAAAGTCTTAGGCGTGTCCTGAGAAGTACTTGGCGATTGATCACATTCCACATTATGTTTCAGCTTTTTTACTGTGCCTTTTTTCAACCACTGATCCATATCTGATAATACACGAATTGAACAATTAATCACTTTAAGTTAAGTTAAAACAATGACAAAAACGACTGTATATAGAAACACTGTCTCACGTTTGTAAAATTTGGGTCAAGAATCGACACTACTACTTCCGGGACATTAGGCGTTAATAGATAGAGTGGAAGCTCAAACAAGTCATATTTTTTATGAAATATTCAACGGCCCAACTACTGTATAATCCCATAATCATCATAATGAAGACTATCGTGTAAAAATATTGAATTGTGGTCACACGAAACGCCATAGGTTTTCACACACGCCAGTCCAAGCAGACAGCACGCCAGTGGCGCGCAAGAAAAACGGCAGAGATTGTCTCACACAGTTCATGTTGTATAGTATAGCGTTGAATTAATTTCACAACTTTTGACTTGTCTTTTACACTGTTGACATACGTATCTTTTTTCCGCCATTACTCAATTTTTTTCGCGTACCCCTGAACGTCCTGTCGCGTACCCCCAGGGGTACGCGTACCACAGGTTGGGAAGCGCTGCCTTAGAGCGATCTAAATGAAACTACCTCCTTCACCTTTCTTTCTTACTGCCTAGTAGGTCGTTGCCAAAGTTCAACGAGAAAAGCGGTTAACGATCAAAGAGGCAGCGGTGGTCCCAGAACGGACGAAGCAGTTTCTCGCCGTCATTTTACATCTCAGTGTGAACCACATAATCGCTCGCAAGACTGAGACGAACGGGGGAGACGAGCTGTCAGAGAATTGACTAATAAAGCAGGGACTAGCGGGCGCGAATCACGAAAGTTCCCTGATATTAAAAAACTTGTGAACTTTAGCGTGTTCCCCTGATCTTTCAATTCTTTAATTATATTTTGAAACCACTGAAGAATGCGTTTATCATTTGCGCCAGACAGTTTGAAGAAAGCGCTAGCTATATAGAGAACAAGATTTCCTGTGAATATCTTCTATATCGGAGACTTAAATTCATTCTGTTTGTGCCAGTGGGTGATCATAAACCTTTGCTCCCAGCAAATTATATAGAGTCCTCCAGACTCGGTTCTATAAACTCCAGAGATTTTTATAAACATTTAAATATAATCTTGAGGCGGCCCTGTTGGTGTCTCGCTCTCTGAATTTACCTGAGAAAAATCAACCCAAGAACATTTAAATCATAAATCAATAAAGTCTGTAAAGATAAACTGGAGAAGAACAATTGCCAGTAGCGATATATATATATATATATATATATATATATATATATATATATATATATATATATATATATATATATATATATATATATATATATATATATATATATATATATTTTAACTGCTCTACTGTGGAAGAGAACATATATTTCCTGCATACAGTCAGTCACGTATTTGCCACTGGATTTAAAACCCCTCGAAGGGAAAAAACATACCTCACTGACCAGTCTTTGTCCTCACGCTATAAGAAGTGTTCCACCACCAGCGGTGAAACTCCAGGAGACCACACCATTCTCATACCTGTATCTGTGACAGTGCCATCCCATAGAAACTTTATATAAAAAAATCAAAAGAAACACTAAGGCTTCACCTTCCAGCGATTCGGGACACTTTGCTAAACGCCTAAACCCGTTAAATCTGGGGCTGGAACACGAAGAAAAAGGACACATATATATGTTGTGTGTTTTCTTGCTGTTTGTATTTTTCTATGGAGTGCCAGATTCCACGATCGGTAAGTGTGTGTTAAAAAATGCGTAATGGCCATTGCTAGCGTGCATGAATGAATGAGATATATATATTTTTCTAAAATTATAATTTACTTTACCTGGTAAATACCTTTTTTTACTGTATTCCTTGTACTGTTCTCTTTATGTGGGATTTCTTACCTTTGTTTATTTCCCCTCACTTAAATCTGCTTAGTCAAGGGAAACCATTGGAGAATAATAGGACTCGTTTCCTACACCCCCATACCAAATATTGTACTACCTCTTATCAGAATAAATTAATCTATTTTGGGTTAAATTATCTCCTTCTGATAACCACTTGTCTTTGGACTGGGTTTTTTTGTCTATACAAGCGGGAAGGGCATATTGGGATACTATTCTTCAAACCCTTCCCCCCCCCCCCCCCCACACCTTGTTATTTGTATTTTTCTGTAACTATGATTTTTGACTGTACCATGCTAAATGTTGTGATTTTGGTTTAATGATAATAAACACCATAAACCTTAAAGTACCGTGTTGGCCGACCCATTACCCCATATATGCTATATGTAGTTTGTATTCACGTTCGTGTGTTTTTAGCACCAAATTGGTGTGTGTACATGAGTGTTTGGAAACTGGCAACAATTGTTTAGCCAGGAGAGATTTTGGAGTCTACAGATAAAGAAAATTGTCGTAAGATAGGCAAATCGGAGAAGATTACCCGATTTCAGAGACTATCCTTACTCTTTCCAGCACCCTTGTGAATCAACTATCCATTTCTTAACCCTTACTATCATAGAGCCTTCACCATCATTCTTCACTCGAACGGGACCACTATTTCTAAGACCTATCTCAAATAAAATTACGACAGTGGGTAAGCGTGATGGACATTTTTTCCCCTTTAGTTTAAATTTTTCCACAATAGTAATAGTAGATTTACAGTTTTTAGCCTGATCTACCATCTCTATGGTTTAAGTCGTCTGCGTTTAGAGCCCCTTTGCCAGTTAACAGCAGCGATAGATTAGACAACTGATAAACTGTGAGAAGGAAACAGGGACTTTTTTGGTATTCTCTTTATTGGTTAGGGAGCAGTGTATCCTTTTCTTCTTTCTTTCTTGGGTAATTCGCAGTCAGTTATTTGCCATGGCTGAGCGTGCAAAACTTAGAACAATGCTAAGAGAGGAAGCAAAAGATTCAGGATTACAAGGAGACGTGTTGCTAGCTTTTGTGAACGACGAACTAGACAAATATTAGAGGGAGAAGAAGTAAGCAGAAGCTAGGGAGATGGAGAAAGCAAGAGAAGAACGGCATTTGGAGCAGAGGAAAATTGAAGCAGAATTGCAGGTTCGTAGAGAACGAACGAACGAACGAACGAACGAACTTTATTTTCAAAGGGTTAAGAATTGGGCACGCAGGCCCGTCTGACATTCTGCCCTTCCTCTCTCTCTCATCATATATACTATATCCTTTCATCCTCACATTTACTATAAGCATAATTAAGGCATTTATCATTATAAAAGTAATATTACATTTGCAATAATCATCATAATTAAAGTACGTTTTTAACATTAAAAAAGAATAATAATAATAATAATGAATGTAAAAATAAAATAAATAAAAATAAAAATAAACATTAATACATAGATAAGATAGATAGATAGATAGATAGATAGATAGATAGATAGATAGATAGATAGATAGATAGATAGATAGATAGATAGATAGATAGATAGATAGATAGATAGATAGATAGATAGATAGATAGATAGATATATAGATAGATAGATAGATAGATAGATAGATAGATAGATAGATAGATAGATAGATAGATAGATAGATAGATAGATAGATAGATAGATAGATAGATAGATAGATAGATAGATAGATAGATAGATAGATAGATAGAATGAACGAACGAACGAACGAACTTTATTTTCAAAGGGTTAAGAATTGGGCACGCAGGCCCGTCTGACATTCTGCCCTTCCTCTCTCTCTCATCATGTATACTGTATCCTTTCATCCTCACATTTACTTTAAGCATTATTAAGGCATTTATCATTATAAAAGTAATATAACATCAAACATTTGCAATAATCATCATAATTAAAGTATGTTTTTAAAATAAATAAAGATAGATAGATAGATAGATAGATAGATAGATAGATAGATAGATAGATAGATAGATAGATAGATAGATAGATAGATAGATAGATAGATAGATAGATAGATAGATAGATAGATAGATAGATAGATAGATAGATAGATAGATAGATAGATAGATAGATAGATAGATAGATAGATAGATAGATAGAACGAACGAACGAACGAACGAACTTTATTTTCAAAGGGTTGAGAATTGGGCACGCAGGCCCGTCTGACATTCTGCCCTTCCTTTCTCTCACCTTTCATACTGAATTCATTTATTCTCATATGCATTTTACATATCAAATTCAAGGAATTCAACGTTGTAAAGTAAAATAATAATATAGCACACTCATATTAACATTAATTACTTATAAGCATGACATAACATATGTTGAAAAGTACAAACATTATCAGAGATAGATAGATAGATAGATAGATAGATAGATAGATAGATAGATAGATAGATAGATAGATAGATAGATAGATAGATAGATAGATAGATAATTAGATAGATAGATAGATAGATAGATAGATAGATAGATAGATAGATAGATAGATAGATAGATAGATAGATAGATAGATAGATAGATAGATAGATAGATAGATAGATAGATAGATAGATAGATAGATAGATAGATAGATAGATAGATAGATAGATAGATAGATAGATAGATAGATAGATAGATAGATAGATAGATAGATAGATAGAACGAACGAACGAACTTTATTTTCAAAGGGTTTAGACATGGAACGAGAGAAAGAGAGACAAAACGAGGAAAGAGAGAATGACAAACGACGTCAGCACGAATTGGCGCTTAAGACTCTAGAGGTCCAAAGTTGTGGTACAGCGTCTAGCTCCAGTAACAGAGAGTCTTCTTCACCTCAGTCACCCTTAGCTGGCCACTCCAGTAGCCAGTCTTCCCAATTAGCTGCTATGTCTTTTGCCCTAGAATCCTTCCCAAGCCCTAATTGATACCTTTCTAGAAAAATTTGAGAGAATGGCAACACTGTACGGTTTGGAAAGTTCGCGATGGTGCTTGAAGCTATCTCAGGCCCTCAAAGGCAATGCGTATGATGCGTATGTGAAACTGGGAAGCAGCAATCAAGACAATAACGACATGCTTAAAAAAGCTTTACTTGAGCGCTTCGAAATAAACGCTCGCAAATTTTTGCAACTTTTCCGAAACAGCAGGAAAGATGGAACCGAGACTTACGCCCAGTTCTCTTCTCGTGTGAAGGGATATTTGACTAAGGGTTTGGAGCTTTCAGAACTTCCTTGCACTTTTGAAGGGTTAGAAGAGCTTATTCTAACCGAGCAGATCAAAAGCACTTTGTCAAACGAAACCCGTAGATTTCTTGCTGAACAGGGAGCTGTAAAGCTTGAAGACATCTTGAATAAGTCAGAGCGTTATGCAGACGCACTCGCGGAACTACCGGGCTCTAAACGCAAACCTACAGATGAGCCTTCTCGCAAAAATAATCTAGAACAGTCTTCCCAATCATTTTCCCACCAAAACCCAAGCGAAACTGTACTCCCCCACCCCCACCCCACCCCCCCCAAAAAAAATAAATATTAAAATCAATATTCTACAAAAACTGATATCCCACCGAAACGCGTGATGATCCCAAGCGACCACCATGGCAGCACGGCCAGAAAGATACATTGAAGGGAAACCCCCTGCACCAGGGATATCTGATCAGGGAAACCAAAACGGCCCAAAGCGGATCGGTTGTTTACAAACAGCCCCACACGGATTAGAAAGGTCAGTGATTCTCAACCTGAGGGTGAGAGGCCTTCTACGCGAGGAACTGTTTTATTGAACGGGACTTCCACTTATTGTTTGTTTGATACAGGTTTGAGCTTCGACTATATAGTCGCAACGCATTTGGTCAAACCAGGTCAAGAAACGGAATAAACCGTCAACTTATGTGGAGTTTTTAAAGGAGATGCACCCATATCGCTCCCAGTCATAACTCACACCTTTCTCACGTACCTATCTCCATCCACTCTACTCAGACGGACCGAAAATAACTCACAACCTATCTGTACGACAATTACTCATATATGTTTTAACTAGGAAAGACAAAACTTATGTCCTATATAGTTTGGATCTCATAATGAAGTTCAGCATAAGACAGTTTCAGGATCTCGAAGGAAGAACAGGGCTCGCCACTTCAATGACCCCTTCCACATCAGGAGAAAAATTTTGGAGTTACCATTCTTAAAGGAATTGCGACAGAAGTTTGCCTATTAGAAAGGATGATGAAGTTATGGCTGTCCGTGGTCACTATAGGGGCAGCAGATGGGCAAGGTGGCACAAGTGTACAGAAAGAAATTACATTGAGCGCATCCAGCGTGAGAAGGCAAACGGCACTACCGTCCATGTTGGTATTCCCCCTTTAAAGGTTGTCATTGTCAAGTTGACACTGGACAAGGATCGCAAGAAGATTCTGGAAAGGAAGTCAAAGAGCAGAGCTAAAACTCTAGCAGCTAAGGGCAAGTACACGGAGGAAATCATGGAGAGCTAATTGCGTTATACATAATATTTTACAAATAAAAAATATAAAAATGTCGCACCCTTCTTTGTAGGGTAACAAAAGAAGGTAAAGGAAGTCCATAGTAGATACTGCCATAGAGGAGTGAAGTGTTTGAGACCTCAACATACTAGGTCCAGCATCGAGAGGTGGGGTGATCAGTTCCTTTCCTCGCACCTTTGCTGGGAGAGACCAGCTTTCTTACCACTCTGTCAATTGGACGCTCACTTTGTAGGGTAAACAGTATTATTTAATGAATGGCAATACATTGAGATCTTACATATTTGTAACCCTTTTTTTAAGTTTTTGCCCACGTAATGTTTCGTTGAGCTACAGTTGTAATAGTTTGATAAAAGATGTTCATTATTAGACTTGACACAAATCGCTTTAAAATTGGATTTCGAAAAAAAAACAAAAACAAATAAAGGATACAGTAGTTTGATTTGGTTTGGTTTGAAGGACTATCTTCATTGTACACGGAGAACTCCTGAGTGCTCCAATGGCCTAGCAAAACATCTCAAACCCTAAGATCATTATGCGTGGTGAAGAGCCACACCCTCCTCCTGGTAACTGAGTGTGCGAACCCTCAGGCTAAACAACGGATCTGGAGGAGCAAACCTCGATAATAAAACCGGTGCCCTACACCGTACACACCCTTTGTGGGTGGGAAGAAGCTAGATGGATACTGAACAAGTCTTAGGGGTGGAGATGAGTATCCCCGGTAAAAATGTCTGTTGTTTTTCTGTTGTCTAGTTTTCTACTGCTTTATTTCTCACGAGTGCCTGAAAACATACCTTTGTGTGTGTGTGTGCGTACTATTTATAATGAAATTTGGTAACGGGGAATGAGCACTGTGAGCCTTACCTTGGTTACGTATCTCAGGGAGACACAGAAACACCCCCTTTATCTCCCCCAGAGCTGACACAGTACACTTATGGCTTCTACCCGGGGGTGGGTAGTAAATCCACAGGCATCCCGGCATCACAATGCCATGAAGATTACTACATGGCATTGGGCCGAAGGGCGACAGCTAAGCGCCGCAGGATCAATAACAACAACAATAACAATCTCCTCCCTTAGATCACACAAAGAGGATCTCAGCTCAGTGCACGAACTTCGTAGCACCGGCGAGAATCCATTTGTGTGTATATAGGAATCACACATTCTAGAAATATTTTTGTGGTGGGTGTCGTACCGATAGGTTTGGAAGTTATTTATGGTCTCGTCTGAGTAGAGTGGATGGTGATGGAGAAAAAGGTGTGAGAAATATATTTCACGGGTGAATAGTTTAAGGAGAAGATATGTCTCTGGAATGAGTAAGTTTCTCTAGTCCAACCTATCTATACGACTATAATTTAGTACTAGACAATCTTTCCCTCCTCATACATGTAAATATTAGTTTAACTACACACACACATAACTATGTGACAACAAGACACACAAACATGACAAAACTATAGTTAAATGGGTATGGGTCTGACAACACACAAAGTTAAGTTTCTTTTGTTGTTTATTATCATTAAACTTGACAACACCAAATATCTAAAGAAAGATAAAATAAAATCAGATTTACATACATAGTAAATATCAGAATAAATGTGCCCTCCCCCTCTTGAGAAAAGAACCCAAAAAGTTAATAACCCAAAGGTCAAAGGTTAGCACTATGTTACAGAATAGACAGTAAAGAAAAACAAAGTTCCTACTAAATGCTACTCAGTAAAGTAAACAATTTTAAGCAAAAAAATCCAGGTTGGTACAATTCCTGTAACAAAGAAAAATATTCACTCTCTCTGTCATACGTGACCACTTAATCACGCTTACCTACTCTGGGTGATATCCCTTGGAATTACAATGGTTCTTGAACATACAAAATGTCAGGTGTATTTCCCAAATTGGCCCCAGTCCATCCTCTAACAGATAAGATTAATTAAGTGGACTCCAAATTTGTTGGTTTATTCCTGGATAAACGACTGTCACTTGGAATAGTTAGTGTAGAAACCGAGATCTTAGGGTTCGCAGTAAACAGAGTAAAATACTTCCAGTATTGGGAAACATCTGATTGCTAAAAACTGTTACAATTGATAAATGATGGTAATCCTATCGGCTGGCTGTATGGTGAGTGCCGATTCTGAAACAGCGTAAATTCTGGATGGTACACTTGAATACGACTGTCAGTCGTCAGATAATGTTATTTTTCTACCCCAGTGGGCTGATAAAATTGAAAAAATATTGCTAGGTCTTATAAGTCGAGTTAAATTTACAAGTTAAAATGTTTCTCGTATATCTTTGGCCAATCCTGTTCACAAATGAACTTGGGGAAGCACAAGCCAAGAAAAAGACAACATTAACCATTCAGTAAATTAAGAAAAAATCGCTGGCCGCTCTTGTTATCAGGTCTGCAAGGAATAAAGAAACATTATGGAAAAATGCTATTATCCTATATAGCTACATATATGCACACGGACGGGGACAAGACGATGTCTTATCCACTCCATCAGTCCTGATTAAATTTAAAAGGTACACGGTGACTTTCTTTACACCTATATGGTCAGCATTTTGCTAGCGTGGCGATTTCAGGTCGGATGAAGGTATGCAACTCTCCCCGCCCCTTACGCGCGCATTAACCATCAGTGTACAATGTCAATTATTATTTAATTGTCCCTACGCGCACTTACATAAATATCGCCTGTCGTTAATAGCTATTAAATTGTCGGCGTCTGTTGGTCATCGTATGGTATTAAATAATAGTCACTTACTAAAAATACACAAAATGAAATATAACGTGAATTCTTTTCTACCACTATCAGTCGCATATAATATTAGTCAACTAAACCTTCTCTTCTTGTGTTAGAAAGCGTGTGGTTAAAATTAACATTACAACTGAAACATCTGGTATAAAACAGCTATGCGTTATTTTATTTCACTGGTTTTAACAACTAGAACTCTAAGTGAATTATAATGGTAAAAGCTTTAACACTGTAACACGTAAGCACTAATTTCTATTACCAGAACATCAGAATGAAATGATCCCAACGAAGGTTATTAACACATTTAGCAAAAATGGTTCTAGTCACTGCGTGCTTAGACTATTCAAAATTCTGAGTGACAACTGATAGCAGGTTTAGGAGACCAGTTTATATATCATCTTGATTCTCTGATCTATAGTTAATGCTACTTTCCACACTATTGTGCATAGCAGATAATCAGAAACCTGAGTCCCCCAGATGAAAGTTTTACGGTCGCTCTGTCTCAGGCGTTAGACCGCCATCAAAGACTTAAATCCGTGTAACGCGGTTCTCGTAGATTTTGCCCGTATCTGAAGATCAAATCTCGGGTTTTCCCTCTGTGTACGAACTTCAAAGGGTACTCGGGGAAAGATTTTTGCCCGTGCGTCTACTTCAAAAAGGTCCGGTGTTATTCACGAGTGGTGTGTCAGGTATCAGATGATTGACAGATCAGCTCGCGTGAAAAACTTGGGTAAACAAACCTGATTCGCTCCCTGTTATGACTGGCAGGTCACGAAATTTTGTAAACAACTTCGTTTGATTATATTCAAAGAAAAGAGGCGTGGATGAAAAATAGGCTTGAGTGAGTAAGACAGGCAGAAAAATGCGTGGTTTTGCTAGCAAATCATAGGACGCTAACGGGATTACAAAGGCTGTCAGATTACTGTAGGATATATTTCCATTATACGTCACAGGGGGTAGGTTTCTTAATTTTTACATTTTGCCAGGGCGGAGGCTCTGTGGCCTGCTCTTTACGATTTCCAACTGCAGAGGGATGTTTAGCATTTATACCCTTCGACATTTGCTAAAGGAGACTGAGAACCTTGGATTTGCCCGGAGTGCATTGGCGTCTACTCCGATCAATAACTGCCCCAAAATCTGATCAGTGGATTGGAAAATCAATTCCTCTTAAGTTTAACTCATTTTAGAAAAGTCGCCCCTAAGCATTTAGCTGTTGTTATCTTTGTTCCCATGTGGTGCATAGTGTCACGTAGACATTTATGATCTATAAATTGCCTATATCCTCTTCTTTTTCTTTCACCCGTATCCTCTATTTTATTAATCACTCTTTACCTTTTTCCTGAATTTTTCGCATTCATTCGTTTGCGAGAAATATTTTTTTCCCATTCTCACTTTCGCCAGTTTCGTTTCTCATTTAGAAACGCATTTCATTGCTGATTGAACGAGTAACTTTTTACGTAACGGGTCAGTCCCTTGCATCAGACGATTTGGCGTGAGAATGCATTCGGTCAATCGCTGCAGATTGACGATATAACTGTGAAATATTTGGCTATCTCAGACATAGGGCCGAAATATCGTCTGCTTTCTCACATGTCAAAACGTAGCTTCTCGGTGAGCGCTGAGGTGAGGCGTGAATCCCGACGTCTCCCCGGGCGCAGTATCATACATTTGTCTGGTATTTTGCATCTGACACGTAGGTTCCTCGGTAGATTCTCAATGTCAGGGTGGAGAAGGCGCCATCACGCATTTGCTCAGAATGGTCATTTTGGAGTGAGGTGCGAAGACAGGAGGTGTTAAGAGAAGGGGAGGCTATTGCGTAGTTTATGGAAATAGTGGACATCTTTGTCTGGTGTTTCATATATACTGGAGGGAGTTAAATTTCATTTTCACTCAGTAACTTCGCAATCAAGACTAGAACAAGCCTTCGTTCGATTTCTAGAATCTCTGTTAATAGAAATGTCATTTAGTATGATCGTAGTGGTTTAAGTTCTTAGTAGTTCTGTGTTGAGGTAAATCTTATATTATTTATCTAGTATTTTGTGAGTGTTAAAGTGTTAAATCGCTTATTTCATTTTGCTAGTTAGATTTGTGCAGGGAGTTAAATTATTAAGTCTGTTATATTCTCTAGTCGACGAGTTACAGTGGAAAGCGGAATAAATTTTAATTTCTAGCTTAAAATCATGTAGCCATAATGGATTTAATTTAACTGCTAATATGCAGTCGATATATTTTAAAACTAACTTATTAAATGACTGTTACATCTTGAGTATTGACGGAATGCGTAGGTATTCCTAATTCAGGGTGTTTGATTTTTAAATACTGATCAGAGCATGTATATTCCCAGTGGCAACATACGGCTGCAAGACTTGGACACTCAATAAAACAGTTGCAAAAAAGATTACATCATTTGAAATGAAATGCTACAGAAGGATGTTGAGAATACCCTGGACAGAAAAAAAGACCAACAGAGAAGTACTGCACTCACTAAACGTACAGGAACATTGGCTCCTAAATACCATCGCAATAAGGAAGCTGAAATTTTTCGGTCATATAAAAAGACATAATAGCCTGGAAAAAACAGTGATGGAAGGCATGGTCCCTGGAAAAAGGGGAAGGGGTCGACCTAGACGACGGTGGACCCAGGACATCACAGAGAGTCTGAACTTGTCTTTGGCTGATGCAGGTCGACTTGCCCAGAATCGTGATGCGTTCAGAGCAGCTGTAATGGAGACAACGTTCTGGAAAGAATACGTCACATGATGATGATGATTTTTAAATATAACTTATTCCACGGGAAGTGTTAAACTATAAGACAAGCTACGCTTGCAGTTTAAATTATCAGTTATAGTATGTATAATTATTTGATATGTGTTCTTTCCATTTATATATAGTGAAACTGTGGTACCCAAACTTTGCCAGCGTTTGAGTAAAGAGATAAATCTGTGAAGAAAACTACAAACATTCTTACCTTAAAGATTTGATGTATAACGTTTGCCAGAACTTTAAGATTTTAAAGAAGTAACGGGTCATCGAGCCTGAATTGATTCTTCCTGAGAAAACTCTAGTCATTTTTCAGCCTTTTGCGGCAAGTAACATATTACTATCAGTAACTTTCCCGACACTGTTGACAAGTGGTGGTGTGACCAACTAAATTCCTATACTGAGAGAAGGTGCCGACCTGACGTTCCTCATTCGTTTGAAATCTAAGATGTTGACACTGTGCTCGTTATAAACACTCGTGCCTGGACAATTTTATGTGACTTAAACAGACATCCAAAACAATACTATTCCCAAGAGAGCGGTCCCGGAAGTAGTGAATTCAACCCGTCTTTTTGGACCTGGGGTTTTCTTGGCCAAGATTACCATTGAAGATTCTGTATGAGCAAGTCCTAAAAATATTGTTTTTGTGTTCCCGAAGTGGCTACCAAAGCTGTGAGTATGAGAACAAATGCACGTGATCACAGTTGAATGAATAGAGTGAATGTAGAAATGAGCAATCCCTTTATGGTGGTATTGTGACACCCATTCATTTTTTTTTGTTTCTGGCATAACATTTCTTTAGGCAAGGTATTGCTAATATATATATATATATATATATATATATATATATATATATATATATATATATATATATAGATATATATATATATATATATATATATATATATATATATATATATATATATATATATATATATATATATATATATGTAAAGGGCAATTTTTACTATCTTGCAATATAATACATTTATATTCTTATTATGTTCGCAAATATTTTGTAAGCAAAGTATTTCCTTTTTTAAGTGCTTAAGGAGAAGTCATTTTTGGGTTGCTTCCCTTGAAAATAGTTCTGTCATCTTCGATCGGACTCCGCAGACGACTCTAGGCCTACTGTGATTTATTCTGTGGCTGGGTAGGAATAGATTGTTCTTGCTTCAGTATATCTATGGCCTGAATTTATACGTAGTGTTTGTATGAGTAGGACGAGTCTGTCTTATATATGGATATCTTTGCATTTCTAAGTCGAACTAATTTGGTTGTCGCTAGAAAAGGTCAAAGGCTATGCAGCGGAAGTATCGCTAGCAAGGGGTGTGATCCATGGCTGTCATCCTGTGAGGATGCCGAGTTTTGTTGTAGCAGGCTTTTTGCCGAAATAGTGATCTAGATATGGATGGGGAAAAGTGATAATCATTTAGACATGTTGTATGTACTTTACCCCAGTGTTTATTCTCTTTTGCCAAGGAATGGCAAAGTTATATTTCGCATAAAAAGGTAAAACCACAATTTATTATGAACTTGGGCTTCGCCATCGTTGTTGATAAGCAGATGCACAGTGGTACTTTTAAAAAGAATATCCATTCAAAGGAAGAAGACATTCCTATGTATCAGCACTGGATTGTATGATATTATTCAATTACCTCTATGAGAGAAGCTATGAAGAAATGAGGACATTTAATGAATGACTAATTTTGGTCTATATTCTATAGTGAGTGAAGCTCACGAGAGAGAGAACAGCCATGTTGAAATTCATATACTTTGTATTTATCGAGTGAGAAAAAGGGATGCCTGTACTATCGCTCGATGAACCAAGAGATCACTGCTACATGTGAGAACCCATGTCTGGGATTCCTATATTATGAAATATATATATATTGAACTTTACGTGAAGGAATATTCGCTAGACGAGGTTAGGTCTAGGAGCCTTCCTATGTATTGGTTATGATCTGACGTGCCCAGTCAGTAAAGCCAGATGATTTACATGATGGAACGCTGAATGCTTATTTACGAATGCTCCATTATGATATTTGCCAAGCATGAATGCTAACTTAAGATGATATTCCTGTGATCAACATTATGCTGTCTATGTCGACATTTGTTCCTGTAACCATACACGTACTGTCCAAGTGTGCGTCCCATTAAATGTTATAAAAGACCACCGTAGTTCCAGTACTTCTTGAATTCAAACAGTGTGAGTATGAGTGATGTACTACCAACCTGTCAACTCTATCGAATCATTCTACCATTCGCGTACTGACATTCAGATACACACTCATTGTTTACACTCACATTCTTGTCGGAGCCTCATCACGTTCCAGGACAAGATGACCTGTATGACCAAAACTGTGCTGGGTTTGATGAGTTGACAATCGTTACACTTTACTACACCAGTCCCTACATCTACATTTATCCACTGGTGGACATTCACATCATTTAGCAAATAAAGCATGATTCAACAACTAGTAGCCAGTATGAGTTAACAACTACACACAAAGAGGTTTAACAACTGGTGTGCCAGCTTCCTGGGTCAACCTGCACAGTGACCATATTGAGAAGTAAACTACTGAGACCAGACGTTCCTTGGGGTCTGTTACGACACACAAATACATCAGCAGTACAACTCTACAGTGATGTCAGCGTGACCTGTCCTGTCGAGAGTATGCAGTAACTAGGTCAGGGTTTGTTGACATTTGGTTCATTGGACATTTGCCATACAACTGACAGTGTTACACAGCAAGCTTGATTGAAACATAGAACATTACACATCAGGACTGGAGAATATTTGACAGTGTTTGCGAAAGAAAATGTTATTGAACTGAGAAGTCCTACATTGATTGTTATCATTCAAATCAACGATGGAGCTTCTATTTCTGTGTTGAATTTAAAATAATTAGACCAGAAGTATTTGTTTAATAAAGTACCACAGTACTGTACTATTAGGCAGTGTAACTGAGCCTTCATTCCAACACATTCTTTCTGCAACACTCTATTTACATCATATTGCCATACTATTTATGCATTTATGTATTTATGTTTAACTATTTATATGTGATATTTGTTTGTATCCAGCGGGTTGTTGTTTCGGTTGGGCGGTGTCACACAGCAGAGTATCCCACGTAATAGAGGGTCTGATGTGTGCGTTTCTATAGGTGCAATTTTCTTCATTGAAAATTTGCTGCGACAGCTGTTGCTATTAGTGTTAGCTGTGAAGTCTGTACTCATTGTTGTTTTTGTAATATTCCTCTGTTCTTTAGTTTGTTTTGATTTGTTTGTAATTTGTTGGTCTACCCTATTCTATCTTTCAGTTCTATTCTCAATTTATATTTATATACTGTGGCGTTATTTGTATTTGTTATCCTCTTGCGGTTTATCTTTTATTGTTTTTCCCATTTGATTTATTTCATTTCCGCAAATGTTTTCATGTTCTTCTGTATAACTGTTTTGTTTTGTGCCTGATCGACATACACTATTTAAAATATAGTTGATCATATAAATTGATGTACAAGAATCAACTGATAGTTAATTGCTATTACTAAAGGTACACAGTTGATGATATAAAACACTATTTCTGGTGCACTGCACTTATATTATAGAGTGAACCAGCAACTTATAGCTGTTATTATATAAGGATTTATACAAGACCTTTGTAAGGCTTGTTTCCCACAGTGATTGGGATAGTTAAGTACTATTTTTCACAGGTTACAAAGTTATCATACAAGTCTTTGATTAAGACTAAGAAAGTGAATTTATTTACTTTTGCAAATTACTGATCTTATTAGACAAGATGTCTACCTTGGATTATTTTATCACACAAGGCAGGGCTCTTGATATGACTGGTCAGCAATTAGAACAATGGGCAGTTGCTCAATATGACAAAGCATTAGCTGCAGAAGAGAGAAAACTTGCTGCTGCTGCTGAAGAAAGAAAAGCATTGATTGAAGAAAAGAAATTAGCAGCTGAGGAAAAAAAATTACAAAGAGAGGATGAACAAAAGAAATTGCAGATACAGACTGATGAAAAAAGATTCCAGATGGAAATGGAAAAAGAGAAAAGAAAAGATGAGGCTGCTGCTGAAGAGAAAAAATTACAAGCTGCTACAGAAGAGAGAAGATTACAAGCTGAAGCAGAAGAGAAAAAAGCAATAAGAGAGCATGAACACCAAAAAGAACTTTTAGCATTTGAGTTAGAAAAGTTAAAGTTAACAAACATAAGTAATGTTAATCAAGCATCTAGTGGTAATGGTAAACCCTTTACTTACAAGGTCAAGGTACCAGCGTTCAACCCTTCCAGTGATGACATAACATTCTGGCTAAACAGATTTGAACGCTCGTGTCGAGCACATAATGTGGACAAATCACAATATGCTAACCAGTTATCAGAAAATCTGAAAGGTGATTCTCTGACTAGTTTAAGTTTGGTTGAAGAGGCTGACAAAGATAACTATGATGTTATTAGGGCAGCCTTGTTAAAGAAGTATCAGTTGTCTGAAGAGGGTTATCGGAAGTTGTTTAAGGCAATGGAGCCTGAGGCAGGTGTAGAATTCTCAGAATTCATTGCAAGAACACGTCTTACATTTGATCGTTGGATTGAGCTATCCAAAACAGAAAAGACTTATGAAGCCCTTATGGACTTGATACTCAGAGACAAGATTATGTCAAGTATAAATAAACCTTTCCTCGAATTCTTACATGAGCGTAAACCTAAGTCTCTAAAAGAAATGGAACAGTATTGTACCCAATACGTCACTGCACATCCGGACGTAGCTATTAGCAACAGTAAGGTTAAAGAAGGTATGCCAGTTGCTTCTGCAACACCATACAACCCTAATCACTCTCACAAATTCCAAGGACCTCAAAATAGGTTTAATAAAAAAGGTAACTATTACAGTTATCAGAACCAAGGTAACCAATCATTTCAGGGTTCTTCTTCGAATACCTGGAGAAGAGCTGACAGCCCTCGATTCAGGGGTGGTCATAATTACAGGAACTTTCGCAAAGGAAGTCATTCTAGAAACTATCCAAGTTTTCCTTCATGGAGACAACAGGATCATAATTACCGAGATACTCATTATAATGAATATGATGATAGTAACCAAAGGAGCTATGATTCAAACCCGAGTAGGGGTTATAATGGTGGAAACAATGATAAGTACAGAGGCAATAATAACAGAGGTAGAGCACAATTCAAAAAACATAAAGCTCATTACCAGGCGAACTCTGCACAGCAAGAGTCCCACGAAGCCTATAAACAAAATAAAGATAATGATGACTCTAATAATATGGCATGTGCCGCTTTTGATTTTGGGAGAGCATCTCAGTGCCCCCAATGCAAAACATTATTTGAGCCAACCACAGTGTCTACTTTAAGCTGTGGCCATCCTCTTCCCGCTCTTCCTGCGTCAATCGCGCATGATGGGAGAGGTTCTCTTGTCTTACACAAAGGTTTAGTAAATGACAATCCAGTCTCAGTACTTTTTGATTCTGGATGCACAACTATTGGGGTTAGGCAGTCACTCATAGATCCTTCTCATTCTACAGGCAAAGTAGTCAAATGCGTAACATTTGGCGGCACCATAGAGAAATACTCTACCGCTATCATTAGGATTGCTACTCCTTTCTTCACAGGAGATGTACACGCATGTCTTTTGCCGGATCCGATCGCTGATCTTATCATCGGTCGCATTCACGGAGTCAAAGAATGCACTCCGGAGCAAATTTCCGTTTGGGAAAATCAAAATATGCAATCTGCTAATGCAGTAGTCACTAGAGCTCAAGCTCTCAATATGCCTGAAACTTCATCTGTTGAAGATAATGAAGTGCATAACCGAGATGATCCCTTGGTAATTTCTCGTGACTCGTTTATAAAACAACAAGAAGAAGATCCGACTCTTAAGAAATTCTTCACTCTTGTAACAAAAGGTGATCCGAATAAAGATTCAAATTGTAAATCTTGGATTACAATGAAGAATGGCGTACTTGTACGTATGGTGCAAGACTCCACTAAGTCAAGTCATTCTCAGATTCTTGTACCCAAGAATTTGAGAGTTAAGATCTTACAACATGCACACGACTCTCAGTGTGCTGGTCACATGGGTTTTTCCCGTACTAAGTCAAGAGTTCTTGCGGCTTTCTTTTGGCCTTTTGTGAACAAGGACATACGGATCTATTGTCGATCCTGTAAAGTATGTCAAGAAGTCAAATCCAAAGGTCCTCGTCATGCTGCGCCTATTCAGGCTGCAGATATTCCTATTCGTCCATTCCAGAAAATGGCGATAGACATCATTGGTCCATTCAAGATCAAATCTGCTAGAGGACATCAGTTTATCTTAACGTGTGTAGACATGTGCACACGTTGGCCAGAGGCTATCCCTCTAAAGAGCATTACTACCGCTGACATTGCAGATGCTCTTTGGCTTATATTTTCTCGGCTGGGATTCCCCGGAGAAATATTATCAGATCATGGCACCCAACTGATATCGGATACCATGTCTCAAGTAATGTCTACTCTACAGATAGAGAGATCTTTGAGTAGCATCTATCATCCTATGTCCAATGGGATGGTCGAGCGACTAAATAGAACACTTAAGAACTTATTAGGGAAGATAACTGAGGATCATCCTCAAGATTGGGATAGGGTTTTACCCGCGGCCCTCTTCGCGTACAGAGAGGTCCCCAATGAACATACAGGGTTTTCGCCCTTTGAACTTGTCTTTGGCGCGCGACCGCGCGGCCCAATGTCTTTGCTGCATGATCTTATAACAGCTGACAATATTGACGATGACACAAAATCTTCTTACGAGTATGTCATCGCGCTGAGACAAAAGATTATCGAAGCATGCAAATTGGCAACGTCCTCTTCTGAATTTGCTAAGCAGAAGGCAAGACAATTTGCTAATAAGAAGAGAACTTTACGACAACTTTGTCCTGGTGACAAAGCATTTGTTTTGCTACCTTGTCGTGAAAATAGACTCCTTATTAGTTGGAAAGGTCCGTACGATATAATATCGAAAATTTCAGATGTTGACTACATCGTCGATATTAACGGGAAGCATAAAACCTTCCACATCAATATGCTTACGGAGTTCCATGAACGTCCTGACTATTTACAGCCTATTTTCCAGGCAACGGACGATTCTCATGTCAAACATGGTCATTACTCATCACTGTCTGTAATACAGGATGAGGAAACAAGTTTTTCGGATGTTAATCTCCCGCTTCCAATGATCCCACTTCATTCTAGTGAATCATGGAAAGACGTTACTGTTTCTCCTGATTTGTCTCTAGGAGAACGGCGACAAGTTTCGTCTATGTTACAAACATTTCAGGATGTCCTCACTGACATCCCTGGACAAACTCATGTCATTGAGCATGACATTGTTCTAACTGAACATACTCCAATTAGGGTTAGGCCTTATCCTATCCCTATACATTTCCAAACACAGGTTGAAAAGGAGTTGGATGAAATGATAGATTTACAAATAATCGAACCATCCACTTCTGCATATTCTTCGCCGATGGTTATTGTTCGAAAAAAAGACAATAACATACGTCTTTGCGTTGACTATCGCAAATTGAATCAAGTTACGAAGTTCGATGCTGAACCTATGCCTTTACTAGAAGAGTTACTTACTCGTCTTTCTAAATCGCATTTTTTCACTAAACTTGATTTGTCTAAAGGATATTGGCAAGTTCCATTATCCGAACGCGCCAAACCTCTTACCGCTTTCTCTACTCCCAGAGGCCTTTTCCAATGGAATTTTATGCCTTTCGGCCTTATGAACGCACCAGCTACATTTGTACGCATGATGCGTCGAATCCTATCGTATCGGTCAGATGTCATTGCTTATCTAGACGACATCTGTCTTTTCAGCGATACTTGGGAAGATCACTATTCAGGGTTAGTTGAATTATTATCAACTCTGCGTGAGTATAACCTGACAGCAAAACCATCTAAAGCTTGTATTGGCTTTAGCGAAATTGCTTTCTTAGGCCATCGAGTAGGTCACGGTTTCTTGAAGACAGAAAAACCATAATATCACTAAGATACTTAACATCTCTATCCCTAGGACTAAAAAGCAAGTGCGAAGTCTTTTAGGTCTCATACAATTTTATGGACGTTTCATTCCGAATCTGTCCTCTATCATGGCACCTCTCTCTACACTATTAAAGAAAGGGTCGCCTAACATGGTTCACTGGTCTCATGAATGCCAATCTTCACTAGAGAAGATCAAAACTATTTTTTCATCACCACCTATTTTAGTGTTACCTACAACAGATAAGACATTTGTTCTTCGTAGTGACGCTTCATCCACTGGGATTGGAGCGGCACTAATGCAAGAGTACTCTGGAACTCTGCATCCTGTAATGTACATATCCAGAAAACTTAATGCTGCAGAAAGGAATTACTCGGTTTTAGACCGTGAATTATTGGCAATGGTTTGGTCAATTCTCAAACTCCAAAGATTCCTTCTGGGCGCGCATTTCGTAGTGGAAACTGACCAAAAAGCTCTTACGGCTATCCAAAGTAAGAACTTGAAGAGCTCGAGATCAACTCGATACGCAATTGCTCTTCAACCTTTTCATTTTTCGGTACGAGCTATCCGTGGTTCAGAAAATGTGATGGCGGACATTCTGTCCAGATGCCCACATGATGCCACTTAACTGTTAAATATTGGATCTTTTTAATATGTATAACTTTACAACAGTTATTTTTTGTTTCTTTACTAAGATACACATTTGTAATTTAATAATAGAATGATGGTATCGCTACTTAGCGGTTTATTGATGTTAATTCACCGCTGTTCTTTGATGATTGTTTCTTCATAAATCATAAATTTAAGATTGTAGTGTGAATTTTTGGTATGCATTGTATAATTAACAGAATTGTATTATACGTACATCACACCTTCCTGGAAACATTTATTCGTAGGGAAACAATTTCTCTCAGATTTTGAGATATATATTCTCACCAGTCATATTAGGAATTATAGTTATTCCTGATATTTTCATCTGCGCAGTATTCTTGCGTTGTGAGCCTATTCTACGGTGCTCCTAGATGTATTTAAAAAAAAAAAAAATTTTATTTTTTTTTTTCCCGGGAGGTGTGGTAAGACTGTAAAGGGCAATTTTTACTATCTTGCAATATAATACATTTATATTCTTATTATGTTCGCAAATATTTTGTAAGCAAAGTATTTCCTTTTTTAAGTGCTTAAGGAGAAGTCATTTTTGGGTTGCTTCCCTTGAAAATAGTTCTGTCATCTTCGATCGGACTCCGCAGACGACTCTAGGCCTACTGTGATTTATTCTGTGGCTGGGTAGGAATAGATTGTTCTTGCTTCAGTATATCTATGGCCTGAATTTATACGTAGTGTTTGTATGAGTAGGACGAGTCTGTCTTATATATGGATATCTTTGCATTTCTAAGTCGAACTAATTTGGTTGTCGCTAGAAAAGGTCAAAGGCTATGCAGCGGAAGTATCGCTAGCAAGGGGTGTGATCCATGGCTGTCATCCTGTGAGGATGCCGAGTTTTGTTGTAGCAGGCTTTTTGCCGAAATAGTGATCTATATATATGGATGGGGAAAAGTGATAATCATTTAGACATGTTGTATGTACTTTACCCCAGTGTTTATTCTCTTTTGCCAAGGAATGGCAAAGTTATATTTCGCATAAAAAGGTAAAACCACAATTTATTATGAACTTGGGCTTCGCCATCGTTGTTGATAAGCAGATGCACAGTGGTACTTTTAAAAAGAATATCCATTCAAAGGAAGAAGACATTCCTATGTATCAGCACTGGATTGTATGATATTATTCAATTACCTCTATGAGAGAAGCTATGAAGAAATGAGGACATTTAATGAATGACTAATTTTGGTCTATATTCTATAGTGAGTGAAGCTCACGAGAGAGAGAACAGCCATGTTGAAATTCATATACTTTGTATTTATCGAGTGAGAAAAAGGGATGCCTGTACTATCGCTCGATGAACCAAGAGATCACTGCTACATGTGAGAACCCATGTCTGGGATTCCTATATTATGAAATATATATATATTGAACTTTACGTGAAGGAATATTCGCTAGACGAGGTTAGGTCTAGGAGCCTTCCTATGTATTGGTTATGATCTGACGTGCCCAGTCAGTAAAGCCAGATGATTTACATGATGGAACGCTGAATGCTTATTTACGAATGCTCCATTATGATATTTGCCAAGCATGAATGCTAACTTAAGATGATATTCCTGTGATCAACATTATGCTGTCTATGTCGACATTTGTTCCTGTAACCATACACGTACTGTCCAAGTGTGCGTCCCATTAAATGTTATAAAAGACCACCGTAGTTCCAGTACTTCTTGAATTCAAACAGTGTGAGTATGAGTGATGTACTACCAACCTGTCAACTCTATCGAATCATTCTACCATTCGCGTACTGACATTCAGATACACACTCATTGTTTACACTCACATTCTTGTCGGAGCCTCATCACGTTCCAGGACAAGATGACCTGTATGACCAAAACTGTGCTGGGTTTGATGAGTTGACAATCGTTACACTTTACTACACCAGTCCCTACATCTACATTTATCCACTGGTGGACATTCACATCATTTAGCAAATAAAGCATGATTCAACAACTAGTAGCCAGTATGAGTTAACAACTACACACAAAGAGGTTTAACAATATATATATATATATATATATATATATATATATATATATATATATATATATATATATATATATATATATATATATATATATATATATATATATATATATATATATATATATATATATATATACATATATATATATTTATATATATATATATATATATATATATATATATATATATATATATATATATATATATATATATATATATATTCCCCTTAGAATAAAACAGAGTATCAAGTCTGTCCATACCTTACCAGGGGAAAAACCATAAACTCAATCATATGCATCTGTAACTCCTTGGGGTTATCACTTTCTTCTAACGGGACTGTGAGCTATATATCCAGGGGAGGACCATACAAACGGGTCTATCATTCTTGTAGCATTCCTTGATTTTTTAAAATGACTTTTTGTATATGTTGTGGATGTAAATTTATATGTTGTGAGAGAAGTTTATTCTGATAAAATAAACTACTCATAAACTTATTCCAGTGCGCTGGTCAGCTCGTTCCAAAATATCTGTATAATCATTTGTTATAGTTTCCCTACGTCTAAACGTATAACTGTCGTCTTGCATGTGCGTGTACGTGAGTGGTTAGGGATATATATATATATATATATATATATATATATATATATATATATATATATATATATATATATATATATATATATATATGTTTAGACTGTCTGACTCCTCGAAAGCTGTCGTAGAAGATAGGTGAGAGAGAGAAGATTTCTCGATCTCAGAGACAGCCTCTTGATCACATTCTACCACCTCACTCGTGGAAATCTATTGCTATTACTACTTCTCATTGTGACTGTCACTTATTCTAATCTATTCAGAAGGGACCAACCCAAGTCTTAATCCCCTTATCAAGAAATCTACGACACATGGGCTAAATCTATCGTTGAAGTCTAAGACTTATTCCCTCCAAAAGCTTTACAATAATGATTGATAAGGATCTTTTTTTATTAATGATGTCCACCAAATGATAAATATAAGTGGATGGAAGTAGACATCATCATCATCAGTTGATAAACTCTTAATACAAGACCCTTGCCCTGAGCAAGAGACATGCTGAGAAATCTGAAGCTCGCTCGAACATCACCAGAGTTAAATACTGTGTTGTTGTGTTGCTCGTGGTTCGAGTATGGAATGTCAACTTGACCTACGCAGTGGTGTGTAGACATAGATGGAGTGTATAATGTGCGAATGATAGGAAGAGTTCGTGGTGTTGACAAATGTTCTTTTCTCACACTCATGTATGGCTGGAAGTCATCGACACCAACGACTGTGTACCTTTACTAAAGTTTAATTGGACGTACACACTCGACAGCACAGATAGTGACAAATCACAGGTTGGCATAATACATCATGGTACAGTGGATAAATGGTCTTGCAATGTTATGTTACATGGGCACTCATGTAGAATAATAGTATAATGGACTGTCAGTAGCCAAGCACTCAGTATTGCCCATATATATATATATATATATATATATATATATATATATATATATATATATATATATATATATATATATATATATATATATATATATATATATCAACTGAGTTTACTGACAAAGCACGTCAGATTATAAACAATATCCAAGATGGCTTCTAGACCTACTCTCGTCTAGCGAAGATTCTTAACATAATGTCCAGCACAGATTTTTCCATATAATTATATTGAACCGCTAGCAATGGGTTCTCATGTGTAGCAGTGATCTCTGGACTAATCAAGCGATAATACGGGCATCCCTTTTCTCTTCTTGAAAGTCACTACATGTTTGGTTCCAAGATGGCTTCACTCGTGAGCTGTCACTCACGTTTGGATACAGATAATGAATCTGTCCTAAAGTTAGTCATTCATTAAACATTTCATTGCTCTGTAGATTTGATCATGAACAATTGACTGCATTCTACAGGATATAGTGCTGCTAGGAATCAGAATCGTTTTTTTTCATCTAGTTAGATGTATCCTCTCAGACGTACAAATCATCCCTATCGAAAAACGGTGGCTTCGTACGAGAGTTCAAAAGAGTATCTTTATTACCTTGGTTTTCAGAAATATGATTTTGCCATTCCTTGGCAATAAGAATGAAACACTGGGGTAAAGCATACACGATAGGTCTAGACGACTATCACTTTCCCCAAAAACCACTGAGATCACTTTTTCCCCGGCGTCAAGCCGACATAGAAAACACAGCCCATCAGGGCGAAGCCAAAACACACCTCTCTCGCGACACATCCGCCGAACAGCCTTTGACCTCTCTAGAGACAACAGAACATATAGTTCGACTTAGATATATAAAGATATACAGATATAAGACAGATTCGTCCTACACAGACAAACAATACACATAAATTCAGGCCATAGATATTCTGAAGCAAGAACAATCTATTACTACCCAAACAAAGAATAAATCGCCGTAAAACTGGATTCATCCGCGGAGTTCGATCGAAAGTCCTTTCAAGGGAAGTAACTCAATAATGACTTTTCCTTAAGCACTAAAACGAATCTATTTTGTTTACAAAATATTTGCGAACATAACAAGTATACCAATGTATAATATTGTAAAATATCAAAGACTGCACGTAACAATGATAAATAATTTGAATGAATAATTTAAATATCAAAAATAATTTGACACAGTTCACATATGATCTTGCTGCATGGAGATCCGGGGAAAATCTAACAATATTATGTAATAATCTTAAAAATAAATAAATAAATAAAGTATGTATTTGGATGAATAAATGGGGCTCAATTAAATGCGAATAAGTTAGTAGGAATGATCTTAAGTAAAGGTAAGATTGTTAAAAATAAGATAACTGACATAAACGTTCAGGGGTAACATATTAGTACAGTCCAAACCACACGATACTTAGGAATGACACAAGACTAACAACTGAACTAGAACAAGCACATAGGTAGACTGGTAGAGTCTTGTAGAGAACTAACATACTAAGATATTTGAAAGGTCATGGATGGGGTGCAAGCACTAAGACTATGATCACTGTTAAGTCCCTTTTCGCGTGGGAGGTAAGTGTGTGAGACTTTCACATGCCAGTCTAGTTTTGATAGACGCACATGTGAGCGCATCTGAAATAAATGTTTATAATAATTTTACGTACTTTTCTGCATTATCGATGAATACAGATGACGCACTTTGTTGCGCTGATTTGTTGCTATACAAATCATACCCTTGAGGCTTTATGATATAGTAATCGTCCATGACGGACGTACTTTTGCGTTTTTCCTCTAAAATTGTAGAGAAGACACTTGCAAGTTAATATGTATATATATATATATATATATATATATATATATATATATATATATATATATATATATATATATATATATATATATATATATATATATATATATATATATATATATATATATATATATACAGTAGAACTCCATTTATCCGAACCCCTTGGGACCGAGCATCGTTCGGATAATCAAATGTTCGGATAATTGGATTACATAATGTATCGAGTACATGTACATATACGCTCGTATTTCTAAAAATAATTAACCATCACAAGGGAAATACACATTAAAACATATTTACTTGTACTGTAATAATAATACCCACACTGTATTAGATCACCGTATCACCAAAATCTTTTATTACACAGCAGTGCATGTACTACTTGTATTAATTATGTTTTTTAAGAAAGAGAAATGTTTTCAAAATAACATTACAAACGATTCAAAACCATGCGCAACTTACGTATACATGTACTTGCACAGATGTAGCCCACTATTTAAAATAATGAGGAATCCTCTTTTGCACCAAACTGGATAGTCTCCTTTTGGCTGCTAAGTCCCGCATTCTCTTCGACAGCAGAAGCTGTGTAAAACAGCTGTCATCTTCTTGCTCGTACCAAGCCATCGCGGTTTCTAGTGCTATAAAGGCCTCTTCAGGACTTGGTCGACGTTTTGGGTTTTCTTCATAATCTACAAGTACATCATGTACTTCTGAGGAGTCTTCATCATCGGTCACTACATGTATTTGGTTGCACAAAAGACAAAATTTCTTCGTCATTCAAAAACTGAAAACCAGAATCATTATCATCTTCTAGCCACGTGTGTGCATCATCTTTGTCACAGTCCGAAAATCCGGGCATTGCTTGAAACAGTTCCACAACTTCATTTATACAATCATCATTTGTGTCCACTGCAGTAGTTTCATTTCCTCCTTTTTTTCCCAAGCAATCTATTCCAAGCCTTGTTGAGATTATCTTGTGACAGGGTGGTCCAAGCATCAGCTAACATATAGCAGCAGTCTTTGAGATTAAGCTTTTTGGAAAACGCCACCACACTTTCTTCATCTTCAGCCAACAATAAACGACGCAGGACTTCCTTGTTGTACATCTTTTTAAGTTTTGCTATAACACCCTGATCCATTGGTTGAATCAGTGCTGTTACATTAGGAGGCAGAAAAATTACTTTAAAATTTGCATCAAATGCATTCAATGTATCCGTCTCTGGATGAGATGGTGCATTGTCCAGTAGAAGAATTACTTTTCCAGTTTTCTTTTCTTGTTCTCTCAACCTCTTCACATTTGGGATGAACTGATTTGTACACCAATCAAGAAATATTTCACTATTCATCCAAGCACTCTTCTGTGCTTTGTAGCACAATGGGAGACATGTCACATTCTTTAAACAACGTGGTTTTTTGACTTTGCCGATCGTTAGCACCGGTAAACGATGACTTCCACTGGCATTCGCGGCTACCAAAATTGTTACTCTCTCTTTGCACTTTTTAAACCTAGGGGCAGCTGCTTTGCGCTGAGATGCAAGTGATTTTTGAGGCATTGATTTCCAGTATAAGCCAGTCTCATCGGCATTATACCCATCATCGAGTGAATAACCTTCTTCTTCCAAAAAAGCCAAGAGTGTTTCTTTAAAATTTTCAGCGGCAGTTGCATCGCTAGATAAAGATTCCCCTTGAATCTCCAATTCTCGTATGCCATGACGAGATTTAAAGTTTCTTAACCATTCCTGGCTAGCCTTAAAGTCAGGAGGACCGTCAAGTTGATTGTTGAACTGAAGTGCCTTTTCACACAATAGAGAGCCAGAGATAGGTTCCCCTTTGCTTCTTCTTTGCACAAACCATATATACAAAGCCTCTTCCAATTTCAAATCTTTCGCATTTCTCATGGTTTTACGTTTCTTCGACCCATTTTCACTATCCAATTTCGATGCAAAACTCATAATTTTATCCTTGTTACTTTTGATGTCAGAGACGGTAGCTTTCCCAACATTGAAAATTCTGGCAAGTGAAGACACAGTTTCACCTTTTCCTAGTCTCTTGATAATTTCTGTTTTCGTTTCAATTGACAAAACATTGCGGTTCCTTTTATATGCATTAGGCCTACTGGAAGATGCCTTATCGCACAGAGAAATACTTGTACACCAAAATTATTCTGCTGTGGTAGCAGAGACAATTATTTTAAGTTGAACTGTCTGTTTAGCCAGTGTTCTGCCTAGAACGCACTCGTACACTGGATTGGTAAACCAGATATTAACTGAATTTATGATATAATGATCTAACTGACTTCCTGTATGTAAGCGACCGACCATTAGCCCATCCCATCCTCTACAAATTGTTCGCACACATTTGAAGCTTGCCGCATCAAAAGATTCAGAATTGTAGTCTAACGTGACTGGTGGCGCCTGGTTTTTTTTTTCTGGACAAAGTGTTCGGATAATTGGATGTTCGGATAATTGGGGTTAGGATAAATGGAGTTCTACTGTATATAGAAAGGCGATGAAGCTAATTCCTGATGTACTTTTCCGGAAGCTTCTAAATTGTTATATTGTTGCCAGAATATGGCTGATTTTCTATGTCTCACGCATCAGAGACCAATGGCCCTGTACGCTATGGTAGAACTTCCATTGTGCCAGTGATGTTCAATAGCTAGTGCGTCCCTCTAGCATCAGGCGCGATGATGTTCAAGATTTATTTATATATATGAAGATGTAAACACATGGTTCCTTCGTAATCACCATGTATTTTAGTCAAGCCGTTGACCTTCAGCGCTTATGAACCGGGGAAGTCAATCAAACGGCTGCCTTGATATGTATGATACGATGTATGCTGTATGTACCCATGAGGTTAACGTCGTCTTCGTCTAATAAATTTACTCGTCAAAGATATATATTTTCAACCACGAGTTCACCCTGTTCGACTTCCAAGTTGGTCTATCTCGGGACTTTGACATTACTGTTGTGTTGGTACCATCATGCTAAACTAATTTAACGAACCTTAGACATTCGCTCTATTATAAAACTGTCGGCCACTAATAGTAAGCCCGACATTTCTGACATCATCATTGTCAGTAGTGCCAACCAACATTTCACCCCCCGAACACAGTAGACTCAACAATCACGTTCTATAAATCTTTCATTAGTGGCAACATTGATTATGAAAGCACAGTATATGACTTTGCAGTAGATAGTCACAAGATTAAATTGCATAGAATTCAGCACCAAGCATTATTTACAATTGCAGGTGCAATCAGATCAACATCGAGGGGTGCTCTGGTGTGGCCTTAGGAGTCCTCCCTTTGAAACTTCGAGAAAAGAACTAAGACTAAATTACATGACTAAAGGTATGTTGGACAAGACTCATCCAGCTTTTCCAGATTTACTAGGTATCAATTAACAACAAATCAGAACAGGTTCATGAATACCTGCAGATGCTCGACAGGTTGAAAATGCATGGAGGAACTTGTACTCTTGAATGCCCTAAATGCATCAATTAATAACATTAATATATACAAGCCTGTGGTACCACCCTGGGAGCTCAAGAAATCAGATACAGACTACCACCTGGCAGGCATAATTAATAAAATAACTGATATGGCAACTATTAAAAACAAAGCCAGGAAATATATTCAACAAATGCTAAAAGGCAGTATTACAGTGTACACAGATGGATCAAAGGGAAACAAACTGGGAATAGGACTTTATGTTCCCATTTGGTAACTTGCAGTGGCGTATTCTCTATGTGTGATGTGCGTGCTGCGCACACCTATGCGCGAAGGAAAATAAAAATTTAATTTATTATTCTATAAAATATTTCTCCTCTAAGTTCTGCTTTCGGACCGCACGCATCAGGATATCGGATTTTAACGCATAGAATCTACGAGTATATCTGGTTTCAGTTTCACAGACGCGTTTTATAGTGCAGTTTTTAATTGGTTGTAGCAATCGCCCGAAGTTTGTTGGGTAATTCCGTCACAATGCGTGCTGGACCGTTCGGATTCGCGTCTAAAGACTGATTTGTGTGAATCGGGGTCAGGGGTCGATACGTCAATACAATGCGAACATGCGTGCGGTAGCATAGCAGCTCTCGAGTTGTAAAAATCAGCTGTGTCCGTCCAGTGTTTTTTGTGATTAATTTTTGTTAGTTGCCGGGAATGCAGATTATTACAGTGACAGTGAGTTTAGAGTTGTAAGTTAATTAGTATTTCGGAGTTAATTGACATATACCCCTAATAACTATCGTTGCTTAATTGAATATGGATGGTTTTTAAATTAAGAGGGAAAGAAGTTAAATAGTAGGCGTACATATTCATTTTAAGTAGCAGCACGCCTTGATCGCATTACCAGGATACGCCACTGGTAACTTGTAGACGGATATAGTATAACAGATAATGCATCTATTTCCACAGCAGAGATGATTACAATTCTGAAAGCTCTGGAAATCTTCTATAACAACCCTTCTCATAAACTGACAATAATGACAGACTCACTTTCGGCTGTTCAAGCTATAAGAAACTTACGAGAATGCAGTAGACCTGATATGCTCCTACGTTCCGTTCTAATAGCTTGAATACCTTCACATGTTTGCATAAACGGAAATGAAAAGGCGGATACAGAAGCTAAGACAAGTAGAAATAATAGAAACCAAATAAATGTGGGGATGAATAAAACAGAGATCAAAAGCTTAATTAAAAGAATAATAACTGAGGAATGGACAGTAGAGTGGGATGGAAGTCTGAAGGGCGGACATGCATATAAATTGTTCAAGGCTCCAACAAGAACGTGTCAGATACTCGTATGTAGAGAACTAAAAATTCCTAGCAATAAGAAACTTCTTAGACTGCAATTAGGAATGGGCTATTTTAGAATAGAAGAACCTTACTATGTAGAGTGTCTAGAAAAAAAAATAATATACAGGATTTCCTACTAAAATGTAGGAAGTATGAACAACAGAGAAAACCAATATTATATTATTTACAGGCATGCATTTCACCCATAACTGTGGAACAGGTGTTGAGAATAGACAGACCTAGAGAATTGCACAATATAGTAAAACAGCATATAACAAGAACTAAAAGTGATATATAAGCATCAATGATGATGTGAGGATAAGGGATAGTCTGATGGGGTGCTTGTGTGGATGATGGTAAATTATTGGTGGATGTGGTTTAATCTCAAACACCCCTAGGCTTTCTCACTCCTCTTCACCTTGTTAACAACAAGGCAGTTATGAGAGACTTTACTTTGTTTGTTTCTTTTTTCCCCGTTCCTTTCTTTTGTTTAGTCCTTTCTTTGTTTGTTTTGAATTGTTTGTTTGTTTGTTTGAAAGGGGAGGTCACACACACAATTTTGGCTTTTATTTACTCTATTTGGACTGAGTGGAGACGAGAAGAAGTTATTATACTGTCTTGAATTTTTTACACTATATATCCTTATTATAACCCATCGAGGGTAGAACGTGATACTTTGTTTAAAAAAAAAAATGCCTAGTTGGCAGGGAGGCTAGTGTGATTCGCTTCCGTAGCTAGGCGGTGGTCCCGTTCGGAAGGTCCTGGGTTTGATTCTCCTGTAAGCCACTCCTGTTTTCCTGTTGTCTAGTTTTCTACTTCTTTATTTCTCACTAGTTCCTGAAACATACATTTATGTATTGTAATATTTATTTATAACTCCGCCTATGCCGGTCCCAAGCCCGGATGAAAAAGGAGGAGGGCGGCCTGCATGGAGGCCGTAAGGAGGCAGCCCCTCCACCATGCAAAGGCACAACAGGCCAATCACCTGTTTGCTTTAAATCACGATTACGAGCAATACAAGAGAGAAAACCGGACTGATTCTAAAGGCGACGAACTGGAACGGACTACGGACTACGACTTATGGAACTTGGAACACAAGAAGTATAAATGGGAAGGAAGAGGAGCTGGTGGAAGAGATGAGGAAAGCAAAACTAGAAATCCTGGCTATAACGGAAACGAAGAAAAAAGGACAAGGAGTCATGGATCTCGATGGCAACACGCTGCTCTACAGTGGTGTACCCATATCTGAAAGAGCTAAAGGGGGCGTGGGTTGCATTGTGGCCCAAAATCAAAAAGATAGTATCAAGGGGTGGAACTTTGTCTCGGAGCGCATTATGGTTGTAAAACTAAAAGAAGGAGAAACTATAGTCAACCTGGTCATAGTGTATGGGCCAAATGAGGATGAGAGAGCAGAGGTCAAGGAGGAATTCTTCGAGCTGCTTCAAAGGACAGTGGATGACTGCCTAGAGGAAGTTATCATGCTCGGAGATTTTAATGCCAGAGTTGGAAATGACCATGCTAGATGGGGTGGAGTTATCGGAAGATATGGAGAAGATACTCTCAATGACAATGGAAAGCGACTCCTTAGATTCTGCAGTGAGCAGAATCTGATCATTACAAACACAAAGTTCCCCCATAAGCGCATACATGCATACACTAGATGTGAACCAACCAAGAATGAGAAGTCAGTGATCGACTATGCCATTGTTCGGAGAAGCTCATTCAGATATGTCCGAGATGCAAGAGTCTGGAGGGGGCCAGAGATTGGAAGTGATCACTACCTGCTAACAATCAAACGAACAACTGAAAGAGTTGCTCAGCCTAGGAACTGCCCAACATTACGCAAGAAACCAAGTAAACGAGCAGGAGAAATGAGCATTAGGACCTACAAGCTGAGAGAGTCAGAAATTAAGACCAGATATCAGGGGCTTATTGCTACAGCAGTGAGCAACACAGAAGAACGACCTGATGACTTGGAAACCCTCTGGAATAAATTATAGGATATCGTAAAGACAGCTGCTGCAGAAGCATGCGGTGAAGACCGACTTGGGAACCAGAGAAAGAGGACACCTTGGTGGACAGAGGAAGTCAAAGAGAAAATAAGAGAGAAGAAAATGGCATGGAAACAATACTTAGGAGCTAAAAACACAACAGGAAAAATGGAAAAATATAGAGAATATGTGACACTCAGAACAGAAGCTAAGAACAAAGTGCTAGCAGCAAAACAGAAGTCCTGGGAAGAATTTGGAGAAAAGCTAGAAAAAGATGCACAAGAAAACCAGAATTGTTCTATAAGACCCTAAAGAACATGAGGAAGGAAAAACAATGCCCTCTCAAATTTATAAAGGACAAGCAAGGCAAATTGCTTACTGCCCCGAAGGAAGTAATGGAAAGATGGAAAGAATATTTCTCAGAACTCCTTGATGGTGAACAAAGTCAAGCATCAGAAACGATAACCACTAGCACAGAAGATGAAACAAATGGTGATGAAGATGACATAAAGAGGGAAGAACTGAAGGCAGCACTGGAGAAAATCAAGATGGGCAAAGCAGCAGGGCATGATGGTATAACACCAGAAATGGTTAAGTACATGGGAGCATCAGGCGACCTATTACTCTTTTAAGGGTCCTACAGTGTCGTAGATTTTGGATAGGAGAATTAAGACTTGGGTTTGGTCCCTTCTGAATAGGTTAGAATAGGTGATCGTCACATTGTGAGATAGTAAAAGAAATAGATTCCACGAGTGACTCTCACCTATCTTCTACGACAACTTTACAGCGTCAGACAGTCTACACACAGATATATCTAATTACCTATATTTCTATCTATCACGGGCACGCATATACACGTGACGACAGTAAACAAAACAGACGTGGGTAATCTATAACAATGATTATATATATATATATATATGAAAACGAGCTGACCAACGCAACTGATTTAGTTCAAAGAGAGATTTTTATTAATATCATTAAAAAAAAAATCTTCTCACATCTCACCACACCAAAAATTTTCATCAAGGATAGGAAAACCGATACAAATAGTCATAGGAATTTGCAAGGAAAATATGCTAGATAGGATGATAGACCCGTGGATGATATTAAAAACTGACTAGGATTTAGCCCACAGACCCGTCTAGTAGAGACAGACGATGATGGCCCAAAGAGTCACATATTTACATATTGTTAGGGTTACTAATATGTGTCCCCTTAGTAGGTATAGGACTGACTTTTGAACAAATAGTATCTATTCTTAAAGGGGAACAATTAATATACAACAAGAGAGTGCGCAATTATGATACCGAACATCCTTCGTCACGTCACACTTTCACTCGGTTCATTCAATCAGGGATCCTGGCACAGGTTCATTACCTATCAAATAACTATGATGTAGTTCACCGTCTGGGCTGCAACCGTAGGACACTTCACCTTTCTACTACAGTTAAGGTCTGTATTCTAGTTGGATAAAGCGCAATTCCCAGCTCTACAATTTTCAGGTTTATCTCCACTGTTTTCGGGGAAGGGGAGCGTTCACATCAAGGTTATTTTTAAATTTCTTAGAATTTAATGTTAATGTCAATTGAATCAGGTTTGATAAGCAAGTTTATACGGGCACACAGAGTGTTCATGAAACCCGAGGATTCCCTTAATTTGGAAAGATATGACAACCAGTGGACAGAAACTCTCTTTCAACACAGATTAGCCTGGTTTCACACTATTCACACTCTTCGGCAAAAATGTCGGGACAATGTTTATGTTATTTTTTGTAATTATTCTCGCCGCACACAGTCAGCAATTTTACATTAGAGTGTTCTATGAAAAGAATTGAAGATCGGGCGCAAAGGCCGCGTATTGATCATTACAGTCTTTGAATAACCCGTTAGTGGGAATTATAGTATTTCTGTCTAACTCTAGTTGGCCATATGCAACTTGTCAGGCCTGTGTTACTTGAGAGAATCCTACGTGGTTCAAAAATAAGGACGTGTCTATTTCTTCACAAAATATGAAACTCTTATTAACTCTCGCCAGTAGATGTTCGTAGGGGTCAACCCAGTATTTTCACTGAGTAAAAAAAAAGGATAAGAACACATATCAAGATAATTTACAATAAGTTACCCAATATAACTTACAGTTTTTAAACTGCAAAGCGTACCGCTTGGACTTATCATTTAAATTTCCCGTAAAGTTAGTTATGTAAATAAAATCAAACTTCTTGAATTAGACAATACATACTTATTCGTTCCAACACTCAATGATGGTGATCGAGCGTTTTAAGTTAGTTTTTAAATTAGGATTCTCTCGTCTGTATTATTTAGAAGTTAAATTAAATTTTCTTTATTAGCCGACTGAATTTAAGCAAGAAATTAATTTCGGTTTTCTCACTGTAACTCGTCACTATAATAAATACAGACTAGATAAATTAAGCACTCTGCACAAAATCTAACTAGTGAAATAAATCGGCAATTTACACTTAATCTCTTCACAGAAATTACAGCATAATAATTTATTTACCATCTAAAACACAGCTCTACTGGGATATCGCACAATTAAGAAATATAAGCACTTATATTTAATGGAAGTCTAGAAGTTCGACAAATTGTCGCAACAGTACTAAGAAAACTTCGGCTTATTACAGCTTATACTCTTCCTAGCGGAACCACCGTCTAACTGCGAATATTTGAGAAAAGAAATGAAAAATTAAGGTTGTTTCAAACTAGGTTTAATATCGAAACAGACAAAGGATGAAAAACTTATTTCGCCATAGCGAAATTATCTCACCCTACTCCCAACTTTTACGTCGCTTAAACGCGTGTCGTAAACTGCCACCTACTGACCGAGTTGTAGCGTTTTGTCAGCTTCAAATCACAAGACAGCTGTCTGCACCCCCGTGCCCCTGCCCCGGTTACGATTCTTTCACGATACGACAGGTTTTTCTAACGAATAAAACCTCATGCGGTTTCTGCATAACTGTAGACAGCTGTCTCGTTCCTGCACTGTGAGGATGCCGGTTTGAACACCTACGCTAGTGTCAGATGTGAAAAAATGGTTATTAGACAAAAGTCTGCTTTTGTGCTGGAGGTATGAAAACATAATCACACCTTTCGTTTACTGAACATCTATGTAATAGAATCACCTATCCCCAGTATGAGAAAAACACAAGGTACAAGTTTGAGGAATAACTGAGAAAATATTTTTGGAAAATATACAGATAAAATGAAACTATAAAGGTACGGAAAGAAAACATATAATCAGATTTTGGGTGGAGAGAAAGTTGATGTAAGTCAATCTTATGAAAACAGGTCCTGGATGGTGCAACAGCTAGCGTCGTTCATAACGACCACGTTTTTAAATGGGTGAACATATCGACATCTCGAGGCATATCCCTTGAGCTATTATACTCTCTAACCTATCTAGATGTCAAGGAGCCTAGCTGAGCACACAGAATGAGGTCCCAGTCTTGCGGATTAAGAAGAGAAGTTGGGCCATGTACTCTATCAAATAGCAGTCGAGCTTGGAGACGTGAGATCCATCTTTGTTTTGCGATAGAATCCAGGCCAAACTTCGGGGACTGTTTGGTGAGAGAATAAATCAAGTCCTTGATTCATGATACAGAGCTTCTTGAAAGTACTGCAGCATTAAGTGATGGAACAAGACCTTAAACAGAAGGTTCAGGAAGTGCCAAGAAGAAGAACAAAGGTTGATTATCCGCTATTACCTTACACTCTTCTATACTCCTTATGGGACGATGTCATCAAGGGCATGTTATAGAGAGAACTAGAAAGTATTCTCGTGGCCGCCGGGGGTTCTCCGGAAAGATGATGACAGGTTCTATATTTCAGAGCTGGCATTTGCTGATGATGTGGCCCTGATTGCTAAATCAGAGGCACATCTCCAATCCAACCTGCAAGTCTGGAAGGAAGAGCTGTGAGGAAGAGATGGGATGGGTCATAAGGCAGCTCTTAAAAAAAAAATCCCTGGTTGATATTAACGAGAAGAAAGAAAACATCAGATTAAGTTGGGAGAACAGGTCCTGGAGCAGGTCGACCACTTTAAATATCTCGGAGCTATTATAGACCGAAAGGGAGGCATCAAAGAAGAGTTGGCCACTCGGAAAGCAGCGGCTGGGAGACTTTTTCAGGCCATAAATCGTGGATTCCTCAGCAAGAAAGAGGTTGGTAAGAAAACGAAGAGGGCTGTATACCGCTCCACCTATGTCCCAGTCTTGACATATGGATGCGAGTCGTGGGCAATGACTACAACCCACAAAAGCCAGATCCAAACCTCAGAAATGAGGTATCTGAGGAAAGTGGTTGAAGTAACAAGAAGAGACATGGTCCGCAACCAGACGATCCGTCAAGGCCTTAAAAATCCCCACCGCTGCAGGACCCAAATAGAACAGTATCAATAATCTTGGTTTGGTCACGCATGATCCATGTCTGATCACAGAATGGGATGTTTGTAGGTAGAAGATCGGGCTACACGAACGACGCAATGCTATGGAGGCTAAATCAAAAGATGCCAGGGATCCAGAGATCCTCCAAGGACGAACCCAGAATCCGACTGTGGGGAGGACAACATTAGGCAATCTTTGAAGGACCGAGGACTAGAATGGAACCAGGCCAGGAAGAAGACAGCTGATAGAATGGTCTGGCGCTCTCTCTTCCAAACCTCTACACCTCACAGTAGAAGGGGAACGACTAAGTAAGTAAGTAATATTTATTCATAAGAAGTAGAGCTTGCAGTAAGTATACGTAACCACTGTTTTCGATCTAACTATTTTTATTTAACCTGGTTAATAACCCACGCATCAAAATGCCTGCAATGATGACAAAAATTAGCCTTGAGGTCATCGAGTAGCCTACTACCCTGGTTCGATTCCCGGTAAGCCTATCACATATGTTGTTTTTCTGTTGTCTGGTCTTCTACTTCTTTATTTCTCACTGAGTGTCTGATAACATACCTGTGTGTGTTGTTTGTTTATTTATTTACTTGCACAGAAAGTAAAAGTAAAGAAATATAATGAATTTTTTTTTTTTTTAAATTAATGAAAATAAAACAAAAATTCCGTTCAACCTCTGATGGGTTATAATTAGGATATATATTGTTTTCAATTCCAAATAATATGAACAACTGCCGACATGAGAAAGTGGCATCACATTTGTAAATAGGGACAATCACAATTGTGCTTAAGTCTATACGCAAAAAAAAAAAAAAAAAAAAAAAACCCAAACAAACAAACAAAATCAAGAAGAAACTATGAACAAGAATAATATTAAAGTGGAGGGGTGTAAAGGCCTGGTGGTTCTAGTTATATAACGGAATTTAACAGATATTTAATTGACTTTCATCTGTTTAAAGTCACATGCATTGTAAGAACAGTATCAGACCTTCACATTCCCAGCCACTATATATTAACATGTGTTCGTGTTAAATATTGTTTGACTATATTATGCAGTTCCCTAGGTCTGTCTATTCTCAACACCTCCTCTATATTTATAAGTATATATGTTGTGGCCGCAACGTAGGTTTTTCCTGTCCTTTCTCCTTGTAAGACGTATTACTATTTGTGTTTTTTTCCCCCATTCTACTCTATATTTATAGGTAAGTTGGATGCCTGTATAATAATAATATAATAATAGCCCCTTCAGTCATTACTGACTATGGGAATGCGCCCCTGAGGTGACAGCCCTCAGCAAAGCTGGAGTGTCCTCTCCAGGGCGCGAGCTTGGGCACAGTTATATGGAGATCAAGCTGTTGCCCATGCAGCATGTTCCCCCTCTCCACACAGCCGGTAGATCCAAAGGAACGCAGTAGCCGATACAGTTTGGTACCAGCCATGTCGCAGGAGTTGCCAGAATAATGTCGAATCGGCATTAGACTGCCTTAGGGACTCCGACTCCGGATTTATCCTCAGGGTTTACTCCCGAAGCCAATTCCATAAATGGATATTCCCGCAAGGCAGCGATGGTTTGAATTCAGAGTTCCTTCTCTTAGATAAGCTACCAACCAAGGATCACGAGCCCTATCTGCCCGAAGCTGCTGGTTTTAAGGCGCCAGTCGCTCGCCTTTGCCCCTTCTCCCGTCAGTGGAAACAGTTCCATTCATTCATTCATAACCCTCCACTCCCAAAGGAGCATAGGCCTTCAACAAACACATGCCAAGTCCTCCTGTCACGTGCCATCATCTCAAGTTCTTTCCATGTTCTCCTCATCATTTTCACCTCTGTTTTCCAACTCTCTTCTCCATGTACTTCTTGGTCTTCCTCTGCCTCTCTTGCCCTGGGGGTTCCAGAACAAGGACT
Organism: Oreohelix idahoensis; assembly: GCA_024509875.1. Taxonomy (NCBI): domain Eukaryota; kingdom Metazoa; phylum Mollusca; class Gastropoda; order Stylommatophora; family Oreohelicidae; genus Oreohelix; species Oreohelix idahoensis. The sequence goes on from JAMPIV010018962.1 coordinate 123,914, forward strand.
GCCTTGTAATGCTATCAACAGGTTTCCTCAGTGTGTGTCCTATCCATCGCCATCGTCTTCTTCTCATTTCTTGTTCCACTGGCACTTGTCTAGTTCTTGTCATCAGTTCCACGTGGACACAGTTCCGCCGGGCTCAAATTGAGCCATACGTGAAGGCCGGGAGCTGGACTTGGTTGTCAGAGGCTGTTTGAGGCGCGCGCCATAGAAGTATTTTATCTGCAGTGAGAGCTTATCCTCACTACAACTCCCGGCAATAACAACCTTTGGAGACCTGGATGCCTGTAAATAATCCAATATTGGTATTCTCATTTGGTCATACCTCTTACATTTTAACAAGAAATGTTCTATATTATTGTCTTGAAGACATCCTGCACAGTAAGGTTCTTCTATTCTGAAATAGCCTTTTCCCAGCTGTAGTCTGAGAAGTTTCTTATTACTGGGAATTTTCAATTCCCTAGATTTAATGAATTGTTTGTTTTCCGTATTCGCAATCTCATCCATGTTTTAGAATTAATATCATAGCAACTACAAACAAGATGGCGAAAATTGTTTTAGCAGGCGAGTGTTATTTCTACACATATAACAACGCTACAAAACTGTGTGATGTGGTTTGTCTAACTCGATGAACTAACAGTGATTGTTGTAATACTGTTAACATTCTGTCTTCAAAACATATTGTCAAATATATAATAACTACAAATCTTCAAGACAACTATGGCATCTCGATTTTCACGTTTCAGCATTTCAGGCTCATCAGAAACTTATCAGAATATAGAAGACCATATGCCGCGAAAAACATAATTTCTTTCATACGAGATGATGTTTAGTTTCGATAGCTTATGTACCATCACATTTTTACATAGAAGAAAATGAAAAGAAGCAAAGACAGGTAGATATACAACGTTTTACCATGAATATAATCCCTCCTGTGTTGCAGCATGATGAGAACCCAGCATTGCACACTGAGCTTGGGGGGATCACTGGGCACCAGACTTAATACTGGCTCTTGACTGGATGGCCGCATGCAGGAGATTTCTACAATGGAGGGTTGGCAGGTGGTGGGTATCGGGAAGTGGCTCTGTGCAGGACGTGAGGATTCCTTGGGAGAGCCCCGAACCAGAGCACAGCATTGTGCAAGCTCTGCATAGTTGGAGAGCCCCCTGGATGACGGGGAATGCACAGTGTGCTACCCCACCTATCCCCAACTGCTAACTTAGAACCAGAAGTGGGGTCCTCTGTATGCGTGCCAGGCCAGGATAAAATGCCTGGGAAAGAGACTGGAGCTCAGAACTCCCTAACTCAAAGTTGCAGGATGGCAGAAAAGCCACGGGAAAGACAGGGCTATTTTAAAGATAACGCAACCATATTTTCACCATACGAGCTCGGACGCCGCCTCGGTAAACAAGGTCCGCGCAGAGCAGTGACACCCCCAGGCTGCTTGCGAATAGTCTACTACTGGGAACATAAACATAAACAGATTAGGGATGAGCCCACTCTCCCGTTGAACAGGTGCTAAAGTCGTAGATACTGGGCCAGAAGGCGCACCGGAAACCACAGTATCATGCAACTCGCTTTTTTTTTCTATGGAGAGTACACCGTCACCATGAATATAAATGAAAGGAAAGAAACTAAAAAAGGATAAGGTGTGGCATTTCTAGTTCATAAAATATATACAATAACTGACGGAATCATTTGGAACAGAAAATTTTGAAGAAATAACTATAACAGTATCTAATGAGCTAGAAGAACTAAAAATAGTTAACCTGTAGGCTACTGTTTAAGTGGAAACATAACTGAAAAAGATATCACACACGTGAATATTAGAATAAACAACAGAACTATCATAGTGGGAGACTTCAGTGCTCATCATACAGCTTGAGGAGGCAATGTAATAGACAAATCAGGAAAACTACTGTTGGACTTCATTGAAAACAATGAACTAATTATACGGAATGATAGATCAGTAACATGAATTAACCCTTGTGCAAATCAGCAAGACACATCTATTGATATAAGCATTGTAGCAACAAATCTTGCTAATTCGAAATGGGAAGTTATTGAGGATACAAATTCAGATCATTTACCCATTGAAATAACACTAAAAAATAACTACAAGGCATGTAAGGAGAGAACAAGAAAGTATTCAGTGGGGTACTGGATGATGAGACAGGTCTGTATTTCAAAGCTGGCATTTGCTGATGATGTAGCCCTGATTGCTAAATCAGAGGCACATCTCTAATCCAACCTGCAAGTCTGGAAGGAAGAGCTGGAGAAGAGGGATGGTCATAAGCAGCTCTACATGTAAAGCTAAATCCATGGTGATATCACGAGAAGAAAGAAGACATCAGATTAAGCTGGGCAAACAGGTCCTGGAGCAGGTTGACCACTTTAAATACCTCAGAGCTATTATAAACTGAAAGGGAGACATCAAAGAAGAGTTGGCCACTCGAGAAGCAGCAGCTGGGAGACTTTTTCAGGCCATAAATTGAGGATTCCTCAGCAAGAGAGAGGTTGGTAAGAAAACGAAGATGGCTGAATACCACTCCACCTATGTCCCAGTCTTGACATATGGACGTGAGTCATGGGCAATGACTACAACCCACAAAAGCCAGATCCAAACCTCAGAAATGAGGTATCTGAGGAAGGTGGTTGAAGTAACAAGAAGAGACACGATCCGCAACCAGATGATCCGTCAAGGCCTAAAATCCCACCCCCTGCAGACCCAAGTAGAACAGTCCCAAAAAAGATGGTTTGGCCATGTCTGCAGAATGGGAGAAGATCAACTACCATGACAAGCATGGGAAACAAAGAGCCAGGGATCCAGACCCACAGGATGACCCAGAGTTCGCTGGTAGGACAACATTAGACAATCTTTGAAGGACTGAGGACTGGAATGGTCTTCCAGGAGGAAGACAGTCGACAGGATAGTCTGGCGCTCTCTCTTCCAAACCTCTACACCTCCCGGTAGAAGGGAAACGACTAAGTAAGTAAGTAAGTAAGATAACTACAAATCTAACAAACTGGTAGAAAAATCAAAATTTCACTATAATAAAGCTAATTGGGTAGCTTTCCAGATAGAAATGGAAGAGATAAAAATAAGTAAGATAGAAAAGGAAAATGTAGATATATTTGCAGATAATCTCACAAGAGAAATATTACTCATAGCGGTTAAACAAATACCAAATGAACATATGCCACAACACCTAATTCCACACAACATTACGAATAAAAAAAAAAGAGTGAACATTGGAACCAAAATCCAGTACTGTGGTGGACAGTTAAATGTACGGAAATGCAAAAGCAAAGAAAACAAGCTCTTCTGGAATACAGAAAGAATAGATCCAAACATAATTTAGATATTTGTAAGAAAATAAGAAATAAATCAAACAGAGTAATACGTAAGGCTAAAAAAAAATCATTGGACAAATTTCTGCTAGGAACCCAGCAACGAACTATACAACAGATGTGTGGAATAAGTTAAAAGCAGTTTAAGGCAGAACTAAACATATTCTTCTTCTTCGTACACTCTCAGACATCCACTTGAATATTCTCAAAGAAAGCAGTAGTCAGTTTGAGGCTATTTGAATCCCTGTAAAGCTTTTTCACGAAAGGAGCTGGCATCGGCCACATGCACTTTCTCTGTACCACATATAAGGGGCAACTTTGAAGCAGATGTTCAGCAGTCATTTTATCAGTGCCACAGTTACACTGATCGGTAGTTCCTATCTTTAGCTTGTTGAATAGATGGTATCTCAATCTGTTGTGGCCAGTGCGGAGTCTGAAGATTACCACTTGTATTCTGTGTGTGCCCTGGATGTTCTACATTCCATTTGTTTCTGTATCTGATTCTGATAAAACTCTTTGCCTCCTCAAAAGTTATGCTTGCATCAAGCTGAGGTAGATGTGAACCTTCTTTTGCCATTTTGTCAGCAATGAAGAACTAAACATATGATAATACTTACCATAAAAAGACCTGAAAGGACAGAGACAGACTCGCAGAAAGCAGAGGCGCTGGCAAGATACTATCATAGAGTTAGTTCTATGGAAAAACTAGGACAGGCTGAAACCAACAGAAGACCAACACTTCTTAAAACACTAGGTACAAAAATACCTGAGAATAGTGAAAATTTTTTGTATTTAAATTCAGATATTACAATGGAAGACGTTGAAAATGCAGTAAACGAAAAAAAAACAAATACATCATCTTTGCATGACATCTTGAGCTAGGAAATCTTGAAACACATACCAAAAAGTACCATAGAAATTGTAACATCCCTGTTTAACAAAATTTGGAATACAGGAAAAATTTCCAAGACATGGAAAACAGCAGTAATTATTCCAATAATAAAACCAGAAAAAGATGCCCATGATGGCAGTTCATACAGACCAATTTTTTAAACTTCCCATCTGGGTAAAATATTAGAAACCATAGTAAATAAAAAATTAAAGTTTTATTTTGGAAAAGAATAATTTATATAGTCAAACTCAGTCAGGATTTAGGAAGAACAGATGCACTATGGATCAGATAATTAAATTGGAACATGAAGTAAAATCAGGATTTCAAAAGAAAGAAAAAACTCACAGTATTTTTAGATATAGCTAGGGCTTATGATGAATGCTGGAGAGAAGGTGCTCTCTTTAAAATGAAGAAGATAGGAGTAACAGATAAAATATATAATTATTTAGAGAACTTTCTGCAAGATAGATATTTCACTGTTCAGATAAATAATGATAGATCAGAACTGTATGAACAACAAAATGGAATATCCCAAGGATCAGTAATATCTCCTTAAATTTTTACAATAATGGAAATGATTAACTCTTTAAGTCCCAATCGACTTTATAAAGGCTCAGGGGTTAGACGCGCTTGGCCCAATCGACTTTAAAAAGCCTTTAGTATATGTGCCTCTGTTTGAGACTGTTTCTAATTATAACTACCCACAAAGTCATTTCCGACTGCAAGTACATTCTTTTAAATACCGCACGTGTTTAAGAGTGAACGTGTTTCTGTTTTGAGATATTTATTTTAGATTTTTAAAGCGATTTTTTTTTAAGCGCATATCCTCCATTTTACCTTGAATAAATAATCATTTTTTTAAGCGCATATCCTCCATTTTACCTTGAATAACTAATCATTTTTCAATGAAAGCTTTTATACTTGTAGCACAAGAGTAAAGTACATCCAATTACCTTCAGTTTCATATACAACAACAAAGTTATTTATGCATATGAACATTTAAAAAAATTATTTCCAAACAACAACAATAAAAACGCACTGGGGTGGCCATTTTTGCATGGGCCAAACCCACTTTTTTGCTTGGGACTGAAAGAGTTAAGGTGAAGAATTTAATGATGTGAAAAATAAATTGCCACAGTTTGCAGAGGATGTTTCTATAGGGAGAACTTGGAAAAATCTGCCAAAATTTATAAGGATCTATAAAAGCAAATAAATAAAGTATGTAAATGGATGACAAAATGGGGATTTCAACTGCATACAAATAAAACAATGGGAATGATCTTCAGTAAAGGTAGGGTTGTTAAAAATAAAATTTTAGAAATAAATATCCAAGGGCAAAACATTAATACAGTGCAAACCACTCGGTATCTAGGGATGATATTGGACCAACAGCTGAACTGGAATAAACACATACATAAACTAGTGGAGTCTTGCAGAGAATTTACTAACTTATTAAGATGTTTGAAAGGTAGTGGATGAGGTGCCTGGACTAAGACAATGCTCATGTTTTATAAATCTTTTATTAGAGTAAAAATAGATTATGGAAGTATATTATATGTCTATGCTGCACACAGTAACAAGATTAAATTAGACAGAACTCAGTATCAAGCTTTATAATCAAATCAACATCAGTGGGGGGGCTCTAGAGGTGGCTTCAGGAATTCTACCCTTGGAATTACAGAGAAAGGAGTTAAGACTAAATTACATGAACAAAGTTATGTTAGATAAGTCTCACCCAGCAAATACAGCTTTTACCAAATGCCAACTAAAAACTCAGGTCAGTTCAATGAATGCCAATAGATGCGCTACAGGATGGAAGTGTATAGAGAAAATTGTCCACATGGGTACTTTAATTATAGGCTATCAATTAATAACAGTTGTGAATGTAATGTTATGATGTATGTATATAAGCATTACCTCGTCATCTACACAAGCACACACATGTTTCAGAAAGCACTCAGTATAAGCATGTTCAGTTCGTAGCCATGTTTCTTTACAGAATATCGTACATGTCAAGATTCGCATTATATTACAATGTGTGGTTCGTACTTTAATGTATTCATATTACATCCCCCCTTTTTTGAAAAAAAAATGTGTGCAAACATTTCCAACGAAATGTTTCATGTGAGAAAGGATAAGTATGTGTAATGCTCAGTGTGAGTATATATGTCACTGTCTGTATCGGCTGGGAGGTGTCACTGTACGGCCAGAACGAGTGGTGTAAAGTGCTGGTGGTTCTGCGGAAGTCCCTGGTTTAGCTTGAGTTGGTTGTGATTTCGGCCTTGGCGCTTGTTGGTTTTGTGGGGCACCAAAGTCTGGAGTTACTGCATTGTCTGTTGAAAGCATGGGAATTCTCTGTTCTGTTGTATTCTGTGGGATTTCTCTTATGTCCACTCTGTTTCGCCTCAGGAGGTTGCTGCTGCTGTCTGGTCTTAAAGTATAGCTCCTGGGTTCAGGGTTTCTGGAAATGATTGTTGCTTTTGACCATGTGTCATTGTTGTGGTTGTAGGTAGTCACATGTGTAATGTTATGATGTATGTATATAATCATTACCTCGTCATCTACACAAGCACACACGTTTCAGAAGGGACTCAGTAAAAGCATGTTCAATTCGTAGCCATGTTTATTTACAGAATATCGTACATGTCAAGATTCGCATTATATTACAATGTGTGGTTCGTACTTTAATGTATTCATATTACATCCCCCCTTTTTTGAAAAAAAAATGTGTGCAAACATTTCCAACGAAATGTTTCATGTGAGAAAGGATAAGTATGTGTAATGCTCAGTGTGAGTATATATGTCACTGTCTGTATCGGCTGGGAGGTGTCACTGTACGGCCAGAACGAGTGGTGTAAAGTGCTGGTGGTTCTGCGGAAGTCCCTGGTTTAGCTTGAGTTGGTTGTGATTTCGGCCTTGGCGCTTGTTGGTTTTGTGGGGCACCAAGGTCTGGAGTTACTGCATTGTCTGTTGAAAGCATGGGAATTCTCTGTTCTGTTGTATTCTGTGGGATTTCTCTTATGTCCACTCTGTTTCGCCTCAGGAGGTTGCTGCTGCTGTCTGGTCTTAAAGTATAGCTCCTGGGTTCAGGGTTTCTGGAAATGATTGTTGCTTTTGACCATGTGTCATTGTTGTGGTTGTAGGTAGTCACATGCTGACCAGGATATAATGGTGGTAAGTCTTTAGCACATTTGTCATAGTTGGATTTCTGAACTTGCTGACGATGCTGAAGTTGGTCGTATGTGCTGTCTCTATGTTGTGGACGGAAGTGGACCTTAGATGGTAGAAGGTCTTTAATTCTTCTATCAAACATAAGTTCTGCTGGACTGTCGATCTTACTGTCAACCGGTGTTGTTCTCCATCTCAAGAGTGCTAGGTGTGTAATATGAATACATTAAAGTACGAACCACACATTGTAATATAATGCGAATCTTGACATGTACGATATTCTGTAAATAAACATGGCTACGAATTGAACATGCTTTTACTGAGTCCCTTCTGAAACGTGTGTGCTTGTGTAGATGACGAGGTAATGATTATATACATACATCATAACATTACATGGTGGCAGCGGTCGATACCGGACTGACGCAAAACAGCTACACGATAACACGTGAGTACAGTTTATTCGGCTAATTTTCGTCATCGAGGTCAACAATGGCAGCTAAACATTACCGCAGCGCACCGCAAATGAGATTTGCCGGTCAAGATGATAAGAGTGAAGCTTTCTTGTTATGGCGCCAACGCATAGATCTATATTCCAAGACCACTGGTCTGGAAGGACAAACCCTAACTCCATATATCCTAGAAGCATTGGACGATGAAGGTTTGAAAATCTACAACAGTTTTGCTAGCGCCATGCCGGTTGAGTCGGCAACCGACCCCGTAGCCATATTGGACGAATTTGAAAAGCGTCTGATCATAAAGCACACAAACTTTAGAGCGGCAAGATTAGAGCTTCACCACCTGCGACAGAAACGTGGTGAAAGCCTAGATGATTTCTTCACTCGCATTAAGGAGAAAACAAGAGTATGTAAATTTAGCAACGAAGAAGAAAAAGAGCGAATTATTGAACAGATTCTTCTTAGCACACCAATGCCAGAATTCCAGAAATGGCTACTGAGCCAGAGTGATACGCTAACTTTACAACAACTTCTGGATGAAGGCAGGAAACACGAGGCACAAGCACTAAACATTAAACAAATTCAGCAAGGTACATTAGCAGCCCAGGTGGATGCAGTGAAAAGCTATAAACCTAGACACAACAAAGCAACTGGTTCGAAACAACAAGAAAAACACAACACAAGCAGAGGTGCTATGTGTAAATGTTGTGGCCTAAACCACATACAAAACCACTGTCCAGCTAAAGACTCTACATGTCATTACTGCAGAAAGAGGGGCCACTGGATAATATTATGTTTCAAGAGGAAACAAGACAGTGCTCAACACAAACTTCACAGCAGAAAGTCGTCAAAACAAACACACTCTATGATGACTGAGGACCTTGACTCCAGTGAAGAAAGTGATCCTTCCACTTTTGATACTGTGAAGATACTAACTTTCAGTAATGAACCAAAGAGAACGCAGGCTTTCTGCAAGGTACAATTCCGAATACCAGGAATTAAAAGGCACAAAGAAAGATATATTCGGTTCAAGATAGACACAGGTGCCCAAGGTAACACTCTACCCTTAAGAATATTCAGACAGATCATGCCTGACAAGGTGGATAAGCAAGGATTTCCCACAAGGGATGTAAAAAGTAGGAGTGGCAGGACAAAGCTAAGAGCTTACAATGGAACAAGTATAGACTGTTTCGGAGCAGTAACACTTGAATGTTTATACAGAGACTCTGAATGGACATCGTCAACATTTTACTTGGTAGATGTTGAAGGACCTGCAATTTTGGGTTTACCAATGTGCGAAAAGCTGAGTGTGGTAACTATTAACAACATTAAAGCTGACAAAAAAGAACATCTTACTCTACACGTCACTGGAGTAGATGACCTTAAACAGCGATTCCCAGACAGTTCGACAGAATAGGCAAACTTCCAGGAAAGGCAAGATTCTTTTTAAAAGACAACGCTGAGCCAAAGATAGACCCACCTAGAAAGTATCCTATACATGTTAAACAGAAACTTGCCACAGAACTAGAAAAGATGGTGCAGAATGATGTTATTATTAGAAAGGTTGAAGAGCATTCTGATTGGTGTAGTAGTATCACAAACCGTTCTGAAGCAGGATGGTTCTCTTCGGGTTTGCCTTGACCCAAAACACTTAAACAACAGTCTAAAGCGCTGTCCACACAAAATGCATACAGTGGAAGAGATAACTCACAGATTCCACAATGCCAAATATTTTTCTAAACTAGATGCTGTACACGGATACTGGAGTGTTGAGATAGCAGAGGAAAGTCAACTCCTTACAACTTTTCGAACACCATTCGGCAGATATTGTTTCAAGAGACTCCCATTTGGTTTGAATGTATCACAAGACATCTTCCAACAGAAGATTGACAACATTGTTGAGCAATGTTCTGGTACAGTGGCTATTGCGGATGACATTGTAGTCTGCGGCAGGTCAGAACAAGAACACGACCGTAACTTGATTAACTTGATGCATGTAGCACAGGCCAATGGGCTAACATTCAACAGCAAAAAGTGTACAATTAAGGCAACGGAGATACAATTTTTTGGATTGCTGTACACCCAGAATGGTGTAAAACCAGACCCTAAAAAGGTTGAAGATATTCATGACATGCCAACACCAGCTACAAAGAAGGAACTGCAACAATTCTTAGGTGCTGTCAATTTCCTAGCACAATTCATACCAAATTTGTCAGCTGCTGCAGAACCTTTGCGATCTCTACTACAGAATGAAACTCCGTATGAATGGTCAGAAGACTACCAACACATATTCAACCACTTGAAGACCCTCATATCATCTGATGCATGCTTGAAATACTATGACATGCAAGCACCCACTTTTCTCATGGTTGATTCCAGTCTGAAAGGCCTAGGAGCAGCACTTTTGCAACCAGACAAAAATCCTGAAGGACACTATGCCAAAGAACTTCGTCCTGTAGCTTACGCAAGCAAATCATTAAGTTCTGGCGAAAAGAAACTTGCAAACATTGAAAGAGAAATGCTAGCTGTACGTTTTGGAATCAAACGCTTCCACACATTTCTTTTCAACCGCCCATTTACAATTCTCTCAGATCATAAGCCACTTGAGATGATTCATAAAAAAACCAATAGCTTCAGCACCACCACGACTACAAGCTCTGTTATTGGAAACACAAGGTTATGATTTTAATATTCAGTATATCCCAGGAGAGGATATAGGTCTTGCAGATGCTCTCAGCAGATTACCAAACCCCAACAAGACAGCAGATCTTACCCCAAACATCAAAGTTGATTTTGTCAAGTTTAGCGATAATCGGCTTGAACACATCAGAGAAGACACAATGAGAGATCCTATCCTTAACTCTCTCAAAGAACTGATATACCATGGATGGCCAAGCTCTATCAGGGAAGTTCCAACACACATCCGTCCATACTACTCGATGAGGGACGAGTTAAGCATCGAAGATGGTCTGATCCTTAAAGGAGATCGCATTGTTGTACCAGAAACACAACGCGATATCATCCTTAAACAGCTCCATAATAGTCACCTTGGTATTGTGAAGACACAACTGAGAGCAAAGAAAGATGTTTACTGGCCACAGATAAACAAGGACATAGAAACACTATGTAAAAACTGTTCAATTTGCCAAGAACATGCAAATAGGCAGTGCAGAGAACCTCTCATACCATCAGACATACCATTGAGCCCTTGGAGCATTATAGGAACTGATATTTTCTCAATCGACAATAATGACTATCTTATTATTGCTGATTACTACAGCAAATTTCCCATCATTGAGAAACTTCCACAACCCTCACCATCAGCTGTTATTGCAGACATTACAAAGAAGTATTGCAGCATGTTTGGCATCCCAGATGAAATTAGATCAGACAACGGTCCACATTTCTCAGGTCAAGCATACAGAAACTTCACTAAGGACTGGAAGATCAAACACACACAACATCATCACCTAGATACCCTAAATCTAATGGTTTCATTGAGAGACAGATACAAACTATCAAGTCAATCATGAAGAAAACAAGAACAGAGGATGTACACCTAGCACTTTTGAGATGGAGAACAACACCGGTAGACAGTAAGATCGACAGTCCAGCAGAACTTATGTTTGATAGAAGAATTAAAGACCTCCTACCATCTAAGGTCCACTTCCGTCCACAACATAGAGACAGCACATATGATCAATTTCAGCATCGTCAGCAAGTTCAGAAATCCAACTATGACAAATGTGCTAAAGACTTACCACCATTATATCCTGGTCAGCATGTGACTACCTACAACCACAACAATGACACATGGTCAAAAGCAACAATCATTTCCAGAAACCCTGAACCCAGGAGCTATACTTTAAGACCAGACAGCAGCAGCAACCTCCTGAGGCGAAACAGAGTGGACATAAGAGAAATCCCACAGAATACAACAGAACAGAGAATTCCCATGCTTTCAACAGACAATGCAGTAACTCCAGACTTTGGTGCCCCACAAAACCAACAAGCGCCAAGGCCGAAATCACAACCAACTCAAGCTAAACCAGGGACTTCCGCAGAACCACCAGCACTTTACACCACTCGTTCTGGCCGTACAGTGACACCTCCCAGCCGATACAGACAGTGACATATATATACTCACACTGAGCATTACACATACTTATCCTTTCTCACATGAAACATTTCGTTGGAAATGTTTACACACATTTTTTTTTTAAAAAGGGGGGATGTAATATGAATACATTAAAGTACGAACCACACATTGTAATATAATGCGAATCTTGACATGTACGATATTCTGTAAATAAACATGGCTACGAATTGAACATGCTTTTACTGAGTCCCTTCTGAAACGTGTGTGCTTGTGTAGATGACGAGGTAATGATTATATACATACATCATAACATTACAAGGTGTACATCCTCTGTTCTTGTTTTCTTCATGATTGACTTGATAGTTTGTATCTGTCTCTCAATGAAACCATTAGATTTAGGGTATCTAGGTGATGATGTTGTGTGTTTGATCTTCCAGTCCTTAGTGAAGTTTCTGTATGCTTGACCTGAGAAATGTGGACCGTTGTCTGATCTAATTTCATCTGGGATGCCAAACATGCTGCAATACTTCTTTGTAATGTCTGCAATAACAGCTGATGGTGAGGGTTGTGAAAGTTTCTCAATGATGGGAAATTTGCTGTAGTAATCAGCAATAATAAGATAGTCATTATTGTCGATTGAGAAAATATCAGTTCCTATAATGCTCCAAGGGCTCAATGGTATGTCTGATGGTATGAGAGGTTCTCTGCACTGCCTATTTGCATGTTCTTGGCAAATTGAACAGTTTTTACATAGTGTTTCTATGTCCTTGTTTATCTGTGGCCAGTAAACATCTTTCTTTGCTCTCAGTTGTGTCTTCACAATACCAAGGTGACTATTATGGAGCTGTTTAAGGATGATATCACGTTTGTGTTTCTGGTACAACAATGCGATCTCCTTTAAGGATCAGACCATCTTCGATGCTTAACTCGTCCCTCATCGAGTAGTATGGACGGATGTGTGTTGGAACTTCCCTGACAGAGCTTGGCCATCCATGGTATATCAGTTCTTTGAGAGAGTTAAGGATAGGATCTCTCATTGTGTCTTCTCTGATGTGTTCAAGCCGATTATCGCTAAACTTGACAAAATCAACTTTGATGTTTGGGGTAAGATCTGCTGTCTTGTTGGGGTTTGGTAGTCTGCTGAGAGCATCTGCAAGACCTATATCCTCTTTAATGTTGTTAATAGTTACCACACTCAGCTTTTCGCACATTGGTAAACCCAAAATTGCAGGTCCTTCAACATCTACCAAGTAAAATGTTGACAATGTCCATTCAGAGCCTCTGTATGAACATTCAAGTGTTACTGCTCCAAAACAGTCTATACTTGTTCCATTGTAAGCTCTTAGCTTTGTCTTGCCACTCCTACGTTTTACATCCCTTGTGGGAAAACCTTGCTCATCCACCTTGTCAGGCATGATCTGTCTGAATATTCTTAAGGGTAGAGTGTTACCTTGGGCACCTGTGTCTATCTTGAACCGAATATATCTTTCTTTGTGCATTTTAATTCCTGGTATTCGGAATTGTACCTTGCAGAAAGCCTGCGTTCTCTTTGGTTCATTACTGAAAGTTAGTATCTTCACAGTATCAAAAGTGGAAGGATCACTTTCTTCACTAGAGTCAAAGTCCTCAGTCATCAAAGAGTGTGTTTGTTTTGACGATTTTTTGCTGTGAAGTTTGTGTTGAGCACTGTCTTGTTTCCTCTTGAAACATAATTTTATCCAGTGGCCCCTCTTTCTGCAGTAATGACATGTAGAGTCTTTAGCTGGACAGTGGGTTTGTATGTGGTTTAGGCCACAACATTTACACATAGCACCTCTGCTTGTGTTGTGTTTTTCTTGTTGCTTCGAACCAGTTGCTTTGTTGTGTCTAGGTTTATAGCTTTTCACTGCATCCACCTGGGCTGCTAATGTACCTTGCTGAATTTGTTTAATGTTTAGTGCTTGTGCCTCGTGTTTCCTGCCTTCATCCAGAAGTTGTTGTAAAGTTAGCGTATCACTCTGGCTCAGTAGCCATTTCTGGAACTCTGGCATTGGTGTGCTAAGAAGAATCTGTTCAATAATTCGCTCTTTTTCTTCTTCGTTGCTAAATTTACATACTCTTGTTTTCTCCTTAATGCGAGTGAAGAAATCATCTAGGCTTTCACCACGTTTCTGTCGCAGGTGGTGAAGCTCTAATCGTGCCGCTCTAAAGTTTGTGTGCTTTATGATCAGACGCTTTTCAAATTCGTCCAATATGGCTACGGGGTCAGTTGCCGACTCAACCGGCATGGCGGTAGCAAAACTGTTGTAAATTTTCAAACCTTCATCGTCCAATGCTTCTAGGATATATGGAGTTAGGGTTTGTCCTTCCAGACCAGTGGTCTTGGAATATAGATCTATGCGTTGGCGCCATAACAAGAAAGCTTCACTCTTATCGTCTTGACCGGCGAATCTCATTTGCGGTGCGTTGCGATATTGTTTCGCCGCCATGGCTGACTTCGATGACGAAAATTAGCCGAATACTGTACTCACGTGTTATCGTGTAGCTGTTTTGCGTCAGTCCGGTATCGACCGCTGCCACCATGTAATGTTATGATGTATGTATATAATCATTACCTCGTCATCTACACAAGCACACACGTTTCAGAAGGGACTCAGTAAAAGCATGTTCAATTCGTAGCCATGTTTATTTACAGAATGTCGTACATGTCAAGATTCGCATTATATTACAGTGTGTGGTTCGTACTTTAATGTATTCATATTACAACATGCTGACCAGGATATAATGGTGGTAGATCTTTAGCACATTTGTCATAGTTGGATTTCTGAGCTTGCTGACGATGCTGAAGTTGATCATATGTGCTGTCTCTATGTTGTGGACGGAAGTGGACCTTAGATGGTAGGAGGTCTTTAATTCTTCTATCAAACATAAGTTCTGCTGGACTGTCGATCTTACTGTCTACCGGTGTTGTTCTCCATCTCAAGAGTGCTAGGTGTACATCCTCTGTTCTTGTTTTCTTCATGATTGACTTGATAGTTTGTATCTGTCTCTCAATGAAACCATTAGATTTAGGGTATCTAGGTGATGATGTTGTGTGTTTGATCTTCCAGTCCTTAGTGAAGTTTCTGTATGCTTGACCTGAGAAATGTGGACCGTTGTCTGATCTAATTTCATCTGGGATGCCAAACATGCTGCAATACTTCTTTGTAATGTCTGCAATAACAGCTGATGGTGAGGGTTGTGGAAGTTTCTCAATGATGGGAAATTTGCTGTAGTAATCGGCAATAATAAGATAGTCATTATTGTCGATTGAGAAAATATCAGTTCCTATAATGCTCCAAGGGCTCAATGGTATGTCTGATGGTATGAGAGGTTCTCTGCACTGCCTATTTGCATGTTCTTGGCAAATTGAACAGTTTTTACATAGTGTTTCTATGTCCTTGTTTATCTGTGGCCAGTAAACATCTTTCTTTGCTCTCAGTTGTGTCTTCACAATACCAAGGTGACTATTATGGAGCTGTTTAAGGATGATATCGCGTTGTGTTTCTGGTACAACAATGCGATCTCCTTTAAGGATCAGACCATCTTCGATGCTTAACTCGTCCCTCATCGAGTAGTATGGACGGATGTGTGTTGGAACTTCCCTGATAGAGCTTGGCCATCCATGGTATATCAGTTCTTTGAGGGAGTTAAGGATAGGATCTCTCATTGTGTCTTCTCTGATGTGTTCAAGCCGATTACCGCTAAACTTGACAAAATCAACTTTGATGTTTGGGGTAAGATCTGCTGTCTTGTTGGGGTTTGGTAGTCTGCTGAGAGCATCTGCAAGACCTATATCCTCTTTAATGTTGTTAATAGTTACCACACTCAGCTTTTCGCACATTGGTAAACCCAAAATTGCAGGTCCTTCAACATCTACCAAGTAAAATGTTGACGATGTCCATTCAGAGTCTCTGTATAAACATTCAAGTGTTACTGCTCCGAAACAGTCTATACTTGTTCCATTGTAAGCTCTTAGCTTTGTCCTGCCACTCCTACTTTTTACATCCCTTGTGGGAAATCCTTGCTCATCCACCTTGTCAGGCATGATCTGTCTGAATATTCTTAAGGGTAGAGTGTTACCTTGGGCACCTGTGTCTATCTTGAACCGAATATATCTTTCTTTGTGCCTTTTAATTCCTGGTATTCGGAATTGTACCTTGCAGAAAGCCTGCGTTCTCTTTGGTTCATTACTGAAAGTTAGTATCTTCACAGTATCAAAAGTGGAAGGATCACTTTCTTCACTGGAGTCAAGGTCCTCAGTCATCATAGAGTGTGTTTGTTTTGACGACTTTCTGCTGTGAAGTTTGTGTTGAGCACTGTCTTGTTTCCTCTTGAAACATAATTTTATCCAGTGGCCCCTCTTTCTGCAGTAATGACATGTAGAGTCTTTAGCTGGACAGTGGGTTTGTATGTGGTTTAGGCCACAACATTTACACATAGCACCTCTGCTTGTGTTGTGTTTTTCTTGTTGTTTCGAACCAGTTGCTTTGTTGTGTCTAGGTTTATAGCTTTTCACTGCATCCACCTGGGCTGCTAATGTACCTTGCTGAATTTGTTTAATGTTTAGTGCTTGTGCCTCGTGTTTCCTGCCTTCATCCAGAAGTTGTTGTAAAGTTAGCGTATCACTCTGGCTCAGTAGCCATTTCTGGAACTCTGGCATTGGTGTGCTAAGAAGAATCTGTTCAATAATTCGCTCTTTTTCTTCTTCGTTGCTAAATTTACATACTCTTGTTTTCTCCTTAATGCGAGTGAAGAAATCATCTAGGCTTTCACCACGTTTCTGTCGCAGGTGGTGAAGCTCTAATCTTGCCGCTCTAAAGTTTGTGTGCTTTATGATCAGACGCTTTTCAAATTCGTCCAATATGGCTACGGGGTCGGTTGCCGACTCAACCGGCATGGCGGTAGCAAAACTGTTGTAAATTTTCAAACCTTCTTCGTCCAATGCTTCTAGGATATATGGAGTTAGGGTTTGTCCTTCCAGACCAGTGGTCTTGGAATATAGATCTATGCGTTGGCGCCATAACAAGAAAGCTTCACTCTTATCATC
This sequence comes from Oreohelix idahoensis, assembly GCA_024509875.1. Lineage (NCBI taxonomy): Eukaryota > Metazoa > Mollusca > Gastropoda > Stylommatophora > Oreohelicidae > Oreohelix > Oreohelix idahoensis. The sequence continues at coordinate 140,941 of JAMPIV010018962.1, forward strand.
TTGACCGGCAAATCTCATTTGCGGTGCGCTGCGGTAATGTTTAGCTGCCATTGTTGACCTCGATGACGAAAATTAGCCGAATAAACTGTACTCACGTGTTATCGTGTAGCTGTTTTGCGTCAGTCCGGTATCGACCGCTGCCACCATGTAATATTATGATGTATGTATATAAGCATTACCTCGTCATCTACACAAGCACACACATGTTTCAGAAAGCACTCAGTATAAGCATGTTCAGTTCGTAGCCATGTTTATTTACAGAATATCGTACATGTCAAGATTCGCATTATATTACAATGTGTGGCTCGTACTTTAATGTATTCATATTACAGTGAATACAAGCCAGTGGTCCTACCCTGGGAGATCAAGAAACCAGACAGGGACTACCACCTAGCAGAAATACTTAAGAAAGCAAATAATATAGAAAATATAAAAAACACAGCCAAAAATATATATATATACAACAAATACCTAAGGATAGCATTACTGTAAAAACAAATGGATCCAAGGGAGAGAATCGAAATTTGGGGATAGGAATATATATTCCAATATGGAAAATGGCAAAAGAGTATAGTGTCATGTAATATACATCCATTTTCACCGCATAGATGGTGGCAATATACTAAAAACACTAGAAATATTTTCTAATATAATCCTCCCAAGAAACTAACAATTTTAACAGACTCTCTTTCAACAATTCAAGCACTAAGAAACTTATGAGAATGCAGTAGACCTGATATGGCAGAGGAGATATTTCTGGCCACTACATACTTATATTCCAAAGGATGTTCAGTCTAAACACATTAACTACCGCAAGCCGCTGTCAGCAGCTCACAAAATAAACACATTTGGACTGCAAGCCGCTCAGAGCGCCAATCTAATTTTAGTAATAAAACGAATGATAAATGTACTGAAACACTTTCTGATCTGGTTCGAGATTTTGAGTTGCCACCGGAAAACAAATTCCCAAAGCATGGTTGTTGTAGAACACTGGATAATTGATATTATGTTCATCTTTTTCAGCGTTTTGGGTTAGTTACCAAATCGTGTAAAACTGTTTACCGTGGCAACTAGTGATAGGACTACAAAAAATGCGTGTACATCTCGTCTAACGGCTGAATAGGATAGAAACGTGTTTCAACAACTGACTGATAGATCTAGCGACGAGGACAAGAGTGAAAACGGTGTGCACATTGATTGAAATTGTGATTTTGAAAGAGATGGGGCGCAAGCAGTTATAATTGTGAAAGTATTGCAAGTCCTCGGCCATCGGAGGGCCGTTAAATAGCAACAACCTCTATTAGCTAAAGTTACAAACAGTGCTTTTTGTAATAGTGCATTCATTTATCTTTAAAATGACGTGTAATTCATAAAAATCTGTTAACAGTTACGAAAACTACAGCTTACTTTGTGCAAACACCTACAGGATGAAAATGGGAAAAAAATTTAATTCGGCCACAGTGTGTTTTTCAATTCGGTAGTTAATGTGTTAATAGCTTGGATACCTTCACATGTTGGCATAGAGGAAAATGAAAAGGCATATAAAGAAGCCAAGAAAGGTAGATCTGATAAAAATGTAATAAATGTAGGGATGAGAAAATCAGAGATTAAAAGCTTAATTAAAGAAATAATAACAGATGAATGGAAAGCAGAGTGGGATAAAAATCTGAAAGGAAGACATGTATATAAGATGTTCAAGGCTCCAACAAGAAAATATCAGATATCTAGGGAATTGAAAATTCCTAGTAATAAGAAAATTCTCAGACTGCAGTTGGGAAAAGGCTATTTCAGAAAAGAAGAACCTTACTGTGCAGGATGTCTTCAAGAAATAATATAGAATTCTTGTTAAAATGTAAGAGGTATGAACAAATGGGAATTCCAATATTAGATTATTTGCAGGCATCAAATTTACCTATAAATATAGAAGAAGTGTTAAGAATAGACTTACCTAGGGAACTGCATAATATAGTTAATCAGTATTTAACAAGAACAAAAGTTAATATATAGTAATTGGGAAGGTGAAGGTCTGATGATGTTCTTACAATACATATGTGTTATAGCAAGTGAAAGTCAATTAAATATATAACTGGAAAAACCAGGCCTTTATAGCCCTCCCCCTGAATATTTTGTTTGTTTGGTGTTTTTGCTTGGTTTTGTTTTTGTTTTATCTTATTTTTGTTTGTTTAGTTTGTTTGTTTTTTTAACATACAAGCAAAATTGGTGATTGTGATTAGCTGTATTTACAATGATTTGACAGATGTGATGCCACTTTCCCGCGTTGGCAGTTATTCATATTATTTGAAATTGAAAACAATATATATTTTAATTATAACTGATCAGAGGTTGAACGAGAATTTTTTATTATTAAATACCAAAAAAAAGAAGGTAGATAATCTAAAAACCTAATAAAAATAGAGATGGGTAGAGCTGAGATTAAAAAACCTAAGTAACAGAATAATAACAGATGTATTGACAATAGCTTACTACTTACTTACTTAGTCGTTCCCCTTCTACTGAGATGTGTAGAGGTTTGGAAGAGAGAGCGCAGGACTATCCTATCGGCTGCCTTCCTCCTGGCCTGGTTCCATTCTAGTCCTCGGTCCTTCAAAGATTGTCTAATGTTGTCCTCCCAGCAGACTCTGGGTTGTCCTGGGGGTCTGAATCCCTGGCTCTTAGTTTCCCATAGCATGGGATAAAAATCAAACAGGAAGACACATACCAGATGATCATTCATTTCATTAGCTTATGTACTGTCACATTTTGACATTGAAGAAAATGCAAGGCAGATGAAGAAGCCAAGATGGTAGATCTACTAAAAACTGAATAAAAATAGAGATGGGTAGAACTGAGTTCAAAAACTTAATTAACAGAATAATAACAGATGCACTAACAGTAGCACGGGATAAAATCTAACAAGAAGACATCCATACAAGATATTTAAAGCTCCAAAAAGAGTAAGTCGAGTATACGAGGAATTAAAAATTCCCAGCAGTAAGAAAGTTCTCAAGCCACAACTAGGAATGGGCTATTTTAGACCAGAATTTAAAAAAAAAATTGATGTGAGAAATCCCTTTCAACTTCTGAAGGGTCATAATTAGGATTATTTTGTTTTCAAGTCTGAATAATATGTAGTTACAATTATCGATTTGTGAAACTGGCATCATATCCTCTGTTCAACCTCTTCATTTGTTCTTGTATATTACTAAGCAATTTTCCATTCTTAACTTTTTTGAGGCCATTTGCTTGCTTATATTTCCCTGTTAGCTTTTTTGTGGTGTAAAGGATGTAGAATCATACACATATCTTGGTAGTAATATAGACAAAGTTGGAGGGACAGACAATGAAATCAAAATAAGAATACAAAAAGCAAGAGGAGCTTTCATTGCATTGGGAAACATATGAAGAACAAGAGAAATCAAGTCCAACACAAAAATAAGAATCTTCAACTCAAATGTCAAGTGAGTCCTATTGTATGGCTCTGAGACATGGAGAACATAAAAAAAACCAACTAAAAAGCTACAGACTTTTATAAATGAGTGCTTGCGTAGAATAGAAGGACTGAAATGGTATGACAAAGTCACAAATGTAGAATTGATGACAAGAACCAGACAAGTGCCAGTGAAACAAGAGTTGAGAAGAAGACACTGGCGATGGATAGGACACATATTGAGGAAACCTGTTGATAGCATTACAAGGCAGTCCTTGTTCTAGAATCCACAGGGAAAGAGAGACAGAGGTAGACCAAAAAACACATGGAGAAGAGAACTGGATACAGAGGTGAAAATGATGAGGAAAACATGGAAAGAACTTGAGCGGATGGTACAGGACAGGAAGACTTGGCATGTGTTTGTTGAAGGCCTATGCTCCTTGGGGAGCTAAAGGGTATTGATTGATTGTAAAGAGAACTGGCTAAACACCTGTGCAATGGCTAAAGCAGGAATTCGGCTCTTGAAAATCTTCCAGCACCATTTAAGAAAGAAGCTATATTAAATCATCTTGAATGTAAACACCAAACAGAAAATTTCAGATTATGAACAGGACACTGCTTACTTAACTTTCATAGAAATAGACTTGACCCAAAAAACAGTCCAAACTGTAGACACTACCAACACCTGTATGAAACAGTGGAACATCACCTGATGCTTTGCCCAGTGCCGCAAGAGATGAGACAACTCTTCCTGCCAAAGAACTCAACCATTAAAAATACCCGATTTAGCAGACCTGAACGATTAGTCAGAACTGCACAGTTTCACATTACAGGATCAAAATCACCAAGGACTAATGCTCAGTGATGGTGGATCAAAGACAAGACAAGACAAGACCAGAAGAACCTTACTGTGAAGAATGTCTACAAGAGAATGATACGAGTACTGTACATAACATTTCTTACTTAAATGCAAGAGATATCAACAACAAAGATTCAAAATATTACATTATTTATAGGCATCTAATTCACCCATAACCATAGAACAGGTGTTAAGAATAGACATATCTAGGGAACCACACGGTGTGGTCAAACAACATTTAATGATAACAAAACAAAATATATAATGCTTATTATTGGTCTGGTGGGAATGTAAAGGTCTAGTGAGGTTCTTGAAATACGTAGAACTAATATCAAATGAAGAGTAAACTAAATATAAACCCCCACTCCAAGCTTTCACACCCCCCCCCCCCCCCCCCCCCCCCCCCCACACCCGTTTTTAAACACTGTAACAAATATGAAGAAAAATATTTTCTACCATTCTAGAAAAAAAAATAACATTCACAGTTTAAGAATGTTCATTTACTCTGTTTACTATTATTGAACAGAAGGTCATGAGCCGTAAGCAGATATTGTCCATGGAACAAATTATCTAAAATTAAAGGCACCATATATCCTAATTACAACCCATAAGAAGTTGAACAGGATATTTTTTTTTTCTTAAATTAAAAACAAAAATAACTAATACCTTCATAAGACACCTTTTCATACCATCTTCTCTATTTTTATTAATGAAAGTAACTTATTTTTATAGGACGCTCTGACTGCCCTTACTTTGCAAGATGTGAGTTACTTGGTGATCGCTTGGCAAAAAATCTCAAGAAATTTAAATTACATAAGATTGTCATACAGCCTGACAGTTGGGAGGTGAGTCTTATGGAATGAGAGGGAATGTGTGTGTCTTCTTGTGTGTGATTATCAATGAGAGTGAGGGGAGATGGGTACATATGTGAAGTGAATGGATAAGTGCAGTATCACTCTTCCATTTTGTTGTTGATACTAGAACGTAGTGCTGCACTCCTTCATTCATGAACTTTCAGCTCATTCTTCTTCTTCTTCTTCTTGCGATCGCATCTTTGATGATTACACCGTCAGACGAGTTCTCATGATGAATTCGACTGTTGTTTGAAGTTCCTCTTTAGCTCCATATAGCTTTGAGTTTAGTGTTGAGTCATTGGGCCAGTATATCTTTCTTAACTGGTCATACAGAGGACAGTCCTGTAGAACATGCTCAGCAGTTTGTTCGTTTAATCCACATGTGCACAGTGGTGAAGCAGACAATCGTAGCTTGTGCATGTGTTTATTCAGTTTGTTATGCCCTGTCCTGAGGCGAAAAATAGTTATGTCACCTGCCGGTCGAGAGTGTGATAGTCGTCTTTGGGTTGGTTCTGTTCTCTTCTGATAGTCTGGATAGCTCTCTTTTTCTCAAAGTATGTGACTTCATTATCTTCTTGTTCACATTCTCCTCCCTTTTTTGCAAGTTTATCTGCCTTTTCATTTCCGGGTACACCACAATGAGATGGTACCCACTGAAGTATGGTTCTCTTTTTGGCAGCTACCTTGTTTAGTTCATTTCTCAGATGCGGGAGTTTACCACCCTTGAGAGCTTGCAGGACAGACAGTGCATCTGTGAGGATGACTACCTGGTGGCAGTCAGAGTTGGTGTTATAAATCATACTTGCAGCTTGCTCTAGAGCTTGAACCTCAGCTGTATAGTTGGAACAGAATTTACCAGTGGGAATGTGCCTAGTCTCATAGTGGTTGTCAGGATATGAGATAAAGATACCGGCACCTCCATTCCTAACAGCATTAGTTGCTGATCCATCTGTATAGGCATGTATCCATGATTGATCGGGATAGCTTTCTTGGATCATACTCAACGTAGCAGTTCGTTTTTGCAGATCATTATACTCACATCCACTTGCGAGACCACTGACTGATGTATTAATTTGGAGGGCATTGCTGGCCTGCTCCCATGGTACAGGGTATAGGGTGGGCTTCAGTGGTGTTGTCTTCATGGATAGGTCTTCTTGATGCTGTCTTTTAAGTCTTTTTTCCCCGATGCACAAAGCTGCTACGCTTTAGACGTCCCAATGCCAGATCATCTAGTCTTGCCTTCATTGGGTGCATTGGCATACTGTTGTACTTTTCCATCTGCATCATGGTTTTTGTGTCTCTTCTATGGGACAATGTCTGTAATCCAGCAACCTTCTGCATCTCTGATATTGGTGTAGTTTTCATGGCTCCTGTAATGAGCCTGAGAGCTTGATTTTGCACCTTGTCCAAAGACTGCAGATGTGAGTTAGCAGCTGATGACCATGCTGCTGAGCTAAACTCTAAGTGTGGTCTTATTACTCCATTATAAATCTTTTTTAGATTTCGTTCATTTGCTCCCCAGTTGGTACCTGCTAATTTTCTGAGTATGCCTAGTCGTCTTCAGGGCTTTTCTTCTGCATTTTCAATATGCTTATTCCATGTAAGCCTTTGGTCAAATGTCACCCCAAGATAGGTGGGGTAGCTTTCTTCCTTGATCACGGTTGTCCCTAGGTGTATGTTAGCTGCTTTGTCCTTGGGGGCGAGGGAGAACAGTGTTGTGGAGGTTTTGTCTGTGTTTATTGTGATAAGCCATTTCTCTGCCCATGACACTAGCATGTCTGCTGCCCGCTGCATTCTATAATTTGCTGTGGTGACGTTTTCATCAGCGCACCAGAGTACTAGGTCATCTGCATATAAGGCAGCTTTCACTCCTGCGGGGAGATCTTTCACCAGGTCATTGATGTAAACAAGGAAGAGTGTTGGGGAAATTACTCCTCCTTGAGGTACCCCCTGATGGAGCAACACTTTTCTGCTCTGCAGACCACCTCAAGAGTGACTCTAGTTCTCCTGTTATGCAAGTATGACTGGATCCATTTCATCATGTTGCCTTGGATTCCACTTCTCCTAAGTTTTGCAATAGGGCCATCTTTCCACACCTTGTCAAAGGCCTGCTTGAAGTCGACCCAGATCGTTAGGACCTTTTTCTTCTCCTGGAAGGCATCTTCTATTGCTTGAGACAAGTAAGTAACTTGGTCTTCTATACTGTAGCATTCTCTAAATCCAGCTTGATCCGGCACCAGGATCTGCTCAGACTCTAAATACCATTTCAATCTGTGGTTGACTATTTGCTCCATAGTCTTCCCAGCACAGCTTGTGAGACTGATTGGCCGGTAACTTGCAGCCTCGGTCTTACATTTCCCTTTCTTTAGTATGGATTGGGTATTGTGATGGCTTCTCTCCATACTTGGGGTACCGTTCCTTTCAACCAGCTGTGGTTGAATATCTCAAGCAGTTTTGTCTTTGTTGCTGAGCTCAGATTTACTAGCATTTCGTTGCTGATTTTGTCTGGGCCGGGTGACTTTTGAAACTTAAGCTTGGAAATAGCGTTCTTTAGTTCTCCTAGTGTGATGGGTTCCCTCATTGGGGCAGGAGTATCTGTCTGTCCCATGGTTGCCAGTATTTCTTTTCTTATCTCTCTCTGATGGTCTATGTTAATGGGTAAGTTGCTTTCTGAACTGTATCTTCTAGCAAACAGGTCTGCAGCTTGTTTTCCTCTGAAAAGTTTGCCACCTTCATCCAATGTGATAGTCTGCCTAGGTGAGGAACGCTCTTCATTTAGAGACTTGACTAATCTCCAAATTTTCCTGCCATCTTTCTCAAGGTTCAGCGATGCCGTTTTAGTTCTCCAGCTTTTCCGTTTTTCTTCTAGCTTTGTTCTCTGAAACTCTGCTACAGCCTTTTTCCATTTGTTGTGAGTTTCAAGTGAAGGCTGAGACTCTGCATCCTTTCTAGCCCTGTCCATAGCTTCCTGACGTTCTTGGAGTGTGCTGGACCAGTATGGTATGTAGTTACGCCGGCATCCTTTGGGAATGGTTTCTTTTGCAGCTTGTAGTATGCATCTGTTGAAGTCTTTTACCACTTCATTAATGTCTCTGTTCTGTACCTTGAGGGTAGACAGCAGCGTGTTTACCTGATGCCTGAATAAACCCCAGTTGGCTTTTTTGTAGTTCCATCTTGTAATGGCTGGGCCTGTACTGAGAGTTGCACTCTGGACAGTAAGAAAGATTGGGCAATGGTCGCTTCCCCCTAGTTGGTCTCCTACTTCTCTACTAATAGATCCAGCTATATCTGGGGTGGCGAAGGCAAGATCTGGTGTTGAAGTTGTGTGCCATCCTCTGGAGTAGAAGGTAGGAGTATCTGTGGCATTATTGACTAGGATTAGGGAGTGATCATCTTGCCATGTTTCAACCTCTTCACCTCTGTGATCTAGATGTTTATAGCCCCAGCTCTGGGAGTGGCTATTAAAGTCTCCAACTGCTATAAAGTTGGTGACTGGAACCTGTATAGAGCTGAGACTCAGGGGTTTGTTGTTTGGACAGTAATAGTTCAGGAGTTCTATTTCCATCTTGTCTACCTTTATCTGCAACAGCTGATATTCTGCTCCATCCATGTAGGTTTTCCTTTCGTGTGCATGAATGTTATTCCTTACAAGAGTAAGTACTCCTCCTTTTCGTCTATCTTGTCTGTCGGATCTGAAGCATTGATATCCCCTTATTTTAAAGGTTTGATCTGCTTTCAAGTGAGTCTCTTGGATACAGCAAACACTGACTTGCTTCTCATACAAGATGTTTTCCAGCTCCGTCTTTTTGTTGTATCCAGCCTGCTTGCTGTTCACTCCCTCTGCATTCCAGTGCATCATGATAAGTGGCACTCTGGGTTTCTCTTTTTCTGTTTTGTTTCGGTCAGTAGTTCTCCTCCGCCGTCTGCTGACTTCACAAGACGGCCTAGAGGGTCCTCCAGTAGCTGAGGGTGGGCTCTGTTGAGGCTCAGAGCCCGGCACTGCACCTGCCTGGTGGAGCTCCACAGGGCGAGCACCAGTACGAGATTTATTTGACGGTGTACTCATCCATAAAAAAAAAGCGAGTTGCTTGATACTGTGGTTTCCGGTGCGCCTTCTGGCCCAGTATCTACGACTTTAGCACCTCTTCAACGGGAGAGTGGGCTCATCCCTAATCTGTTTATGTTCACAGTAGTAGAATATTTGCAAGCAGCCTGGGGGTGTCACTGCTTTGCGCTGACCTTGTTTACCGAGGCGGCGTCCGAGCTCGTATGGTGAAAATATGGTTGCGTTATCTTCAAAATAGACCTGTCTTTCCCGTGGCTTTTCTGCCATCCTGCAACTTTGAGTTAGGGAGTTCTGAGCTCCAGTCTCTTTCCCAGTTATTTTATCCTGGCCTGGCATGCATACAGAGGACCCCACTTCTGGTTCTAAGTTAGCAGTTGGGGATAGGTGGGGTGGCACACTGTGCATTCCCCGTCATCCAGGAGGGCTCTCCAACTATGCAGAGCTTGCACAATGCTGTGCTCCGGTTCTGGGCTATCCCAAGGAATCCTCACATCCTGCACAGAGCCACTTCCAGATACCCACCACCTGCCATCTCTCCATTGTAGAAATCTCCTGCATGCAGCCATCCAGTCAAGAGCCAGTATTAAGTCTGGTGCCCAAGTGATCCCCCCAAGCTCAGTGTGCAATGCTGGGTTCTCATCATGCTGCAACACAGGGGGGATTGTGATGCTCAGCCATCTCTCTCAACTCTGCACCGATAAGTGACATCGGGGACTTAACTGTGCCTCAGTACTGGGAGGCCCCGTTTCCGGGTACACCACACACAGCCAATTGAGGCAACGGTCATCGTGGGCGTGTCTTCAGTGGGGAAGTTGTGGAGTCTTCCTGTCCATGTTCTTGCACATCCTAACACTGCCCGCAAGACATCGGAGGTTTGGAGAGTGGCCTTCTCTGCTTTTTTGAGCCGGGGTGTGCTCCCCGGGCAAGTCTCGATGGGGATTGGGACGTGTCCATGCGCTAGTGGGCCCAACATCGGCCGCATATGATGGAGGACTAGCTCTGCCAGGTTTGAGTTAGTAAATTCCAACTTTGTCATTTTCATGGCATTGTGATGCTGGGGTGCCTGTGGATTTCCTACCGCCCCGGGTAGGAGCCAGAAGTGTACTGTGCCAGCTCTGGGGGAGATAAAGGGGGTGTTTCTGCATCTCCTTGTGATACGTGGTCAGCTCATTAAAGAACATAGGCCTTCAAAAATTTGTGCCAAGTCCTCCTGGGATGTTTTCTTGCTCAAACTATGATGCTGAGATTCAGGCCATGTCAAAAGCCCTATCATTCATCATCGCAAAATACAAAATCAAAACAGAACATCCAAAAAACCGTGTCCTCTTCTCTGACTCTCTATCTGCACTACAAGCCAATGAAAACTGACAGCCGAGAAAACCACAGCTAACATACATAAAGAAATAGATGCACTTACCTCCTATGGCATCAACACAACTCTACAATGCATAATAGGTCATATAGGCATTGGAGGAAATGAAAGTGCTGACAAACTGGCAAAAAAAAAGGAGCAAACATACCACAACCAAACATTCCCACCAATTTAGAACCCCAAAATACATGATACACAACAACTGCAAACAGCAATGGATGGACAACTGGGCTACTGGCATAACTGCAAGAGCACTATACAGAAATGTCTCAGCAAATCCCCAGAGATAGTATCAACAACTTAAGCCACAGAGACCAGAGTACAGGTTGAAACAAGACATTTTCCCCTCAACAAGTATTTGCACAGTGACCTCAGACCATACACCACATTGCAATCACTGTAACAGACAGAAGGAAGAAATAGTAGAAAATCACCTCCTGAAATGCCTGGGGCTAGTAGATCTGCAGAAGCAATTACTACCACCAAACCCCTCCATCACCAACAGCCTGTATGGAGATGCAGTGCAATTGAACAAGACATGTACCTTTCGCTACCTGGCACAAGGAAATAAGAGTGATAACTTGTAACCTAGGGAATAGGAAAAGTCTAAAGTCAATGTGTGTGATTATCTATGGGAGTGAGGTAAGGTGAGATGGGTACATATGTGAAATGAATGATTGAGTGTTGTTGTTGTTGTTTAACTAGGGCTGCTGAGCTTCTTGCTCTTTTGCAGCCCATTCCAAGTTGAAGACTCCTTGGCATTTTCAACACTGTAGATCTAGACTTTTACTGTTTCTTTTCTGCCATCCTGAAACATGTTGACTTGAAGTCATGAGCTCCAGTTTCTCCAGCTGCACTTGCAATTAATGGATCATCATATTTGGTCCCAAACCAGGAGGAAGAAGCACATGACATGCTGTGCATTACCTGCCATCAAAGGGAGCTCTCCAAATATGCAGAGCTAAAATACTGTGCTCTGGTTCTGGGCTCTCCCAAGGAATCGTCACGTCCTCCACAGAACACTTCTCAGCTCCACCTGCATTATTTTTCTTCATTTCTAGGGTCAATTCTCTCTTATATTTCACTGCTGTTTTTCAGTTTCCTTGAGATTTCTTCTTTTTTCTCCTTTGTTCACCCTCAGATGTCAATTTGAATATGTTCCAAGAAAGCTGTGGCCAGCTTGAAACTGTTGATATCTCAGTAAAATATTTCCAGGAATGGTACTGGTGATGGCCATATGTGCGTTCTCTGCTCCTCATATGTTGGGCACCTTTGAAGCAGATGTTCAGCAGTCATTTTATCAGTGCCACATCTGTTGTACAACAATCATCAGATCTCTGTGTCTAAGAGAGTCCCAGAAGACTTGCTTTGTGGTTTCTCAGTTCTTTGGTCATATGTGCTCTCTTTGTGGGTTAATAAATTGGGGTGCTTATGTTTCTTATCCCTATTCTATTTTTGTGCCTTCTTTTTTTAAAGGATTTCTTAGCAGTCTGACTTAGTATTTGTCTTAAAGTTGGATTTGGTGGTCAGAGTGGCTAAGAGGTATTGCGTCCTCCTCAAATTATAAAGGTATCGTGTTCAGTTCCCAGTAGAGGGAATATAATTTATGGAAATTTTTTTCAGAACCAGTGGTCCTAATGATGCCATACTCCCCCCTGGTCTCCTGGGTAGTGAGATCGGATGCCTAGCCTTCTTGGTCAAGGGCGAAAAAATAGGAGGTCCCGTATGCAAGTGGCGCACATTAAAAATCCCTTGTCAGTTGGAAATTGTAAAGAGTAGGCCATAAGGTCACTGCCCTGGCAAAAATTTAAAAATTAGAAACCTACCCACCACAAAAATATTTATAGAATGTGTGATTCCTATATACACACATTGGGATTCTCGCCGGTGCTATAGAGTTTGTGCACTGTCCTGAGATCATTCTTCACCTTGTGTGACCTAAAGGAGGAGATCAGAGCAGTGATGGAGTTGTCAGAGTGTAATGAAGATAGTCCTTAAAAACCAAACCAAATCAAACCAAACCAAACCAAACCAAACCAAACCAAAGGTGCCAGAATAAGGCCCATGGCTTGTTGCAATGGTTGCAGTTTCTCTATCAGTTTTTTTTTCTGGGTTTGAGTTTTTAACTATAACCTGGAGATAAGGTGTCCTCTTTAAGTCTAGTCTTTCCTCCAGTGACATGGTTTGCTTGGTTGAACCTATTCAGAAGCACAAGGCTTCCTCTAGTAAGGCGGATGTACTTAGTAAGAATTTCAAGTCGTAGCACAGTCAGCACTTGACAGTATGAGGTGAATAGAACAATAGAGGCAGTGTGAATGATCGAGAACACTTATGAGAACAAATCCTGGAGGTGAAATGAGTGAGTGAATGAAGTGTGAGAGTGAGTGAAAGTGTGAGTGAATGAATTGAAATGCATGAGTCAGGTGAAGTAAATAGCTGAAGAACTGAGTAAGTGAAATCCACAGCCATCATCTTCTGATTGCATGATCTACTTATTCTTGTTTTGATTCATTTTCTACTTCACTCCTTTTGGAGCATGGAACTACCACTGCAGTTAGTTCCCTTGTTAGAAGCCTGCACCAAACATTATCATGCTCATTCTGTGGTGGTTTCTGTACCAATATCTTGTTGTGTAGCTCCATAAGTAGGTCAATTTGTAGCATAGTTCTAGCAATGGTGGTGAGTTTTGTGCTTTTAAATATCATATTAGTGGTTTTCTTTGATGTTTGAACTTTTTAAGTTTTAATGGGTACTGTGCTATGCTATAAAATGAAGAGTATTTTATGCAACAGTTCTTTGTTGATTGAAGTAAGAAGGAGAGTTCTTTGGTGCTATGTAGAACCAATCGTGACATATGGGAGTGAGTCATGGACATTTAGTAAATAAGTAGGAAAAGCACTAGAGGCCACAGAGATGTGGTTTTACAGAAGAATGTTAAAAATACCTTGGACAGCCAAAAAGAGTAATGAGGATGTCCAGAAAGAGGCCAATGCACAAAAGAAACTTATTTCACAAGTTAGAAAGAAACAATCCACTTTTTTTGGGCATGTTATCAGAAGAGAAAAGCTAGAATATATCGTAACAACAGGTAAGATTGAAGGAAAAAAGAGATAGAGGAAAACAAAGAGAGCAAATACTGGACAGTTTGACATCATGGCATGGAAGAAGATTAACAACAAAATTGATAAATTGTACTGGAGACAGGAAGTTGTGGAGCGACATGATCTCCTACGCCACTAGGCATGAAGAAGAAAAAGTGCTATGGTATTTTTCTCAATACATGTTAAGCAGTAGGGAATCATATATCATAAAAATCTGTTTATAGTTGTAATCTAAGTAGTTTCTTATTGCAGGGTATTCTTTCACTACCTGAATATCTGTTATGTCAGTGTTGGAGTTTTCAACCGTTAATAGGCAAGTCAACGTTTCAGACTTGGTCCCAATCTTCTGTTTATTCCTTTGTTATAATATTTTTTATTAGGCTTTTGATCTCTGTTTTGCCCAAACGATAGTTTTTTTTTTTTTGGTTTGTTTTGTTTCTTTGTCAGAGGTCTCATTTCCTTATTTTTTTTTTTCTCCAAGCTGTGGTATCCATGGTAAAAGCACTGTGCATCCTTCAATTTTAAAACATATTTTAAGTTATTAAGTTACAGTTTGGTCTTGGGGGCAGAACCTATTTTTGTATCAGGCACATCAACCAGGCTGCAGATGGTTGAAAAATCTCTAGGTATAGGGGTAAGCTGTGAGTATTGAATAAACAGCCGGGGACAAAAACATATATTTCAGGCAGATAGGGCTCATGATCCTTGTTTGGTAGCCTATCTAGGAGAAGGTAAAACCAACTCTGATACAGGAATATCTGTTTACTGAAAAGGCTGCAGGATTAAATCCTGAGGATACATCCGGAGTCGAAGTCCCTAAGGCAGTTTAATGTTGATTCAACATTATTCTGCCAACTCCTGTGATGTGGCTGGTACCAAACTGTATCGGTTACTGCAGTTCCTTTGGACCTACCGGCTACATGGAGAGGGGGAACATGCTGCATGAGCAATAGCTTGATCTTAATGTAACTGTGCCCAAGCTCACGCCCATGAAGAGGACACTCCAACTTCATCCTATGGTGTCGGCACAACACGTTTCCATAGTCATGACTGAAGAGGCTCCTACCACTACTTTTTCCTCCACTATGTAAGCTAAATTGATGTACATTTCTAAGAGCATGAACTGATGAGCGTCAGTTAAAGTTTCTGCTATGAAGATGCTTCTATTTAGCACTATTATCTCTTTATTCTCATACCTGGGAGTGTCCGATTGGCAGAGTGGTTAGAGCACTTGCTTGTCATTTCAAAGTTATTGGGTTCCAGGTTCAGAACCTGGTAGCTTTACTATCTAGTCTACCCAGCTGTAAATTGGTACCTGACTCTGCTCTTGAGTTAGGGAATGCATAGGTATTTAGAAAGGGGACTGGTCACATCATCTCATAAAGCTGGACCTAGCATATTGAAGTCTCTAACACTTTACTTCTTTATGGCAGTACTTGCTATGACATTACCTTTTTACTTGTACGCCTATATCTTTGTCAAGTCTTCTGTCATCTATAAAAGAGCTAGCTAGATATTTAGTTTATTAAAAACAATGGTATTAAGCAAGGGCAAACGCTGTCTCTAAAGACCCAGTGGAGTGTCTGTTCGGATGGGGCTCCCTACAGCATTCCTCCACACCTTTGGATAAGTGTGGAAATTATAGCCATATTTAGGGCAAACCTCTATAAATATCTGTGGGTAGCAGAGAAATAGGTGAACCTCGACACCTTTGGGTGAATTTTGTAATTTCTTTTAAAATTTAGGTGTTTACTACTTTTCTTTGTAACACCATTTACCATAGACATGGAGTTGTTGGTTATATCAAGGCGCATTTCATTTATTGTAATATTTTCTTGTTTGTATTTATTTTATGCTCTATGCTGTATTATTTCTATCGTAGGTATTTTTACATATTAGTTGTAGTTTATATTGTTTTATTGTTCAAAAATATGGTAGTGCCTATACTGGTATGCATTACATATTGATTGGAGGTTTACTTTTAGTCAGTCCATATTTATCTGGGGGGAAATCAACCACTGTAAGCTACTCGCTAACATCCTTATTAATCTTTTTCGTTGTTTTTAATATTTTTGTTTTTGTAATATAGTGTTTTATTAACTTTTGTATTTCTGGTGGGGTCTAATACCTACACGATTTTGTACAATCATTTCTACCTTGTGGTTATTGCAGTATGTCTTAATATTTTGCCTCTGCTGGTCATATTCTTTGCAGTCCACCAGAAAGTGTCTAATTGTGTTTGGTTCTTGACACTCTTCACATGTGAATTCCTCTATCATAATGGATGAAGCCCAATTTATAGAACTGAAAAAAAAAACCCAGAGAGGATCAAAGATTTCATAGCAATTTTATGCAATCATGAGGGCAAGTTTGGACACAACAGGCTAATCGCCTGTTTGTTTTAATATTTGATTGCATGGTCACCCAAGAGTTATTGTGCTCTCTGGAAAACCTCTAGACCCACGAGCAGAAGAGATAACAAATAAGAAAGAAAGAAAGATAGAAATGACATTACTTATTATTATAGTTTATAGTTAAAAAACAGTATTTCATTAGTTCGTTTCACATTTATTATATTTATAGAAATGAATATATTTATAAACTCCGCCTATGCCGGTCCCAAGCCCGGATGAAAAAGGAGGAGGGCGGCCTGCATGGAGGCCGTACGGAGGCAACCCCTCCACCATGCAAAGGCACAACAGGCCAATCACCTGTTTGCTTTAAATCACGATTACGAGCAATACAAGAGAGAAAACTGGACTGATTCTAAAGGCGACGAACTGGAACGGACTACGACTTATGGAACTTGGAACACAAGAAGTATAAATGGAAAGGAAGAGGAGCTGGTGGAAGAGATGAGGAAAGCAAAACTAGAAATCCTGGCTATAACGGAAACAAAGAAAAAAGGACAAGGAGTCATGGATCTCGATGGCAACACGCTGCTCTACAGTGGTGTACCCATATCTGAAAGAGCTAAAGGGGGTGTGGGTTGCATTGTGGCCCAAAATCAAAAAGATAGTATCAAGGGATGGAATTTTGTCTCGGAGCGCATTATGGTTGTTAAACTAAAAGAAGGAGAAACCATAGTCAACCTGGTCATAGTGTATGGGCCAAATGAGGATGAGAGAGCAGAGGTCAAGGAGGAATTCTTCGAGCTGCTTCAAAGGACAGTGGATGACTGCCTAGATGAAATTATCATGCTCGGAGATTTTAATGCCAGAGTTGGAAATGACCATGCTAGATGGGGTGGAGTTATCGGAAGATATGGAGAAGATACTCTCAATGACAATGGAAAGCGACTCCTTAGATTCTGCAGTGAGCAGAATCTGATCATTACAAACACAAAGTTCCCCCATAAGCGCATACATGCAAACACTAGATGTGAACCAACAAAGAATGAGAAGTCAGTGATCGACTATGCCATTGTTCGGAGAAGCTCATTCAAATATGTCCGAGATGCTAGAGTCTGGAGGGGGCCAGAGATTGGAAGTGATCACTACCTGCTAACAATCAAAAGAACAACTGAAAGAGTTGCTCAGCCTAGGAACTGCCCAACATCACGCAAGAAACCAAGTAAACGAGCAGAAGAAATGAGCATTAGGACCTACAAGCTGAGAGAGCCAGAAATTAAGACCAGATATCAGGGGCTTATTGCTGCAGCGGTGAGCAACACAGAAGAACGACCTGATGACTTGGAAACCCTCTGGATTAAATTCAAGGATATCATAAAGACAGCTGCTGCAGAAGCATGCGGTGAAGTCCGACTTGGGAACAAGAGAAAGAGGACACCTTGGTGGACAGAGGAAGTCAAAGAGAAAATAAGAGAGAAGAAAATGGCATGGAAACAATACTTAGGAGCTAAAAACACAACAAGACAAATGGAAAAATATAGAGAATATGTGACACTCAGAACAGAAGCAAAGAACAAAGTGCTAGCAGCAAAACAGAAGTCCTGGGAAGAATTTGGAGAAAAGCTAGAAAAAGATGCACAAGAAAACCAGAAATTGTTCTATAAGACCCTAAAGAACATGAGAAAGGAAAAACAATGCCCTCTCAAATTTATAAAGGACAAGCAAGGCAAATTGCTTACTGCCCCGAAGGAAGTAATGGAAAGATGGAAAGAATATTTCTCAGAACTCCTGGATGGTGAGCATGGTGAAGCATCAGAAATGATAAACACTAGCACAGACGAGAAAACCAATGATGGTGAAGATGACATAAAGATGGAAGAACTGAAGGCAGCACTGGAGAAAATCAAGATGGGCAAAGCAGCAGGGCATGATGGTATAACACCAGAAATGGTTAAGTTCACGGGAGCATCAGGCGACCTATTACTCTTAAGGGTTTTACAGGCAGCGTGGTACAACAAGACCATACCAAAGGATTGGGAGATTGCCATCATAACACCAATTTTCAAAAAGGGTGACAATCGACAGTGTGGAAACCTAAGAGGCATATCCCTTCTCAGTGTCCCTGGTAAAATCTACTCTAGAATCCTAGAGCAGAGACTCCGACGCCTAGCTGAGCCACAATTGGATGAGGTCCAGTGCGGATTCCGAGCAAACCGAAGTACTCAAGACCTAATCTTCACACTCAGACAGCTGAGTGAAAAGGCCCTTGAGTATAAGAGTGAGATGCATCTTTGTTTCATAGATCTGGAAAAGGCGTTTCACAGGGTCCCCTGGAGCAAACTTTGGGACTGTTTGGCAAGGAAGAATATTCCAGCACCTCTGATTCATGCTATACAGAGCTTCTACAAGTCTTGCAGAAATTATGTGAGGACAGCAAACCATAAGTCGGAAGAGTTCAGGACCACCACTGGTGTAAGACAAGGTGATATCCTATCACCTTACCTCTTCATACTCCTTATGGACGATGTCATCAAGGCATGTAAGGAGAGAACAAGAAAGTATTCAGTGGGGTACTGGAAGATGAGACAGGTCTATATTTCGGAGCTGGCATTTGCTGATGATGTTGAGGCACATCTCCAATCCAACCTGCAAGTCTGGAAGGAAGAGCTGGAGAAGAGAGGGATGGTCATAAGCAGCTCTAAAACAAAATCCATGGTGATATCACGAGAAGAAAGAAGACATCAGATTAAGCTGGGAGAACAGGTCCTGGAGCAGGTCGACCACTTTAAATACCTCGGAGCTATTATAGACCGAAAGGGAGGCATCAAAGAAGAGTTGGCCACTCGAAAAGCAGCAGCTGGGAGACTTTTTCAGGCCATAAATCGAGGATTCCTCAGCAAGAGAGAGGTTGGTAAGAAAACGAAGATGGCTGTATACCGCTCCACCTATGTCCCAGTCTTGACATATGGATGCGAGTCATGGGCAATGACTACAACCCATAAAAGCCAGATCCAAACCTCAGAAATGAGGTATCTGAGGAAGGTGGTTGAAGTAACAAGAAGAGACATGGTACGCAACCAGACAATACGTCAAGGCCTTAAATCCTACCCCCTGCAGACCCAAGTAGAACAGTCCCAATTAAGATGGTTTGGCCATGTCTGCAGAATGGGAGAAGATCGGATACCACGACAAGCATGGGAAACAAAGAGCCAAGGATCCACACCCCGAGGACGACCCAGAGTCCGCTGGGAGGACAACATTAGACAATCTTTGAAGGACCGAGGACTAGAATGGAACCAGGCCAGGAGGAAGACAGCCGATAGGATAGTCTGGCGCTCTCTCTTCCAAACCTCTACACCTCACGGTAGAAGGGGAACGACTAAGTAAGTAAGTAATATATTTATAGAAATGATTATATTTATAGAAGTGATTATATTTATAGAAATGATTATATGTATAGAAATGATTATAGAAATGCTTATATTCATAGAAATGATTATATTTATTGAAATGATTATATTCATAGAAATGCTTATATTCATAGAAATGATTATATTCATAGAAATTAATATATTTATAGAAATTATTATACTTGTAGAAATGATTATACTTATGAAATGATTATATTTATAGAAACTGTTTATTTCATGAAGTATTATTTACATTTAAAGCAATGGCTAACTAAGACATGTCAAGAAAGAGGATGGAGCTTCTCAGACTCTCCTATTGTCTGGCGGGAGCTGATTGACAGGGGAGGAAAAGGTGTTCTTATAGGTGGTGCTAATGATTTTCAGGAGTATGCTAAAGCCTACTATGATGTCGAATCAAAGATGAACACTTTTGACATGCTGCTAGTCAGTTCTGAAAATAAGATCACAAAGAATATTGTTGACGAAGAGGAGAGACAAATCAAAACTCCCACGCGCCCTGTGCATGTCTGCATCACAGATGCAGGCAGTGCCACCTGCTATTACCTCTTGAACTCCTTAACCTCTGGACAAATCTTTGGCCCAGATGTTGAGATTACAATTCGCCTGCTCGTGTCATCACAGATGGATATTGAATTAGTGAAGGGGACAGTCATGGAAACAGAAGACCTAGCCAATGGCCTTCTGAGGGGTGTTAAAATATGTACCAGTCCTCATGAGGCATTTTCAGATTGTAGCTTTGTCATACTTTTGGACAGTCTGAAGAAGACGAATGCTGAATCTGTGAAAGAATGGCTTAATAGGAATGAGGAATGCTTCAGTCAATATGCCACCATCATCAACGATAAGGCATTAAAGACATGTAAGGTATGTATCCTCATCTTTTGTCTGTGACATCATCATCCTGCTCCTCCTCATCATTATCATCACCACCATCATCATCACCAGCATCATTGTCATCATCTTTGCCTTCATCATCATTGTCATCACCATAATCATCATCACTACCACCATCATCACTACCACTATCATCATCTTCACCACTATCACCATCACTACCACCACCATCATTACCATTATCATCACCATCATCACTACCATCACCATCATTACCATCACCACCATCATCATCACCACCACCATTATCATCATCACCATTATCATCACTATCACTATCATCACTACCACCACCATCATTACCACCACCATCATCGTCACCAGCATCATTTTCATCATCTTTGCCTTCATCATCATTGTCATCACCATCATCATCACCATAATCATCATCACTACCACCATCATCATCATCACCACCATCATCATCACCAGCATCATTGTCATCATCTTTGCATTCATCATCATTGTCATCACCATCATCACCACTATCACCATAATCATCATCACCACCATCATCATCACCATCACCACCATAATTACCATCACCACCACCACCACCACCATCATCACCATTATCAACACTATCACCATCATCACTTCCATCACCATCATCACTACCACCACCATCATTACCACCATTATCATCATCATCACCATTATCATCACTATCACCATCATCACTACCACCACCATCATTACCATCACCATCACCACCATCATCATCACCAGCATCATTGTCATCATCTTTGCCTTCATTGTCATTGTCATCACCATCATCATCACCATAATCATCATCACTACCACCATCATCATCATCACCACCATCATCATCACCAGCATCATTGGCATCATGTTTGCCTTCATCATCATTGTCATCACCATCATCATCATCATCATCACTACCACCATCATCATCACCACTATCATCATCACCACCACCACCATAATTATCATCACCACCATCATCATCACCACCATTATCAACACTATCACTACCACCATTATCATCATCATCACCATCACCACCACCATTATCAACACTATCACCATCATCACTACCACCACCATCATTACCATCACCACCATCATCATCATCACCACCACCTTCATTATGACCATCACAACTACCACCACTACCATCATCATCAACATAACCATCATCATAATCTTCTCCATTATTACTCCTCATAGAGCATGGTCCCACCCCAGGAGATGCCTCTGCTTGAGGAAGTCTACACCAAATCACAAACTCTGTCAGCGGCGGAGATATCTAAAGCTGTTTATATTTTATGATGAGGTTGCCAGCCCTCTGCACAACCTCATATTAGTCACTGTGTATGACATGCCTGAGAGGACAGTAGTCCCATTCTTTCTTTGTCTCATCAAAGACCCCCCTCCTCGGGAAGTACACAGGGGCTTTTACATATTTGGTAGTCAAATCGTTTGATGTGAAAGATATGGGGCATTTCCAGAAAGTAAGGTCAGATGATTTCATTCGTGATGTTCAAGAAAACTGTCCAAACAAAGAGGTGCTAGTGCCGCCACCCCCCAATAGCTGGTTGTGCTTCAAGCTAGCAACTTTAGTGAAAGCCTTATGTAGTTCATAGGGAGCTGCGGTAGCATAGTGGTTAGTGCACTGGCTTCCTAGCGCATTGGTCTATGGTTCGACCCCCAGATGAGGTGGGAATTTTTTAGGACACAAACGGCTCCTGGGTCGACCCAGCCCCAAATGGGTACCAGAGCAACTCTGGGAAGGTTAAGGCGGCCGGCGTGATGCCGACCACATCACCTCTAGTGTGCCGACGGTCAAGATAATATGGGCCTAACACCATATTCCCAATATGCCTCAATGGGTGTGTAACGGGTTCCTTTACCTTTATGTAGTTCATAGATGTACATAGATATTGCACATATCTTGACAGTAATATAGACAAAGTTGGAGCGGCAGACTATGATATCAAAATAAGAATACAAAAAGCAAGAGGATCTTTCATTGCATTGGGAAATATTCGGAGGTCAAGAGAAATCAAGTCCACCACATAAATAAGAATCTTCACCTCAAATGTCAAGTCAGTCCTATTGTATGGCTCTGAAACATGGAGAACAACAAAAACAACAATAAAAAGCTACAGACATTTATAAATGGATGCTTGCGTAGAATAGAAGGCTGAAATGGTATGACAAGATGACTAATGTGGAACTGATGACAAGAACCAGATGAGTGCCAGTGGAACAAGGGATAAGAAGAAGCTGCTGACAATAGATAGGATACACATTGAGAAAATCTGATGATAGCTTAACAAGGCAGTCTTTATTCTGGAATCTACAAGGAAAGAGAGGCAGAGGTAGACCAACAAACAAATGGAGAAGAAAGCTGGCAACATAAGTGAAATTGCTGAGGAAAATGTGATGGCATGTGACAGGAGGACTGGGTATGTGTTTGTTGAAGGCCTATGCTCCTTGAGGAGCTAAAAGGTATTGGTTGATTGATTGATTATGTAGTTGACAGGGATCATTGAGAAAATAAGCCAACGATAGGAACAACAGATGAAATGTAGCACAGATAAAAATGACTGCTGAACATCTTCTTCAAAGATGTCCAACTTATGATGAGCAGAGAAAGCACATGTGGCCGTCACTAGTACCATTCCTAGAAAAACTCGATGGAGATGCAAATGGCCTCAAGCTGACCACTGCTTACTTCACCAACATTATCACCTTCATATCACCAATACCAGCATAATCACCAACACATCACCATAAACTATTTTTACATGCTTTTCTTTAGCTTGCAACGTATGTCACTCTCTTGTCACCTTCAAATCTTGCAATTGATTTTTCAATCACTTCCAGATGAGCAATAGCTCTGAAACTTGGCATAGTTGTGTATTCCCCATGACAATACAATAATCAGTCGTAAAAATAATAAAATTAATATTAATTGTTTGTTTTGTATCATCACTGAAATGGGCAATAACTGCAAATAATCTAGGTGTATTCTTTCCAACAGGATTGTCTCTCTTGAGAGAAATATTGAAACCTCCCCCCTTTCCATACACACTATGGTACACTCGTGCACAGACATATACACAACTGACAACTACATTTTAAAAAATGTAATTTACAACTGTTATCAAAATGTAAAAAAAAAAAAAAATTAACTTTCCATGTAATATACTGAACAATGAAATCCGCCTCCTGTGCTCTGGACTTGTTTGTCGTAAACTGATAATGTCATTAGCGGATGGATTACATTTGACTTAAATTTAAAAACCAAAAAAAAAAAAAAAAAAAAACACTAAAAAGAAAAAAAAGACTTTTTGTCAATTTGATGTTACATTTGTTGACTGCAAGCTATAAACTCCTTGAAAAATTATTTGTGGCTTATTAGTGCATTAAAATCCTGTGTTTAAAATATAAAAAATATATATTTTCTATTCACATTATTATTAATACCATCCCACCATCATCTTCACCTAATAAATAACTGTCACCAGCATCAACACATCCATCCTCATCATCACAACCCATATCATCAAAATCAGCATCAACATTTTATCATTAGCCCTACTACTGTCACGTTATAGTTCCCCGGGGGGTGTCTGAAGAGTTGAAGAAAGAATAAGACAACCACTCCCTCAGACATGTTGTAAGTGTCAACTAGTACGAGGTTATGCTTGGGGCTGGCAACCTCATAGTATAAACCTCATTGCTACATAAACCACCACTGGAAAAGCACAGCAATACTTGGTGTAGGTCTCCTACAAGGGCCCCAGCTGCACTGACAGTTCCTTGCTGCTTATAGAATGAAAAGGGAACAGGGTGTTCCACGAAAAAGCGGCCCCATTCAAAAAGTGAAAGTAGCCAGATTTTTCAGCATTTTTCAATGTTTACAAATATTTCGGTTGTAAAAGGTTCTAAGTAGTACTAGATTTACCTAAATTATTTTCCGTGATTGGACCGTTAGTATTTGAAAACCATCGTGTGTGTTTACATAAACTGTCTATCACAATGCAGTTTTCACTGCAAGAAAGGATAGCTGTTGTTGAGAATTATATCCGTACGGGATCGCTAGGACTTCTTGGCCATTCACACTACTTCCGACACAATACGTCAGCATTCCATGACGTCACGGGCTGCTTTTTTCGTGGAACACCCTACAACTGCAAACGTCATAGCCTATGCACATACCATCATTATTGTGTAGTAAAAAATTTCTTCAGTATCTTAAAAAAAGGCTGTGCATATTCTGCCCCTTTAGGTTCTGCTCTGTGGCAGTGGGCCACTCAACTTCACAGCAACAGTCGTGGCTGATAATGCTCCAAACCTTTCCCACAAAAACATTGTGGCAGTGGCCACTCTTGTAGAAAACCAAGCAAAGTCCGTGATTGGGAAGAAACTTAATGTAAATTCAGCAGGTATGTTATATTCTGTTTCCTTGTGCCAGTAATTCACACACACACACACAAGTGCACGCACACACACATATATAAATTTCTAATTCTCTTTTCCGTCCGTCACATTATTAGTCCCATGTCTTTCCCACCAAAGTTGCAATCTTTTTTCATGGCGCATTTGTTTTAGCGGGAACTAAACTGCGCGCCTATTCAAACAATGCACATTGTGGTTTTTTTTTTAGAAATATACTACTGGACAAAAGTTAAGGGCCACCATTCAGTTCAGACAAGGTTTATATAGGCTAATTGATTGGCAAACTGTAAAGACAAGTGAAAATGTCATTAAAACTGAGCTCAGAGAAATGTGTATACATTTCTGTGTGTACTAGGTTAATTTTTTTTAAATGTCCAAAAACTGGGTCACTTTAACCCGCACGTGAGAATTGCCATTGTTGCTGCAAAAACTCGTGGTTTTTGCAACACGCCCCACTAGTTCAAAAGGTGAAAAAGTGAGTTGAATTTGAATGCACGTGGAAAATGATCATCGGTAAAGAGTGTTCACTGTTGGTATGCAATAAATCAGTATGACAAGTGGTCGAAAAGATCACTGCATTAGCCATGCCACCAAGAAGAAGTCTCAGCACTGTAGACCATGGTCGAGCCATGGCATGGATTCAGGATGGTCAATCTGTTCGTCATGTTGCAAGACATTTAGCAGTGTCCCACTCTACCATTCAGAGACTTCTTGAGAGATTTCAAGCTACCGGACATTTGGAAAATCGACCCTGCTCACGAAGGATTACATAAACCTTGTCTAAACTGAATGGCGGCCCTTAACTTTTGTCCAGTAGTATATTATTGCCTCTGTTGTTTTTCGGTGACAACATTTTTGGAATTATCCCTATTTGTATTAAACTGTTCAGGTGAGTATCATACTCACCTGAACAGTTTAAAACAAATAGGGGAAATGAATAAGTGTTTCCATTATATATATTTATATATCTAGCCAGTCAAATCTCATTGATCAGCATAGATGAAGTTTTAATGCTTTTGTGCCATACTGTTTCCATTTTTCTGTACTTCTGAAGCAAAATGAAACTGAATAGAATGACCTCAGGAGAATTTAGTGCCATCATCAGGGCAAGCAGCAGATTGAGCACATCATAATTATTATATATATATATACTTCAGAAATGAGGAAGGTGGTTGAAGTAACGAGAAAAGATATGGTCTGCAACCAGATGATACATCATGGCCTCAAAACCCAGCCCCTGCAGACCCAAGGGGAACAATCCCAACTGCGATGGTTTGGCCATGTCTGCAGCATGGGAGGAGACTGACTACCATAACAAATATGGGAAACCAAGAGTCAGGCATCCAGACCTCCAGGATGACCCAGGGATCCAGACCTCCAGGATGACCCAGACCTCCAGGATGACCCAGAGTTCGCTGGGAGGACAAAATTAGACAATCTCTGAAAGACCAAGGATTAGATTGGAACCAGGCCAGGAGGTAGATAGCAAATAGGAAAGTATAGCACTGTCTTTGGCAAACCTCTACACCCCACCCCAGAGGAATGACTGAGAAGTAGGAATAGTAGGGTGGGTGATCTATGGTGTGGTTTTGCAGAGTGCTGTGGTAACCATGGTCAAACTGATGACAGGCAGCTAATAGATGTTTGACTTCACCTCCCCCCTGTAGTTCCCAGGGTCTCTAAAGAAACAATGAAAGAATATGACTACTACACCTTCAGACATGTCGTACAAGACGACACTCCTTCATATGCGCTCACCCGGGCTTGAACCCGGATCACCCAATCGCCAGCCCAGTGTGGTAACCATTACTCCAGTGTGGCTCCCAAAGATGACTAATATGAGGTTATCCATAGAGCTGGCAACCTCATCATGTTAAACTAATTGCCGCAGGAACTACCACTACAGGAGCATGTTAATACTTGGCACATGAGTCTTGGAAATGGACTAGCAACAGTGGGAGCTACGTGCTCCGTAGGGAGTGAAAAGGAAAATGATGAATGAATTTCTATAGCGAGCCAGTAGTTGATTCTTTTGGTGGTCAGAATGAAGTAAATGAGGAACATCATCATCATTAACATCATCATCACCATTGTCATCAACATCATCAATATCAACATCATCATCATGATCAACAACATGATGATCATCATCATTAACATTATCAACATCAACATCATCATCATGATCAACAACAACATCATCATCAGTATTTCCATCATCAAATTTTTCATCATCAACATCATCATCAACATCATCATCATCATCATCAACAACATCATCATCATTGTCACTGTTCAGCCCCCTAAGAAGGAAGGCCCTTTACAAACTTATGTTAATTCTTCCAGTCTCCATTTCTCTTCATCATGTGTTCATTGGTCTCTCTATACCTCTCTTATTCAGGGATTTCCAGATTAAGGACAAACAAGGATCATGTGATATCATTAAACAATTGTCTAGAATTGCTGTACAGTGGCCCCTTTCATGACTCTTTCTTCTCACAGGTGTGGTTGACTTGGTGGTGTGGGGAAGCATCAACGGAAGACACTACATTGATGTCAACAACTGTCGAGTTCATGGATATGGTGGGGCCGTTAAGGGACCATATTGGTATGTGTTACTGACGCCCACAGATTTGAACAGTGGTAGGCAAACACGGACCTGTGAGGATCTCCTTTAGAAACACTGAGCAACTCTAAAGATCTACCTTGAAAAAAATTGTGTCTGTTTTCAGGTTTCAGAGCATTTGGAATAAATGAAGCATGTATGTAAATTTCATGTCTGCCAGAAGATCTATTTCCTGAAATTCCATTGAAAGAGTGGTGAAAAATGGAAAATTAAATTATATTTACAGAATATTAACTTCACTTGAAAGAAAAGAATGCTTTTCTGTAGTAAGTAGTTTACGAATAAAGTAAATTTTAGTAAGCTAGTTCATTGGTTTTCACTGGGAAAGAGAAAAAAGTAATTGTAATTCTGTAGATACAGTGCTTTAAATGCTGGCTGGAGAGGGCAATTTTGAAATGTCCCTAACTTAAACACTCTTCCTTTTCTTTCCTCCTCCATCACCAAAATATCTACCAAATCATCTCCTGTGATTTACCAGTAGATCTCAGTTGACTGGTTGCCATCCGCTGTATAAGAAAGTAACCAGATAGAATAAGTCACAGTCTCGCAATCAGAGTTTGCCATCATTAGTTTTCTGAGGTGGCTTTCTGTTTCCATGTTTCTGCTCCATACAAAATAATAGTTCTTATGCAGCATTGTTATGTATTTTTCTTACATTGCATACTGTAAATACATGGTGACAGTCAGCTTTTTATCACAATGCCACCTGTGGATTATCCCTTTATTGTTTTATATGTCTACCAACCTACCTGCCTACCCACCCACCCACTCACATACCTACCTACCTATCTGCCTGCTTGCCTACTACTTACCTATCTACCTTCCTACTAATCTGTATGACTGCCAACCTACGAACCTACCTATCTACCTGCCTCCATGTCTGCTAACTTACCTACCTACCTACCTACCTACCAGCCTGTCTACCAACACACCTACCTGCCTGCCTACCAACATACCTACCTACCTGTCTGCCTACTAGTGTACTGACCTGCCTGCATACCAGCCTGTCTACCTAACTACCTACCTAACTGCTTGCTTGCCAACTTACCTGCCTACCTATCTACTTACCTATGTGCTTACCTACCTCCTTACTTACCAACAGACCAACCTGCCTACCTATCTACTTACCTCAGGCAGCACATCCACAACTCCAAAGTAGAAGTCACAAGAGAAATGAAGTATGCATTGATCATTTGCCTATGAGTAACTTGCATTGCCACTTAGATGATTAGAATTGTAAGTCAAGTAAGTCCTATTGCATAACTGTGAAACATGGAGAAAAATAAACAACAACCAAAAAGCTGCAGACTTTCATAAATGGGTGCTTGCATAGAATAGAAGGACTGAAAAGGTCACCAATGTGAAACTGATAACAAGAACCAGTCAAGGGCCTGTGGAACAAGAGATGAGAAAAAGATGCTGGCCTCAGAGAGGACTCACACTGAGGAAATCTGCTGATGGCATCACAAGGCAGTCTTTATTATGGAATCCTCATGGCAAGAGAGGCAGGGGTAGAACAAAAACACATGGAGAAGAGACGGGAGACAGAAATGAAAATGACGAGACATGGAAAGAACTTGACCTGATGCCATACAACATTAACAATAACAATTGATTGATTGAAACAAAGAAATATACATGAGCTTCTAGACTTTCAATATCTTTCAGGCACTCTGTGAATGCTATGGAAATGATTCATGACAACAAATGGATTGAGAAAGAGCTACCTAAACTCGTAGCAGCAAGAAAACAGAAGGTACTGTTTAGCTTTTTCAGATGTGGTACTTTGACTAAACTTATACATTTTTAAACAACAGAATAAAGTATTTGGTAGTGGCACAGTCAGTAACATGTCAGCATTTTGAGATACAGATATTGCCATCACTAGAAACCACGTTTGAAGGGAAAAAAAATTAATGTAATTTAAAAAAAAAAAAAGAATAAGAGTCTCGTAAATGTGATACGTAGTATAGGTGAAGTCTTTAACACTTCACTCCTCTACAGCAGCATCTGTTGTGGGACTACCTTTAATCCTTAATTATTTTCAAGTCAGTGCCTTTACTGTTACTTTTTAATTAGTCTTATATATCTTCTTCTGTAATTATTTTCAAGTCAGTGCCTTTACTGTTACTTTTTAATTAGTCTTATATATCTTCTTCTGTAATTATTTTCAAGTCAGTGCCTTTACTGTTACTTTTTAATTAGTCTTATATATCTTCTTCTGTAATTATTTTCAAATGTACAATTGTTTGCTATCAGTTTTTGTTGTTTGCATGTTCATGTTGCCTTCATCCTGCTGATGCAAGCGTTTTTATCTTTGTTATTACATAAGCTAGATCCTTACATCAGCTAGATCCTTACATAAGCTAGATCATTACATCAACTAGATCCTTACATCAGCTAGATTCTTACATAAGCTAGATCCTTACATCAGCTAGATTCTTACATAAGCTAGATCCATGCATGTGCTTGATTCTTACATAAGCTAGATCCTTACATCAGCTAGATCCTTACATCAGCTAGATCTTTACATCAACTAGATCCTTACATGAGCTAGATCCATACTTGAGCTAGATCCATACATGAGCTAGATCCTTACATAAGCTAGATCCTTACATCAGCTAGTTGTTTACATAAGCTAGTTGTTTACATCAGCTAATTCTTTACATCAGCTAGATCCTTACATCAGCTAGATCTTTACAACAGCTAAATCTTTACAACAGCTAAATCCCTTACATCAGCTAGATTCTTACATGGGCTAGATCCTTACATGAGCTAGATCCTTACATTTATGTGCAGTAGTAAGCCTCATGTTGTTCCCAGGGATGTGTGCAAAGACAAATGTAGGACCACTCCAGCCTCAGACATGTCATACAAGGTGACTAATATGAGGTTGTACATGAGGCTGGCAGCCTCATCATGTCAAACAAACTGCTACAGAAATAATTGCTGCAAGAGTATGTGACTGGGTGAGAAGGCCCTTGAGTATAAGAGTGAGATCCATCTTTGTTTCGTAGATCTGGAAAAGGCGTTTGACAGGGTCCCCTGGAGCAAACTTTGGGACTGTTTCACAAGGAAGAACATCAACATTCCAGCACCTCTGATTCATGCTATACAGAGCTTCTACAAGTCTTGCAGAAATTATGTGAGGACAGCAAACCATGTCAGAGGAGTTCAGAACCACGACTGGTGTAAGACAAGGTGATATCCTGTCACCTTATCTTTTCATACTCATGGACAATGTCACCAAGGAATGTAAGGAGAGAACAAGAAAGTATTCAGTGGGGTACTGTACTGGAAGATGAGACAGGTCTGTATTTCAGAGCTGGCATTTGCTGATGATGTTGCCCTGATTGTTAAATCAGAGGCACATCTCCAATCCAACCTGCAAGTCTGGAAGGAAGAGCTGGAGAAGAGAGGGATGGTCATAAGCAGCTCTAAAACAAAATCCATGGTGATATCACGAGAAGACAGAAGACATCAGTTTAAGCTGGGAGAACAGGTCCTGGAGCACGCCGACCACTTTAAATACCTCTGAGCTATTATAGACCGAAAGGGAGGCATCAAAGAAGAGTTGGCCACTCGAAAAGCAGCAGCTGGGAGACTTTTTCAGGCCATAAATTGAGGATTCCTCAGCAAGAAAGAGGTTGGTAAGAAAATGAAGATGGCTGTATACCGCTCCACCTATGTCCCAGTCTTGACATATGGATGCGAGTCATGGGCAATGACTACAACCCACAAAAGCCAGATCCAAACATCAGAATGAGGTATCTGAGGAAGGTGGTTGAAGTAACAAGAAGAGACATGGTACACAACCAGACGATACGTCAAGGCCTAAAATCCCACCCCTGCAGACCCAAATAGAACAGTCCCAACTAAGATGGTTTGGCCATGTCTGCAGAGTGGGAGGGGATCGGCTGCCACGACAAGCATGGGAAACAAAGAGCCAGGGATCCAGACCTCCGGGGCGGCCCGGGGTTCGCTGGGAGGGCAACATTGGACAATCTTTGAGGGACCGGGGACTGGAGTGGAGCCGGGCCGGGGGGAGACATGGAGAATGATCTCTCTACCAAACCTCACCTCACAAGAATGGGAAACACTAAGAGCCAGTAAGGTAATCCAGACAGGGATCCAGACCCCTAGGACAACCGAGTCCGCTGGTAGGACAACATTAGACAATCTTTGAAGGACCGAGGACTAGAATGGAACCAGGCCAGGAGGAAGACAGCCGATAGGATGCAGGCTTCCTGTAAGGGGACCAGCTACAGTGGTGGCTCTATGCTCGGGGGAGTGGGTGTGGCTACAGTGGGGGGGGGGGGGGGGGGGGGGGGGGGGGGGGGGGGGGGGGGGGGGGGGGTTCAAAGGTAAATGATAGTGATTAAACTATTAAACCATTGCTACCCCCTTCACCTAATATGCAATAATCTTAATATTTTTTTTTTCAAATCCCTTAGCATGGTGATGATAGATACTAGTATTGTTAATAGACTGGTATGTTAGTTTGTTTACATTGCTTACCTCTGTTATTAGTAATTATTTGTTTATTCATGTTTATTAGTATAGGAAATAGTTATGCCGTTATGATTTTGTCGGGGTGCATTATATCTTTTATGCAATTTTTGTTTTTATTATCTTTTAAGAACATTATGAATGTGATTGCAAAGTACAAATATTTTCTTTTTGTACATAAATCTATGCATTTTTTAAATTTCTGTCTCCTCCCCACCCCCCCCCCCCCCCCCCCCCCCCCCCCCCCCACGTGCTCTGGGCTACTTAGCCTAATGAATAATCCGGCCCTTCTCCTAGTTACTGTAATTGTTGTTGTTTTATATCACATGAAAAGATTTAGAATGAATATAGAACACAATCCTTACATTTTGTTGCCTGTGGAAACCTTAGACGCTGAACCACTGGCCCAGATCGTAGGCTAATTGAAGTTAGAACAAAAGTTTTCAAGAAAGTCAGGCTGTGAAACCAGGAAAGGCGGTCATCAGGTAGATTGGCAGACGTAGAAAATATTTCTTGTGGAACAGTGCTAGCATGTAGAAAAGGAGGAAGGTAACTAAATTGGTAAAGAGGGCCTCAGAAGGAGTGGCCATTAAAATAAGACAGTCATTATTATCTTGCTTCAGGACAGCTTATATTTTTGGTATTTTATTTTTTCACACTGCTCATGTGTTACAAGGACCCAGAAGAGAGCAAAGAATAGCAATTCTGTAACCTACCAAATATCTCATAAAATGCCACCAAGGAGGGTTGGGCATGGGATCAGCCATTCCATTTTGTAGAAACTTTAAGTCACACAAACCTCAGCAAGTAAGGACAGGCCAACTAAAGGAAGTAATTTAAATTCTACTCTGTTACCCAAGACAGAAGAAGGTTCTCTGTTAAGAAGGTTGGTTTCAGTGATTCAGCATAGAGAAAGCCAAATGGTTTCTACGTTGCTGAGTCGTCTTTTTCTTAAAAAATCTCCAAATTTGAGAACTGAAAACAGAAATGAAAGGGGAAAAAGAAAACAGGGAAAGATCTTGAGTGGATGGCACAGGTCAGGAGAATCTGGCACAGACTTGTTGAAGGCCTATTCTTCTTGTGGAGCTGAGAGGTAAAAGGGAGAGGTCGTCTCATAGATTCTGCCATAGGGGACTAAAATGTTAGACTTCATTGTGCTAGGTCCAGCTTCATGAGATAGGGTGACCAGTTCCCTTCCTCACTGCCTTTGCCTTCTCTTGAGCAGAGTCAGGTACCCATTTATAGCTGGGAAGACTGGAGCGAAACGCTACTAGATTTCAATCCTGGAGCCTGGTAACTCTGCCACAAGAGGCAAGTGTTCTAACTGCTTAGCCAATATAACGCTTTTAGCTGAGGGGTAAAATACATTTTTCACAGCCATAAACAATTTTTCACAGCCTTAAACAATTGTTCACAGCCATGAACAATTTTCACAGCCATAAACAATTTTTCACAGCCATGGACAATTTTTCACAGCCATAAACAATTTTTCGCAGCCTTAAACAATTGTTCACAGCCATGAACAATTTTTCACAGCCATGAGCAATTTTTCACAGCCATGAACAATTTTTCACAGCCATGAACAATTTTTCACAGCCATGGGCAATTTTTCACAGCCATGGGCAATTTTTCACAGCTTTAAACAATTTTTCACAGCCATAAACAATTTTTCACAGCCATAAACAACTTTTCACAGCCATAAACAACATACATGTAACAAACATCATCAACAATATTAGCTTTTTTTTTTCTTTCCTTTTAAACAGCAGATGTCGGAATCCCAGGGACTTTTAACTGGACTGAGTGTTGCCAATGCCATTGCTACCACACTTCAGAACATGTGCCAGGGTTCTCCACCGAAACAAATGTTTTCCCTGGGTGTATATTCAGAGGGTCAGCAGTTTTTATTTCTTTCATGTTTTGTTGATGTCATTTTAAAGAGTCCAATTTAGACACAAAGGTCTAGTGTATAGAACAGTGTTTCTTAACCTGCGGTCTATGGACCCATTTGAGGTATCCATGAAGGGATTCTAGGGAGTCTGTGCACATAAATGAACAGTTTTTAATTTTGCTTTTATGACATTTTTTCCCCATAGCCTTCATCAGACAATCAAAGGAATCCATGGCCCCCAAAAAATCTTGAAAGAAACCCTTGTCTAGAATATAATTTAAAACAAATGAAGATTACAGTGCTATGAGAAAGATGGTCTGGATTTGGAAATGAATCTAAATAAATTGGGAAAATCGTGCCCCACAACAGGATGAACTTTTCACAATGGACTGCAGTCTTCTCCCAAAATAACATTCCTTAAGAACATGGAAGAATGTGATTAAATAAAATGAAAGATATCATGTTCATCATCAGCATTAGCCTTTAGGTCCCTGTAGAGCATGGGTCTTTAACAACTACACTCTAAGCCTTCTTGCCCAGTGGCATCTGTTCAAGTTCCTCAGGTCTGGTTTTGTCCATCAGTTCCACAGGTCTGGTTTTGTCCATCAGTTCCACAGGTCTGGTTTTGTCCATCAGTTCTACAGGTGTGGTTTAGTCCATCAGTTCACCATTGGTAATATTTACTTAGCCCTCATCATTAACTTTAGCTCCTAAAGGAGCATAGGTCTTCAACAAAGTTAAACCCAAGTCCTCCTGTCCTGTGTCATCCGCTAAAAGCCTTTCCATATCTTCCTCTTCCACCTGGAGGTACTGGGTTCAATTCCCAGTAGAAGGAATATAATTTATGGAAATCTTTTCCAGAACCAGTGTCCTAATGATGTCATACTCCCGCCTGGTCTCCTGGGTAGTGATTCAGATGTCTAGCCTTGTCAGATAAGGGTGAAAAAACATGAGATCCTGTGGGCAAGCTGCCAACGTTAAAAATTCCATGGCAGTTTGAATTCATAAAGAGTAGGCCACTACCCTGGCAAAATTTAAAATTGTGAAACCAACCCACCACAGAAATATTTATAGAATGTGTGATTCCTGTATCATCAACATCATCATCAACATCATCATCAACATCATCATCAACATCATCATCATCAACAACATCATCATCATTTTGATTTGCTCTCCTTATGGAGCATGTAGCCACCACTAAAGCTGGTCCTTTGCAGGAAGTCTACACAAATCATTCACATGCTCTTGCAACAGTGGCTTCTGTAACAATTGTTTTTACATTCTGCGGTTGCCAGCCTATGGGGCTCATGGTAGTCACCTTGTTTGTCATGGTACAGAAGTCCTCTTCTTTCTTAGTCTCTTCAGAGACTCCCAGAAACTACACAGGGATAATCAATATATATAAAATCCCAGCATTTTCTGTCAGTGACGCTAAGGGATGCAACTTTGGTTGAAAGTTAGACATTAATTGTATTGTTTCCCTTAAATGTACTCTCCCGAAAATAATAACATTTACCAAAGAGGAATGCGCAAATGATGGTATGCATAAAAATATATTTATAGAATGTGTGATCCCGTATACACACATTGGAATTCTCGCTGCTGCTGCATAGTTCGTGTACTGTGGTAATGCACAGTGGTTTTTTAAAATACTTTTGAATAAGTAAAATTGCCGTTAGGTATTGGTGCTTTTGAATGTAATTCCCATCTTATGACGGGCTTTTACACTAATAATTATATTAGATAATCGTATTGTGAAATCTGTTGTGTATATTTTATCATTCTGTGCCTGCACAGGTTGGTACTCTGTGCCCCCTGGCATATTCTTTTCATTTCCTGTGACACTGGATCCAAAGGGTTGCTGGCAAGTTGTCCAGGATATAGAGATCAAGAAAGAGACAAGTGAAGGCATACAAGCAGCCGTGCAGGTAAGGCTATGAATTGCAACTGGCGTAGTATATGCTTTGTTTATGACTCAGATCAAGTGCTTCCTTGCAGTGAGAGTTCCATTGAGTTAGTCCCAAATTGGTTACTGCGGAAGGGGAGTGGAGTATTTGAGACTTCATGAAGTGGGTTGACCAGTTCCTTTTGTCACTGCCTTTACCATCACTAACTTAATAACAGAGTCATGTGTTTTTTTGGTCTACCTCTGCCTCTCTTTCCCTGTGGATTCCAGAACAAGGACTACCTTGTAATGCTATCAACAGGTTTCTTCAATGTGTGTCCTATCCATCGCCAGCGTCTTTTTCTCAACTCTTGTTCTGCTGGCACTGGTCTGGTTCTTGTCATCAATTCCACATTTGTGGCTTTGATAGTATGCTCTGAAAGGCCATTTCCACCAATGTTGATTTTTCCTGTCAACATGTAGCACTGTTGTTGTTTTTGTTGTTTAACTAAGGCTTCTGAGCTTCTTGCTCTTTTGCAGCCAATACCAAGTTGAAGACTCCTTGGTATTATCCACACTGTAGATCTAGGCTTTTCGTGTTGCTTTTCTGCCATTCCAAAACGTCTTGAGTTGAAGTCATGAGCTCCAGTTTCTCCAGCTTGCTGATATTTAAAGGATCATCACATCTGATCCTAAGCTAGGAGGAAGTAGCGCATGGCATGCTGTACATTCCCTGCCATCCACGGGGGCTGTCAAACTATTCAGAACTAAAATACTGTGCTCTGATTCTGGGCTCTCCCAAGGAATTGTCACTTCCTGCACAGAGCCACTTCTCATCTCCCCCTGCCTATAATGAGATACTCCTGCATATAGCACTGTCTACTTGCCTTGCTTCCCTTTGCATCTCTGTGGTTTTTTCAACAATATTTGTGCCAGATTATTTGTCTAAATTGTTTTGATCTCTTTCACCGTTTCTTTTTTTTTTCATTCTTAGTGTTTATTGGATCCCATTACTTATTTGCTTCTTTATCCTTTAAATCTTCTGAATTCTTCTGTTTATCCATATTTCAAGGCTTCAGTTTTTTTCTTTCAGTTGTTTGTTCAGTGTACATGTATCTAGGTTTTTTTTTTACTGATGGTCATTTGATACTTTTCTTCTTCATCTGTGTTTGCTAAAACACAGCCACATCTAATAATAATAATAGCCTCTTCAGTCATAACTGACTAAAGAAATGCACCCCTCAGGTGATAGCTCTCATCTGGTTTTTTTTTTGTTCGGGTGTTCCTTTCAACGTTTTCCTTTCTGTTTTGCTTGGTGCGATTGGCAGCTTCATCCTCCCACGTTGCTGGATTTATGTCCTGTGCCCTCATGTCTCTCTTGCACACATCTTTGAACCTCAGCTGTGCCATCCAACTGTTCATTTGCCATCTGCCAGTTGTCTATAGAAGATATCTTTTGTGATGCGACCATCTTCCATGTGGCGGACATGGTCAAGCCAGCATGGTCTGAACTATTTAAGCAAAATATACATGCTTTGGAGGCCAGCATGTGACAGCACCTCAGACTTTGTCACTTTGTCCTTCCACGAAATACAGAGAATGTGGCGTAGACACTGTAGATTTGATGGTATTGAGACTTCTGTCTTGTTTAGCATAGGCCATCCGTGTCTCACTGCTATATAGAAGTGTGCTTAACACTTACCACACTTATCTTAATCATAACATTAGCGGTCGTTGTGAAGTCTCTGTCATCCCCATACAGTTTGTCCAAAAATGGGGTCAGTGGCTGTCAATCTATTCCTCTCATGGAGTTGACATTTTTGGGGGACATATTTTATTGATTGTTTGTTTTCTCATATCAGGAAACTTCATTAACAATGGTGATTAGTGTGTCAGACTCTCAGTCCATGGTTTGGAAAGTCCAAAATGGATGGCTTTGCCATGAATGGATAATCTCCATAGAAGCCTTGAATCTTCAGGAATTTGTTTGATCATGCAGTGGTATGCGGCAATGAAAGAGCTGACTAGCTTCAAGAGCACCCATAGTGGGCGCATTGGATATGGATAAGGGAGAGATACTAAGGACAATTAATGATTGTCTCTTAGAGAATGACACTGGAATTGATGAATCAAGGATAAGATTACTGGAATTTGACATAAAATGTAAGACCAGCAGAAATGGGAGTTTGAGAGGATGCATCCAGTGTTATACCATCCGTGCGCAACAGGAATGATTAGCATTCATACATTTGCTAAGGGAGACTGAATACCTATGGGTTTGCCCAGAGGGCAGTGAGGTCGATTCTGATCAACAATAACAATTTTCTCATACGAGCACATATCTGTCTGCCCAATTTTTAATTTGTTGTACAGGGACGTTTAAGTCTGCAATGATCAGTTCTCAGTCTGAATATTGTCACCTGATATTTTCTTGGCAAGAAGTAGTATGCTTTTTGTTTGTTCTCTGTCTTATTTTCCTCTGAAGCTATGAGATACTATTGCTTTCCATCATTATCCAATATAAAGGACACAACAGAGGCATCTGAAATTAGAATATGAATTGTTTTCTGACATGTCATGCTTCCTAATTGTAAATTAGACAATTCACAATTTTATTTTGCTGGGAAAAAATTGCAGAGTTCCAGACTGGAGGGAGAAAGTCAAGCTGAAATTTGCTTTGTTAATCCTACACTGTTATTCTTTTTGTCAGTGTTACTTCCCAAACGTAGCACTTGATTGGAAGAGCGGTTAGAGTTATAACCTCCTGCGGCAAAGGTAACAAATTTGAAACATGGTAGCTTCACGCTCCAGTGTACCCAGCAGTAAATTGGTACCTGGCTTTGCTCTTGATTTAGGGTAGGCAAAGATAGCAAGGAAGAGAACTGGTCACCTAACCACTCAAAGCTGGACCTAGTATAGAGAAGTCTCTAACACTTCACTCCCCTAAGGCAGTATTTGCAATGGGACTACTTTTGCCTTACTTTCCAACAAGATAAAGCTGAGTACATCGTGAATGTTCTGACTCGTAATCTTTCTAGGATAATGTCCGTTATTTATTCTCATTTCCTTGCAAACACACATATGCATGCATGCAGGAAGGCACACACACACACATGCATGCATGCACTCACGCACACACAGAGATAGTGGAAATCTTCATTTAATGTACTAACAATAATTGGACAGGAGGGATAATAGCAACTATTAGCAACAGACTATCTGCAATTATAGACACTATATGTTCTAATTATGACCATCAATCAGTGAACAGGATAATTTCCTTCCTAAATTTAATTTTTTTTAAATAATAAAAACAATATGTCTTCTGTGGCAGGAATATCCTTCAGTTACTTGTCTGGTGTCTATCTGTTTTCATACATTCTGCTATTTACCATATCATCCCTGTAGTAAAGGTACAAGTAAAGGATCCCGTTACACGCCCACTGAGGCATATTGAAAATATGGCGTTAGGCCCATATTTTCTTGACAATCGGCACACTAGGGGTGATGTGGTCCGCATTACTCCAGCCACCATTAACCTTCCCAGAGTTGCTATGGTACCTAATTCATGAGGCTGGGTTGACCCCGGAGCCGTTTACAGTCTAAAAAATCCAACCATGGACCACTGAGCTTGGATGGAAGCCAGGGCAGCCCTGCAGTACTTACTTACTTACTTACTTAGTCGTTCCCCTTCTACCGTGAGGTGTAGAGGCCCTATAGTAACCATGACAAATATCATTTGAGACAGCAGACATCTTTGTCTCATCCTACTTTGTGTATTGAAAGGTTCTACAAATTTGCCTTTGTGGACAATTTTGCAGGTGGCCTCTTGATAGAAAGCTTGTATAATCTTAATAAACTTATTGGGAATGGTATATTGTCTCAGTATATTTTATATCACTGTGTGGTCTCTAATGTGAAAGGTTTTTTTGAAATCACAACAGTTAGTATATTTATTGTTTTTTTTTAATGGGTTTTTTTCATCTAAAGCTACCTTAAATGCTGTCTAGCTTTGGTTTATTGAGATTTTCTTTTCAGCTACTGTCACAAATGTTATGGATTACAAGTTTCTACAGATAGTCAATTTGCCTTTCTTTAACAGCTGTGTATCCCATCTCCCATTTACAAGTGCTAGTGAAACAAGAGATGAGAAGAAGACAATGACAATAGATAGGATACACACTGAGGAAACACACTGATAACATTAGACATCTGTAGTTATTCTGGAATACCCTGGGTAATAGAGGTAGGAGACCAAAGAACATATTTAGAAGAGAGGTAGAAGGAGACCAAAGAACATATAGAGAAGAGAGTTAGAAGGAGACCAAAGAACATATGGAGAAGAGAGTTAGGAGGAGATCAAAGAGCATATGAAGAAGAGAGTTAGAAGGAGACCAAAGAACATGGAGAAGAGAGTTAGGAGACCAAAGAACATATGGAGAAGAGAGTTAGAAGGAGACCAAAGAACATATGGAGAAGAGAGTTAGAAGGAGACCAAAGAACATATGGAGAAGAGAGTTAGAAGGAGACTAAAGAACATATGGAGAAGAGAGTTAGAAGGAGACCAAAGAACATATGGAGAAGAGAGTTAGAAGGAGACCAAAGAACATATGGAGAAGAGAGTTAGGAGACCAAAGAACATATGGAGAAGAGAGTTAGAAGGAGACCAAAGAACATGGAGAAGAGAGTTAGAAGGAGACCAAAAAGCATATGGAGAAGAGAGTTAGAAGGAGACCAAAGAACATATGGAGAAGAGAGTTAGAAGGAGACCAAAAAGCATATGGAGAAGAGAGTTAGAAGGAGACCAAAGAACATATGGAGAAGAGAGTTGGAGACAGATGTGAAAGGAAATGAGGAAGGTATGAAAAGACCTTGACCTGATGGCACGGAACAAGAAGACTTGGATTAAGTTTGTCAAAGGCATATGCTCCTCTGGGAGCATTCATATTAGCTTTCATGGCCTTTTTTTTGGGGGGGGGGGGGGGGGATGACAAGCAGTCCTGCAGTCTTTCCATTCTTCATCAATTTAAGTGTGGTTCAGGATCGGAGTGGCTAAGAGGTAAGGTGTCCACTTAGAATTCTAAACGTACCATGATCAATTCTCAGTAGAGGGAATATAAGTTATGGAAATTTTTTTTCAGAACCAATGGTCTTAATAATGATGTTTTTCGCTTCCCCTCTTCACTCTCCGGTCTCCTGGGTAGTGAGATTAGATGCCTATCCTCGGATAAGGGTGAAAAATAGGTCTTGTGTGCAAGTTGTGCATGTAAAAATCCCATGGCTTTTGGAAATCATAAAGAGTAGACCACAAGGCCAATGCCCTGGCAAACTTTAAAAATTAGAAACCTACCCACCACAAAAATATTTATACAATCAATGATTCCTATATTTACACACACTGGGATTCTCACCGGTGCTGTGGAGTTCATGCACCATGCTGAGATCCTCCTGATGGAGTTGTCCATGTGCAATGAAGATAGTCCTTAACACCAAAACCAAACCAAGTCTGGTTCATCTCTCATTCAGTTCATGGATGAATATTTACATTTTAATGTTTCTTTACTGGTGTGGTATGTCAGTTCATTTTGAATGAAAAGGTCTGCAGATTTCTTCTTGAAGGACAACCTGCAGAACCACTTGAGAGATAAGAGCTGAGATGCTGTATTGCTGCACGTGTCTCTTTACAGTCTGTCTTCTTATTGGCTACTGGTTATGAAAACAACAACATTAGCCAAACAAAAATAGAACTCAGGGGACTGACAAAACAGCATAATAGGTTAGATTTTGCTGATGACCTGGCTATGGAAATATTTTGTAATGCTGAACTGGATGACCTAAGAGTAACACTTCACAGACTATGTCAGCAATACAAAAGAGTCGTGATACAGTGGATCCCTTCTCACTGCAACATCCCTGGTAATGAAGATGCTGACAGATTGGCAACGGAAGGGGGAAAGCTTCCTCAACTTGACACAAATATAACTTATGAGGAGGCCAAGAGTTTTATCAAGCGCAGGTACAGGCACAAGTGGGAAGCAGAGCATCCAGGCCATCAAAAAAATGATCCATATTACCAGCTCAGCAGAAGTGAACAAGTGGTAATCTTCAGACTTCGCACGGGTCATAACAGATTGAGATACCATCTATTCAACAAATTAAAGATAGGAACTACTGATGAGTGTGACTGTGGCACCGATAAAATGAGGTCAGAGCAATTAGATATAAAATTACACAGAGACAAAGACAAAGACTTTAAGAATAAATGCAGAAAAAAGTAGCAAGATTTTCTGTGAAGAAACATCCGTATAGGATTTTAACTTATAAATATCAATACAAACAACACTGGCAGCACAAATAGTGATATACAAACACGAATACAAAAAGCACACAAAACTTTCATTGGGTTGGAAAAATGGATGGAAATTTAAATATATCAAGCCTAACACAAATGGCAAAATCTTCAAATAAAATCTCAAGCAATGCTATTGTATGGCTGTGAAACATGGAGAACATAAAGAACCGACATCAAAAAGCTCTCATATGTGGTGCAAGCATAGAATAGAAGAATTAAAATGGTATGACAAGATCACCATTGTGGAATTGGTGACAAGAACCAGCATACCTGTCAACCTCCTGAGACAAAAATCTGTACGCTGGACCAAAAAATCCTTACAAACACCCAAAAATCCTTACGCAAAAAATATATTAATAAATTATACGCAATATCGTTTTAAAATGAGAAATGACATATACAAATCTATTAGCATTTGAATTATTGTGATATAAAACATGCTAATAGCCTCAAACTGTTCTTTACATATAAAAAACTAAGTGATCATGATGTACACTGTTCTTTCGATGTACAGTGTTTTGTATTATAATCAACACATGCACTTTTAGCACTTTGCAGAATTGCATTTGTGGGCTTAAAGTCTGCACAGCATGTATCAATGTTAATCTTACACTGTAAAATAGAAGTGAGTGTGTCCGCATTCATGGACCTCCTGCAGTCTGTGTGGATTTTTTTCATCATTGAAAATGATCTTTCGCAGTCAGCATTGCTGTGAGGGAGTATCAGCAGTCGCTGAATGATGACTTTCAAATTAGGGAAGCGGATGGCACCAGTACTAGTTTTCTGGTCAACAACTTCCAGCCAATAGCTACAGAAGCTCTTTTTCTGACCACTATCTGTTAGTAGAGGCACACACACACATCAGACAACATACAGTAGTCATCGAACTCATCTTTCAGTGCTTCCTGATCAAGATCTTGGGCAAAAGCATCTGCCAATGTGCAGATGTTTGGATACCTGAGATTATCTTTAGTGCTTGGATCTAGCACTTTTAAGTCCTTTAGAACCTGGTTGTCAAAGGGAAATTTATCAGTAATTTTTTTAACCACTGATGTGTAAAAATTTCTGACATCCTCAAAAAATGAACTCTTTACTCCACTATCAAGCTCCATTTCTTCGATAAATGCTCTGTTCGAGAGGCCAATTGCCAGTATGCTGTCATCATGCTGCACCCCACGATCACTAAATTTGATATGCCTCAAGTCAACAACCTGTTTAACATACTTCATCTCCACAAATTTAACTAAAAATTTTCTAAGCAATCTGTCCATCTCCTCCATCATGCTGTGATGAATTTACCATGATACAACGTTAAAATATCTCCAAATTTAACAATAAAATGTAGGGTTAAAAATAATGCGTAAGATACTAGGAGACATGCTCGCCCATGTCAGCCTTTCCCACGGCCATTTAAAACTAACGAGTTAGACGTGCAGACGAAACGTTTACCCTTTGTAGACGGGAGAGAACGGAGGACACCAAAAGGAAAAATATGACTGAACACGTGTTTGAAGATCGCAAGGCTAAAAGACGCAATTGGTAGTAAAAGAAAAAAATTCACGTCCCTAGTTGACAGAGGGTAAGGAAATGGACAAAAAAACGACTTTAGCTCGTGTCAGAAACAGTCATTTCTTGGACTTTTACGATACTTGATTGTTATTTGAATTCAGCGGCAAACGCTGTGGAGAAGGGTCTCGAACAGATTTCAAAAGAAAAAAACTAGCCTTGAAAAAGTAACTTTTTCTTAATAATAATGTTAGGAATATAAAACCTAGCTAGTTTGATAGCCCGTCTTGAGCAGAGAAATAATATACTTTAAATTATACAGACAGATAGATAATAATGAAGATTTTGACAAAAGACTGTGTTGTTCATATCAGACGAGCGACTGCACTGTTAAAAAAATGTCACTAAATTTTCAAAATTTGCGGCCTTGAGACTCAAGTGCTAAAATCGAGCTGTAATTAAAGAGAGGGGAAATGGTGGAGAATTGTGGCTAAAAATAACTTCAGAGG
The DNA here is from genome assembly GCA_024509875.1 of Oreohelix idahoensis. NCBI lineage: Eukaryota > Metazoa > Mollusca > Gastropoda > Stylommatophora > Oreohelicidae > Oreohelix > Oreohelix idahoensis. The sequence goes on from JAMPIV010018962.1 coordinate 185,008, forward strand.
CAGAAGTGTGTAGGGTACTGCATGGAGGGGTCCAAGAACCAAGCGTGGTTTTTGTATGAAAAACAAGTAGAGACAGACGGACCAACAGACAGTAATACATACTTGACTGAGAGCTGACTGAAATTTGACTTTGGTTGTAAAATTTGAAAGTTAGGGGGGGAGTCGGTGATTGGATGAATGAAATCATATTGGCAGGACAGAGATGCGCATTTTTTGCCATTCGTTACAAGACTGTCCAGAGACACAGTGGTTTAGTACCTGTGGTGTTGTTTCCAGAAGTTAATACTAATTTTAGTGGGACGCCATCAGATACACAGCAGCTCAGCTGAGTTTTGCTAGCATTTAACTGTGTTCTCAATTCTGAATTCTGGTAAGAATGAAAGTATTTCTTTTGTACATTTTAATATTTCGAGTGATTGATACTGCCATGTCATATAAAATGATTACGACAAGTAAGTGCTCGCTCTAGATCCCCAGCCCAAGTTCAGGGTCTAGAGACAAACAAAATATATGGACGCCTACTAAAACTATGGAGGCGGATCTATTGTTGAGATCAGTGGAACATATCACCTATCTTATTGAATAGAAGGAAACTATTGAACATATCTCAGATGCAAGGTAGTCTTGGGGAACTAGTACTATATGAAAACAACTAGGTAAGATGTACTGTGTGGTCAGAGAGATCTGACCCAGTCTGTGTGGTGTTGTTGTGTAGTGTTGTGTGCAAAAGTGGCTCAGTAAGTAGAGTTCTGACACATGCCACAAAACTTTTATTTCAGAATTGTGAGTTTCTGTTTGGCACCGAAGAGGTGCCGAATGCTGTTGTAATATACACAAGGGTGGACCAGTGCAGTCTAACATTGTGTCAGAGCAGCCGTATATTGTCCCCCAGCACGGAGAGGAGGGGCCACCAGACTCTTGTACAAGATCGACGCAGTCGAGATAAGTGAGATCTGGCCTGCTGGAAGTTCACCAACTGATTTACCAACGAATTTATCAACTAATTTATCAACTATTAAAGACATACCATTGTGGGAAAATAAACCATGTATTCATCCCATAAGTCAATGGACAATGTTTGGTAGTCATAGACTGGGCGTGATGATACCACCCCAACAGTACATTCAGTAATAGTCTCCTGGGACAATCTAATATAATTAATATTAACGAGACATAACCTACCTTTGTAATCACATTCCATTTTATTATGTCATATAATTATGCATTCCATTTATAACTCCATAATATTTCATATGTTCTGACCAACAAACATTTGGTTCAGAACAAATAAATTTAACAAAAGATTTAATATTTAAAACTAAAACATCCTGAGTTAGTTCAGTGTGTTATAAATTTTATTATTATTATTAGACTTATTAAATATATGTGTGTGTGTGGGTAATCTACTACAACACATTACATTTCAGTACCCTAGACTTTTTTAACGTAGCTACATTCATTAGTAAAAAAAGATATGTTTGAGGTCGTAAGTGGTAGTAAGAAGGGCCTTCTGTAATTCGCATCAACATTTATCTCAGGAGCCTTCACAGCTGACCTCATTCATTACACTAGGTAACATCTCAACCATACAATACCATCAAATCCACTACACATGCCACCAATCTGCGACTCATCTGTTTGAAAGAGTTTATTAAACTCATTTAACAGTGGCAGAATGAAACTCAGAAAACGAAGGGTCAGCTGGGTTAGTGGTGCTTTTAAAAGTTTATGATGTTTTGGACTCTGCCAGGCTTTTCAACATCATTGTGGCTTTCAAAATAAGATGAGAGAGCTGTATACTGGTTAATAATTCTATCCACTACCTTCTGCAATGACAGCCAGCGAGTCTGACAATGTTTAAGAATATTCAGGTCATCTGCTTCTGTGAATAGTTGGAACTCCTTATAAGCCTTTCGTCGTTTTGAGCTGTGCTCAAAATGATAGTACATGTCTAACAAAAGGTCTTCTACTAACACAGTCAACTGTTTGATTCCATCTTGTGCACATAAATTTGCAAGGTGGCAAATGCACCCAATACTAAAAACATAAGGGTTCCTCTGCTTGATCCTAGTAAGTACTGAGTTTGATTTCCCCACCATGACATTGCAGTTGTCACTAGCAAAGCCGATGCAATTTTTCCATGGAATAGGAAATTTTGTGAACAGATTATCAACATCACTGAATATCGCCTCACTGGCTCCACCACTGCATACAGGCATGTCCAACAATCTCGTTCTTGGTCCCAATCCTTCTTCAAAAACTCTCACCATAATAGCTAACCGTATCTCTGTTTTCTTGTCATTTGATTCATCAACCATTAATGAGAAGGTTTACAAAATTATTATTTACGAGTTGGTAGCTTAAAGTGATAACAGATTGCCACTTTATTAAAAAATAAAGCAGCTAATCTTGAGTGCTGGAATAAAGTAGGCCTACTCAACGCAAACAAACTTTTTTTTTTTCTAGTTATGTAGGGCCTACACAGAATATTATGACAATTTAACGGAAATATATTGAAGGGCAAGATATAACTGGAAAGATTAAGACAGCGATTAAATTGCAACAAAGCAAAACAACAGCAATATTTAACCAAGTTATAAGTACTTAGCTTTTTTAAACGAAATGGCGTCGAAGTGTGGTGGCAAGCAAACGTGGTCGTTGATAACAGGTAACTTTAAAAATACGCCATGTCACGCTGAAAACCAAAAGCGTTTGAGGCCGAATTCAAAGTTTTTGCCGAATTGTTGGGAATGAAAGGATTTGATTGGTTGCTGGGAGAGACCTCAGTTTAAAAACGGAAGCCGAGATTCCCGGGATTAAAAATAAAAAAAAATGGTTAAATAAAAACCTGGGCTAGAAAATATTTTCTGATTTAAAATTTTTAAAAACTTGGGTTGGAAAATATTTTTAGAATTTAAAAAAAAAAAAAAAAATTTTTTTTTTTTGGCGGGGAGAAAAATCCGTACGACGAGTCTGTACGGCCGTACAATGCTAAAAGTATCAAAAATCCGTACATTGTACGAAAAATTCGTACAGGTTGACAGGTATGAGAACCAGTGAAATAAGAGGTGTCAAGATGATGCTAACACTGGATAGTGCACAGATTGAAGAACCCTGCTGATAGCATTACAGAGCGGTCCTTGTTCTGTAATACCAGGGTAAGCTTAGTAGAGGGAGACAAACACTGAGATGAGAATTACAGGCAGACGTGAAATGGATAAAGAAGACATTGAACGTCCTTGAACAAATGGCAGAGGAAGGAAGGTTGGGCATGATTTTGATGACCTAAGCTTCTTACAAGCATCCGATTGACAGAGTGATTAGAGCGCTGGTTTCAACACGCTTGAGTCTACCCAGCTGTAAATGGGTACCTGACTTTGCATTTGAGTTAGGGAAGGAAAAGGCCATGAGGAATAGAACTGGTCACCCCCACCTCTCTATGCTGGACCTAGTGTAGTGAAGTCTCTAACACTCCACTCCCCTATGGCAGTATCTGCTATGGAACTGCCTTTTATGTTTCTTAGAGCACATGGAGACGAGAACCGGAGACAAGTGGAAACGATGAGACAGACATAGAAAGAACATTAGCTGATGGCACGTGACATGAGGACTTGGCAAGTGTTTGTTGAAGGCCTATGCTCCTTGGGGAGCTAAAGTGTAGTGATTGATTGATCTAAGAATCATTGAGAACTAAAGTGTAGTGATTGATTGATCTAAGAATCATTGAGAACTGAAGTGTAGTGATTGATTGATCTAAGAATCATTGAGAACTAAAGTGTAGTGATTGATTGATCTAAGAATCATTGAGAACTAAAGTGTAGTGATTGATTGATCTAAGAATCATTGAGAACTGAAGTGTAGTGATTGATTGATCTAAGAATCATTGAAAACTAAAGTGTAGTTATTGATTGATCTAAGAATCATTGAGAACTAAACTGCAGTGATTGATTGATCTAAATAAGTATCATTGAGAACTAAAGTGTAGTGATTGATTGATCTAAGAATCATTGAGAACTGAAGTGTAGTGATTGATTGATCTAAGAATCATAGAGAACTAAAGTGTAGTGATTGATCTAAGAATCATTGAAAACTAAAGTGGAGTGATTGATTGATCTAAGAATCATTGAAAACTAAAGTGTAGTGATTGATTGATCTAAGAACCATTGAGAACTAAAGTGTAGTGATTGATCTAAGAATCAATGAGAACTAAAGTGTAGTGATTGATTGATCTAAGAATCATTGAGAACTAAAGTGTAGTGATTGATTGATCTAAGAATCATTGAGAACTAAAGTGTAGTGATTGATTGATCTAAGAATCATTGAGAACTAAAGTGTAGTGATTGATTGATCTAAGAATCATTGAGAACTGAAGTGTAGTGATTGATTGATCTAAGAATCATTGAGAACTGAAGTGTAGTGATTGATTGATCTAAGAATCATTGAGAACTAAAGTGTAGTGATTGATTGATCTAAGAATTATTGAGAACTGAAGTGTAGTGATTGATTTATTGATCTAAGAATCATTGAGAACTAAAGTGTAGTGATTGATTGATCTAAGAATCATTGAGAACTAAAGTGTAGTGAGTGATTGATTGATCTAAGAATCATTGAGAACTGAAGTGTAGTGATTGATTGATCTAAGAATCATTGAAAACTAAAGTGTAGTTATTGATTGATCTAAGAATCATTGAGAACTAAACTGTAGTGATTGATTGATCTAAGAATCATTGAGAACTAAAGTGTAGTGATTGATTGATCTAAGAATCATTGAGAACTGAAGTGTAGTGATTGATTGATCTAAGAATCATAGAGAACTAAAATGTAGTGATTGATCTAAGAATCATTGAAAACTAAAGTGGAGTGATTGATTGATCTAAGAATCATTGAAAACTAAAGTGTAGTGATTGATTGATCTAAGAATCATTGAGAACTAAAGTGTAGTGATTGATCTAAGAATCAATGAGAACTAAAGTGTAGTGATTGATTGATCTAAGAATCATTGAGAACTAAAGTGTAGTGATTGATTGATCTAAGAATCATTGAAAACTAAAGTGTAGTGATTGATTGATCTAAGAATCATTGAAAACTAAAGTGTAGTGATTGATTGATCTTAGAATCATTGAGAACTAAAGTGTAGTGATTGATTGATCTAAGAATCATTGAGAACTAAAGTGTAGTGATTGATTGATCTAAGAATCATTGAGAACTGAAGGATGATGGTAATGGTATTAGTTGATTCTTGTTTACAGTTGCTTTCAAATATTCCATGAATCTCACCCATCATTCTTCTTCATAATCATTGCTGATGGTCTTTCACTGATTTAATTATGATTATGCTGTTTTCTCAATGTACTTTTTTGTGAAACATGCTAATTTTGTTTATTCCTTCACCAGAAGCCTCTTTGTTTGTGGTTGAAATGTTTTCTGGAGCTTTTACTAGGAATAGTCAATGGTTTCCTCCATGAAGTTCTCAAAGACTGCATTTTTCTTTCTTAAATGCAGTTTTAGCCTATCCTTGGCATCTTGACGTGGTTTTGTGTGTTGTGACTTTGGCGTGTCTAGTCCCCAGTATTCACTGCAAGGAGTGGGGAAAAGAATGATGAACCCACAGGTGACCAATCAGAATTGACCAGTTACACGAACTTTGAGTTTTGACCAATGGCTGGAATATCCATGTGCCTGTTGTAGGAAAGTCTGTACTCAGAGAGGAATGGAAATTCACAGAATGAAAAAGGAGTGTGGGAGCTCATCAGCGGTAGATCAACAATGCACTGTTTCTACAGATAAGTAGACTTCAGCCAGGATTCTGTCCACAGTGCAGTGAACATTTGAGTTGATCTGCCTGATGATGATCTCACACACTTCTTGGAAGGGAAAAAGAGATGCCATTTAGTTACCAGTGCATTTATGAAAAAATGCAGCTTTTTGGTTGTTGTTTTTGTTCTCCATGTTTTAGAGCCATACAATAGGACTGACTCGGCATTTGAATTGAAGATCCTGATTTTTGTGTTCAACTTGATTTCTTTTGATCTCCCTTATTTTTCAGTGAAATGAAAGCTCTTCTAGTCTTTTGTATTCTTATTTTGATATCATTATCTGTTCTTCAAACAGTGTCAATATTGCTGCCAAGTTATATGTATGATTCTACATCTTGCAGTGGTGCTTCTTAAAATGCAATATTGTTGTAGAGTCCTGCATGTATTCTCATTATGTTTGTTTTCTCCTTGAATATTTTCAGACCTACATGTACTTGCTGCAACCTCTCATCAATTATTTTCATTTTGTCTTGCATCTGATTATGGTTATGGGACAGAAGAGACAGGGAATCAGGAAAATCTAGATCGTCAAACTGCTTAATCAGAGTCCACTGGATTCCATTTCTATTGGGTGAAGTCGAATGTTTTCATAATCTATAGCTAGTAAGAAAAGAAATGGAGACAAAAGGCATCCCTGTCGCACTTCAGTTCCTATTCCAGTCAGATCTGTAAATTGTATTTCATTAAGAACTCTGCATGTCATGTCTCTATATGGTTTTTTTTTCATTAAGTAAATGATCTTTGGGGGACACCATCACCATAATGCCTCATCAATTTCCAAAGTGATTCTCTGTCTAAACTGCCAAATGCCATTTCATAGTACACAGTCCAATATAATATCATTGCTATTTATAGATTCCTTGCTTATTTTGCTTATTTAACATTGAAGCTCCCATTCATACTTACATAAATACATACTTCTTCTGTGATCAGTTTCCTATGCTCAGCAGTCTAAGCAAGGAGATGAGTGGCCTCCATGAATCCAGTCATCAGCAGGAAGTCCTCACGGGTGCCCCACAGTTTCTCTTCCATTTTCGTCTCCTGGGGCCAGGTTTGAGCTCTCAAGTCACCAAAGAGAGGGCACATTTGCAGAATGTGTTCCGGAGTCTGGGGGTCATTTTGGCATGTGCACTGGTCAGTTGTGGCAGCTTTCATTTAGTGGAGGTGGGCTTGTAGTCTGCAGTGTCCTGTGAGGAGCCTAAAAATTGTGGTTTGCTGTGTTCTCTCTTGCTTTAGGATGGGGTCTTGTGTGTAATTGCTGCCTGTTCTCTGGCTCCATCCATTTGTGTACTTTCTTTTGATGATTGCCTTTGCTTTCTTCAGTGAGACTCTGTGGTGAAACTGTTTCTTCTGGGTGCCTGCTTTTGCCAGCCTGTCGGCTGCCTCATTTCCTGCAATACCACAGTGTGCAGGAATCCACTGCAGTGAAACTTTGTTGTTGATGGACAGCTGGTTCAGATGTTCTATGGCTGTTCTTGTTAAGAGATCTTCAGGTTCATTCTGAATAGTCTGAAGAATTGACATGCAGTTGCATAAGAAGATTATATTTGATCCTTTAAGTTTTTGTTCCTCCAGTATCTTTGTAGCCTCTAGGATTGCCTGTAGTTTGTTGAGAGTTCTACAGTAGCAATTGAATGTTCTATTTTTGGAGCGTTTGGCATTAATATTTGGATCCCTGCTCCTCCTTTCCTTACTGCTTCTTCTGAAGATCCGTCAGTGAAGACATGAATCCACTGTGGACTGGGGTATTGGTTGTTGAGGTGATCCAGTGTTTTCGTTTTCAGAATAGTGGGAGTCTCCGCAGTTCTGTTCTCAATGCCTGGGATTGTAAGGTGTACAGTGTACGTGGGTTTGGTGTTTGTGATGTTGTAGTATGCTACGTGCTGCTCCAATTCCTCTGGGTTTTTCGAGGTTATTTCTCCATTGGCAACCATCAGCTGTCTTGATAGGTGGTTGAAGCTTGATCTTATCAGTTGATTTTTGGTTATTTTTATTTTCTCGTGCATGGGGTGCCGTTTTAGGCATCTGAATTTGTCTGTCATGGTGGTGATTTTCTCATGTCTGCGTTCTCTTAGATTTTGCAGTCCTGCTGTTGCTTCCATTGTTGTTATTCATGTACTCCTTAGTCCTCCCATATGATTCTGAGTCCTGCATTCTGTATTTTTTCCAGCTTCTGGAGATTTGTATTTGCTGCTGTTGCATATGTGCCCATTCCATATTCCAGAGTTGGGCGGGTATTTCATACGTAGACTTACTTCGTTATTTGTATATCTGCCCCCCAGCTGGTCCCCGAAAGTTTTTTCACACAGTTTGCGTGTGGCTTTTCTTTCTGTTTCTTCGATATGTGATCCCCATGTCAGTTTTTTGTCAAATTTTAATCCCATATAACAGGATTGTCCTCTTTTGGCAGTGGAGTGTTGTCCAGTGTGAGAGTGTAGTTTTCAGGTTTGGTGGAGAGGTAGAAGAGTGTAGTGACAGTCTTATTCTTGTTTATTTGGACGCCCCAGGTTTTGGCCCACTCTTCCATTTTTATTTATTGCCTCCTGCATTCTCACTTTTGTAACTCCTGTGTATTCAGACTGAGTCCATATAGCAAGATCGTCAGCATGTAGTGCCCTGTGGATGTATAGTGTAAATAGCTTTGGCAGGTCGTCCATGAAGATGATAAAGAGTGTTGGGGATAGTACTCCTCCCTGTGGGACCCCTTCTGGTATGACAACCATTCTGCTTTTCTTTCCCTGGAGTTTAACTCTTGCATGTCTTCCACGTAGGAAGTTCTTAATCCACTGTAGCATTCTGCTTCCGATTCCTTTCTGGACTAGTTTTAACAATAGGCCCTCTTTTCAGACTTTATCAAATGCCTTTGTGAGATGAAATAAAAGTAGCTAGGAGTTTGGACTTTTTCTGGAAAGAATCTTCAATTTCTTGGGCGAGATATGCTGTTTGATCGTCATTGCTTCTGTGTTTTCTGAAGCCTGATTGGCAGTCCTAGTAGCTTGTTTTCTTGAAGGTAATTTCGAAGCCTGTTGTTGACCACCCTTTCCATTACTTTTCCCAGGCAGCTTAACAGGCTGATGGGGCGTTAGCTTGATTTGTTAGTTTTTGATTTCCCTTTCTTTGCAACTGGTATTATTTCTGCCTCTTTCCATTCTTCTGTGAAGATCCCTTGTGTCCATGACTCTAATATTCTGGCCTTTCAGTGAGGTCCTAGATGCTTTTTAAGATTCAGGATTGCTATATTCAGTTCTGTTATTTGAAAGAGTGAGATCATTGAGTCTGGGCATGGCTGCTGAATACGGAGAAAGTTTTTTTGTCTCTTATCTTACTTCAGCAGTTCTTGTTCTTGTCATCTTGATTGTGCTTTCTTCAGCGAAGAAGTTTGCTAGAACGTTTGCAGCCTATGAGCCAGTGTAGGATTTTCCATTTTCTTCAGGAATGATGCTTGGGGTTTGTTCTCTTCATTGAGACATTCGACCATTTTCCATATTTTTATGGTGTCTTTTTTCCATGTTAAGTGCAGTTTTTTCTCTCCAGCTGGATCTGATGCAGTTCAGTTTTTCTCTTCAGAATAAAGCTTGTTGTTTGTTGTGTTCAATGATGTTATTTTCAGTTGGATTATGTTCCATTTTGAATCTTGCAGCAGATGCCTGATCATGAATCTCTTGGAGTTTTCTGTTCCAGAAGGGTTTGTAATTATGCCTTCTGCCTCTGTGTATATTTTTATTGGCAGCTTCCAAGACTATGTTTCCTTTCCGTCACATGTGTTGTTTCAAAGTTGTACTTCCAGTTTTTCTTCTGTGAGGGTTTGGTAGGCTTTCCAATTTGCCTTTTTGTAGTTCCAGCCGGCAATTTTATGTCTTTTTTCTGTGCTGTAGGTCCCTTTTATTGTGAGGATGATAGATTTATGGTCACTCCCTCCAAGTTGTTTGGTTACTGCTCTTTCTGTCACACGCTGAATATTGCAACAGCCAGATCTGGGATGCTTGAGATTTCCATTGTCTGGAGTAGAAGGTTGGCTCTGCTTGTGGCTTGTTTATGAGGACTAGTCGGTTTTCTATCATCCAGTCTTCTACTTCTTCTCATTGTGAGTCCATGGCTGGGTATCCCCAACTGGGTGAACGGCTGTTGAAGTCTCCCACTATGATGTGGTTTGATTTTGAAAGAGGAATTTTCCTAAAGGATTAGTTTTTTTATTGTTTGGGTGGTAAAAGTTTGTAACAAACAGGGGTTCTGGTGTTGTGTGTAGTTTGATGGTGAGATGTTCAGAGTCCTCTAGGTTCTGTGCGATTTATGTAGTGGGGATATTGTTTCTTACCATAGTGATGATCCCACCTTTGTGGCCTAGTCTGCCTTGACGGAAACATTCAAAGCCTCTGATAGAGAATCTACAGCTTTCGTTCAAGTGAGTTTCCTGGATGCACAGAACATCTATCTTTTCTTTTTGGAGGAAGTTCTACAATTCACGTTTTTTCTTCATTACACCCTCACTGTTCCACTGCATAATCTTAATTGTGTTATTTTTGGTTTGGCCGGTAGCTCTACTCTGCTTAATCCCAGGTCCCCGATACGCAGAGTCACCGTCAGAAGCCTTTGGTGGACCCTTTCAAGGCTGGGGGTCTGGGGCCCCGCTTGCCTGGTGATGATCCACAGTGGCAGCCCCATTTCGTGTAATAAAGCCGAGCATAGTCATTAACTGTATGATGCGTACATGTCCCATTTCCATTGCTAGGTATCCATGCCAATTAGGCTGACATGTTCCATCTTTGGTGGGGGAAGTTATGGAATCTTCCTGTCCATGTTCTTGCACACCTTAACACTGCCCGCAAGACACCGGAGGTTTGGAGAGTAGCCTTCTCTGTTCTTTGTCAGCTGGGGTGTGCTCCCCGGGCAAGTCTCGATGATGATTGGGACATGTCCACGCGCTGGTGGGCCCAGCATCGGCGGCATGTGATGGAGGACTTACACTGCCAGAGTTGTTTGTAGGGTTACCTCACCCATAGTCTAGAGTTTTACCTCAGTAGGCTCCGGGGGTTCTGGTTTGTTGGTGCCAGATGGTCGCAATTTGCCATAGCCATGTTGGTAGAAACAGGGAGCACAGAGTCCAAGAATTGGAGCACGCGTTGGCATGGTTGCAGGCATTTCTCATGTTTTGGATGAGCTCCAATTCATCCCAACTAACATAATTACCGATGAATGTTACGTCGGTCAGTCTCAGTCAAAATGGTAACTCGTGCCAAAAGTGCGCAATGCACGGTGTGCAACTTGTGCAGCGTGGGTGTTATATAAAACAAATACTTTGGTTTTTTTTTGTATTATTCTTTCACGACATTAGTAGCGCTCGACAAAGAAATAAGTGCATAAAAATTGGTGTGCATGAGCCCTCATCCGATGTACAAATCATGAAAACTTGAAAGTTTTTGTTAAAACCACTTATTATCAGGGAACACTCTTTGAAAACAATCCACGCATTTTCACTCGAAATGTTGTCATCAAAGAACTTTTAAATTGAATCTAAAATAACATAATTCTCGACGTGTGTACATTGGTCACAGCTGAGGAATGCAACCGTGTTGAAAAATTGTATTGTTTCCATTATATAAACTCTCCTGAAAATAGTTACAATCAACAAAGAAAAGCGTTCAAATGATGGTGTTCATGAACAGTTTGATTACACTGTATAATGGAAAGAAACCAAAAACACTCTAAGAATGTACTTCTATCTGCTCACACGGGAACGGAAACAGTACACTATAATTAAAAACCCGTCAAGTTGGATGGGTTATTGCTAGTACTTACATAAATACATACAAGAATGTTTATTTATATCCACAGGACATCATGTTTGAGCTTGAAACACGTAAGGGAGAAAAAAGACGGAGAAAAACAAGAGGTAAATCATCAACATCATCATCATAAACATCATCAATATCAACATCATTCATCATCATCATTCATAATCAATCATCAACATCATCATTAACATCATCATCGACAACAACATTCATCTTCATCAACATCATTTATCATCATCAACATCATCATTTTCATCATCAACAACATTGTTCATCATCATCAATATCATCATCATTAACATCATCAAGATCAGCATCATTCATCATCAACATTATCATCATCATCGTCATTCATTATAATCATCATCATTTTCATCATTTATTATAATCATCATCAACATCATCATCTACATCATCATTCATCTTAATCATCTTCATCATCATCTTCATCATCATAATCATCTTCATCAACATCATCATTCATCATAATCATTATCATCTTCACCATCATCAACATTTTCTTTTGTGCTCTTTACAGAGCATGAATAAATGCAAGTAAGAAAGAGTTTTCTTCAGTGTTATGTAGAACCCATCCAAACGTTTCAGAGTGAGTCATGGACAGTTAGTAACCAAGTAAGGAAAACACTAGAAGCCACTCAGATGTGGTTTTATAGAAGAATGTTAAAAATACCATGGACAGCCAAAAAGAGTAATGAGGATGTCCTGAGAGGCCAGCGCACAAAGGAAACTTATTTCACAAGTTAAAAAGAAGCAATCCACTTTTTTGAGTCATGTTATGAGAAGGTGAAAGCTGGAATTTATCGTAACAACAGGTAAGATTGAAGGAAAAAGAGACTAAATACTGGGCAGTTTGACATCGTGGCTGGCATGGAAGGAGGTCAACAACAGAATTGATAAATTGTACTGGAGACAGGAAGTTGTGGAGAGACATGATCTCCTCAGCCAGTACTTGATGAGGAAGACAAAGCATGAAACGACCACTGCAACTGTCACATTGCAGGAAGCCTGCCCCAAGTAGTCACATGATCTTGTAGTTGTGGTTTCTATGACAACGTGTTGTACATGATCAGGTCACCAACATCATATTAGCCACCTTGTACATGATCAGGTTACCAACCACATATTAGTCACCTTGTTGTACATGATCAGGTCGCCAACCACATATTAGTCACCTTGTTGTACATGATCAGGTCACCAACTACATATTAATCACCTTGTTGTACATGATCAGGTCACCAACCACATATTAGCCACCTTGTTGTACATGATCAGGTCACCAACCACATATTTGCCACCTTGTTTGACATGATCAGGTCACCAACAACATATTAGCTACCTTGTACATGATCAGGTCACCAACAACATATTAGCTACCTTGTACATGATCAGGTCACCAACAACATATTAGCCACCTTGTTTGACATGATCAGGTACCAACCCAGATTAGCCAACTTGTTTTACATGATCAGGTCACCAACCACATATTAGCCACCTTGTTGTACATCATCAGGTCACCAACCACATATTAGCCACCTTGTACATGATCGGGTCACCAACCATTTATTAGCCACCTTGTTTGACATGATCAGGTCACCAACCTCATATTAGCCACCTTATTGTACATGATCAGGTCACCAACATCATATTAGCCACCTTGTTGTACATGATCAGGTTACCAACCACATATTAGTCACCTTGTTGTACATGATCAGGTCACCAACCACATATTAGCCACCTTGTTGTACATGATCAGGTCACCAACCACATATTAGCCACCTTGTTGTACATGATCAGGTCACCGACCACATATTAGCCACCTTGTTGTACATGATCAGGTCACCAACCACATATTAGCCACCTTGTTGTACATGATCAGGTCACCAACCACATATTAGCCACCTTGTTGTACATGATCAGGTCACCAACCACATATTAGCCACCTTGTTGTACATGATCAGGTCACATCCACAGATTAGACACCTTGTTGTACATGATCAGGTCACCAACCACATATTAGCCACCTTGTTGTACATGATCAGGTCACATCCACAGATTAGACACCTTGTTGTACATGATCAGGTCACCAACCACATATTAGCCACCTTGTTGTACATGATCAGGTCACATCCACAGATTAGACACCTTGTTGTACATGATCAGGTCACATCCACATATTAGTCACCTTGTTGTACATGATCAGGTCACATCCACAGATTAGACACCTTGTTGTACATGATCAGGTCACCAACCACATATTAGCCACCTTGTTGTACATGATCAGGTCACATCCACAGATTAGCCACCTTATTGTACATGATCAGGTCACCAACATCATATTAGTCACCTTGTTGTACATGATCAGGTCACATCCACAGATTAGACACCTTGTTGTACATGATCAGGTCACCAACCACATATTAGTCACCTTGTTGTACATGATCAGGTCACCAACCACATATTAGCCACCTTGTTGTACATGATCAGGTCACCAACCACATATTAGCCACCTTGTTGTACATGATCAGGTCACCAACCACATATTAGTCACCTTGTTGTACATGATCAGGTCACCAACCACATATTAGCCACCTTGTTGTACATGATCAGGTCACCAACCACATATTAGTCACCTTGTTGTACATGATCAGGTCACATCCACAGATTAGACACCTTGTTGTACATGATCAGGTCACATCCACAGATTAGACACCTTGTTGTACATGATCAGGTCACATCCACAGATTAGACACCTTGTTGTACATGATCAGGTCACATCCACAGATTAGACACCTTGTTGTACATGATCAGGTCACATCCACATATTAGCCACCTTGTTGTACATGATCAGGTCACCAACCACATATTAGCCACCTTGTTGTACATGATCAGGTCACATCCACATATTAGCCACCTTGTTGTACATGATCAGGTCACCAACCACATATTAGCCACCTTGTTGTACATGATCAGGTCACCAACCACATATTAGCCACCTTGTTGTACATGATCAGGTCACATCCACAGATTAGACACCTTGTTGTACATGATCAGGTCACATCCACAGATTAGACACCTTGTTGTACATGATCAGGTCACATCCACAGATTAGACACCTTGTTGTACATGATCAGGTCACCAACCACAGATTAGACACCTTGTTGTACATGATCAGGTCACATCCACAGATTAGACACCTTGTTGTACATGATCAGGTCACATCCACAGATTAGACACCTTGTTGTACATGATCAGGTCACATCCACAGATTAGACACCTTGTTGTACATGATCAGGTCACATCCACAGATTAGACACCTTGTTGTACATGATCAGGTCACATCCACATATTAGCCACCTTGTTGTACATGATCAGGTCACCAACCACATATTAGCCACCTTGTTGTACATGATCAGGTCACATCCACATATTAGCCACCTTGTTGTACATGATCAGGTCACCAACCACATATTAGCCACCTTGTTGTACATGATCAGGTCACCAACCACATATTAGCCACCTTGTTGTACATGATCAGGTCACATCCACAGATTAGACACCTTGTTGTACATGATCAGGTCACATCCACAGATTAGACACCTTGTTGTACATGATCAGGTCACATCCACAGATTAGACACCTTGTTGTACATGATCAGGTCACCAACCACATATTAGCCACCTTGTTGTACATGATCAGGTCACCAACCACATATTAGTCACCTTGTTGTACATGATCAGGTCACCAACCACATATTAGCCACCTTGTTGTACATGATCAGGTCACCAACCACATATTAGTCACCTTGTTGTACATGATCAGGTCACATCCACAGATTAGACACCTTGTTGTACATGATCAGGTCACATCCACAGATTAGACACCTTGTTGTACATGATCAGGTCACATCCACAGATTAGACACCTTGTTGTACATGATCAGGTCACATCCACAGATTAGACACCTTGTTGTACATGATCAGGTCACATCCACATATTAGCCACCTTGTTGTACATGATCAGGTCACCAACCACATATTAGCCACCTTGTTGTACATGATCAGGTCACATCCACATATTAGCCACCTTGTTGTACATGATCAGGTCACCAACCACATATTAGCCACCTTGTTGTACATGATCAGGTCACCAACCACATATTAGCCACCTTGTTGTACATGATCAGGTCACCAACCACATATTAGCCACCTTGTTGTACATGATCAGGTCACCAACCACATATTAGCCACCTTGTTGTACATGATCAGGTCACCAACCACATATTAGCCACCTTGTTGTACATGATCAGGTCACCAACCACATATTAGTCACCTTGTTGTACATGATCAGGTCACCAACCACATATTAGTCACCTTGTTGTACATGATCAGGTCACCAACCACATATTAGCCACCTTGTTGTACATGATCAGGTCACCAACCACATATTAGCCACCTTGTTGTACATGATCAGGTCACCAACCACATATTAGCCACCTTGTTGTACATGATCAGGTCACCAACCACATATTAGCCACCTTGTTGTACATGATCAGGTCACATCCACAGATTAGACACCTTATTGTACATGATCAGGTCACCAACCACATATTAGCCACCTTGTTGTACATGATCAGGTCACCAACCACATATTAGCCACCTTGTTGTACATGATCAGGTCACCAACCACATATTAGTCACCTTGTTGTACATGATCAGGTCACATCCACAGATTAGACACCTTATTGTACATGATCAGGTCACCAACCACATATTAGTCACCTTGTTGTACATGATCAGGTCACAACCACAGATTAGACACCTTATTGTACATGATCAGGTCACCAACCACAGATTAGACACCTTGTTGTACATGATCAGGTCACCAACCACATATTAGTCACCTTGTTGTACATGATCAGGTCACCAACCACAGATTAGACACCTTATTGTACATGATCAGGTCACCAACCACATATTAGTCACCTTGTTGTACATGATCAGGTCACCAACCACATATTAGCCACCTTGTTGTACATGATCAGGTCACCAACCACATATTAGTCACCTTGTTGTACATGATCAGGTCACATCCACAGATTAGACACCTTATTGTACATGATCAGGTCACCAACCACATATTAGTCACCTTGTTGTACATGATCAGGTCACAACCACAGATTAGACACCTTATTGTACATGATCAGGTCACCAACCACAGATTAGACACCTTGTTGTACATGATCAGGTCACCAACCACATATTAGTCACCTTGTTGTACATGATCAGGTCACAACTACAGATTAGCCACCTTATTGTACATGATCAGGTCACCAACCACAGATTAGACACCTTGTTGTACATGATCAGGTCACCAACCACATATTAGTCACCTTGTTGTACATGATCAGGTCACAACCACAGATTAGCCACCTTATTGTACATGATCAGGTCACCAACCACAGATTAGACACCTTGTTGTACATGATCAGGTCACCAACCACAGATTAGACACCTTGTTGTACATGATCAGGTCACATCCACAGATTAGACACCTTGTTGTACATGATCAGGTCACATCCACAGATTAGACACCTTGTTGTACATGATCAGGTCACCATCCACAGATTAGACACCTTGTTGTACATGATCCTTATTGTACATGATCAGGTCACCAACCACAGATTAGACACCTTGTTGTACATGATCAGGTCACCATCCACAGATTAGACACCTTGTTGTACATGCCTGAGGTGTAGTATTCCTGTTCATTCTCTTTTTCTAAAACTGTTTCTTTCAAATGTATCTAATAAAATTATCACCTATCAGCACCCTTTGGAGCATAGGCCTTCAACAAAGTTATGCCAAGTCTTCCTGTCTTGTGCCATCAGCTCAAAGTCTGTCTGTGTCTGCTTCATCACCTTCATGTCTGTTTCCAGTTCTCTTCTCCATGTGTTCCTTGGTCTTCCTCTACCTCTCTTACCCTGGGGAAAGCCAGAACGAGGACTGCCTTGTAATGCTATCAGCAGTTTCTTTAGGATGTGTCCTATCCATCTCCAGCATCTTCTTCCCATCTCTTGTTTCTCCTTGATTATTTTCAGACCCAGTTGCTGTGATTTCTCATCGATTTCTTCATTTTGTCGACAAAAACAGTAACATTTTGTCTTGCATCTGATTGCGGTTCTGAGAAGAACAAAATCTAGATCGTCAAGCTGTTTAATCAGTCCTCATTTTTTACTAATACGGAATTTTTTGTTTTGTTCTTAAAACTGTATTTTAATTTATTGCTTAAAACTATCCTTCTCGTTATTGCTTAAAACTATAATTTTCCTTATTGCTTACAACTATATTTTTCCTGTTGCTAAAAATATGTTTTTCCCTATTGTTTAAAACTATATATTTCTTTATTGCTTAAAATCTGTATTTTTCTTTATATTTTAAAACTATATTGTATCTTATCAACAGGGATGTGGACAGTTGGTTTAATGCTGTTCTTAACTGTTATTTTTATATGTGTCCATATTGCGTCATGTCGTCCAAGAAGACTAATATGAGGTTGTACAAGGGACAGGCAACCTCTCATGTAAAATAATTTTTCACACACACCTCTGCTGCAAGAGTTGTTAATATTTGGCGCAGGGGGGTTCCTGCTGCTGTGGCTCCATGCTCTGTGTGGGGTCCAAATTAAAATGATGGTACTGCATCAAAGTTCTTGTTTACTCTACTCTCCATGCTGTGCACTTCAAAGTTATTACCACAAATTGAAAGGGGCATGACAAATATACCACATATTGTGTTTGATTATGCTCCCTGTCAAGCTGTACAAGAACTCAGTTTTCTTCCATCTCTAATAATTTTTATTGTAACCATAAACACAAAATGTTCTTTATTTCTCAAATATCATATTTTTTAAAAAGTTAGAACAAACAAGCACTCACTACGGGATATTAAGCTCATGAATATGTGCTCATCGTTGATGGAAGAAATGAGGGAGGAAAACACATCAGCCTACAGGAACTACATTTTAGCTTATCTTCTTTTCAGTTTCTTTTATTTCTCTTTATTCTTCTTCTTGTTCATCTTCTTATTTTCTCACCAGTGGTTCACTACAGAGCATAGATCTTCAACCATTTTCTCCAGACCTGTTTGTCAAAAGTATCCTGTGACAATTCCTTACCCTCCATATTCACACATTGTCATACTTCCGTTTAATTTAATTTTTCAGAAAACGATATATTACTAATATGAAGACATCAATTCCTACATAGGTGACTCCCTATTTTCTGACAAGTTTAGCCAAGTTTCCAGCAGTGAAGCTCTCAGCCTTTGGTCACACATAGGGAGCAAAGTACAAGCACAAGAAGCCCCTGAATCTAAAGATGGTATGAATATACCTAAAGAGATCTCAGAACAAGAAGTTGGGAACCTTGAATTAAGAAATGATGAAAACCTTGAATCAAGAGATGATCAGAACCTTGAATCAAGAGATGATCAGAACCTTGAATCAAGAGATGATCAGAACCTTGAATCACGAGATGATCCGAACTTTGAAACACAAGACGATCAGAACCTTGAATCACGCGGTGATCAGAACCTTGAATCACAAGATGACCAGAACCTTGAATCAAGAGCTGACACTGATGAAGTCATTACATCAAATGTCTCACCTGGAGATGGTAATCAGGCATCTCAGAATGTTGATATCCCACTTGAAGATGATAATCATGCACCACTTGATGTTAATATTCCACCTGAAGTCAATTCATCACCCAAAGACATTACCCAGTAGTAATTATTTTTTGTGACATGTAAATTTATTCTGAGTATATTACTGTTGGCCATATTACTCTTAAGAAAATAAATATTTTTTTTATTAACTCTTAGTATACGAGCGGCCTTTTAGAAAGGCCGATGATCGATCCCCATCAATAGCGAAAATGTATAGGTGAATGCATGTTTAAAACCACTGAACAATTTAGTTACGTGCATAATATAGAGGTTTCATTTCTTCACAATTTGATATATAACACTTTATGTTATCTTTATAAATAAATTATTTAGTGCAGATCGATCATCGGCCTTTCTAAAAGGCCGCTCGTATACTAAGAGTTAACTCTTAAAAGGAAGTAGTTAGACATAAGGCATTTTCTGTCACTTGGAGTTTTAAAATATCTTTAAAGTTTAAGGGTCTGTTTTGTTTTTCAGGCCTTTTAAAATGTGGTAATGTTATACATAATTGTAAAGGAACTTAAAGAAGGATTAATAAAATATAAAACTAGGAAACACCAAAACTAAAAATTAGCTCAAATTTACTGCCCTCAAAGACTGGCCTGTCATGAGCACCTGGGATCATTAGGTTTGGTCCTAAATGTTGGCCTGTCATCCTTTAAAGAGTTAATAAAATAGCCGTGGAGTAAATTTGAGACATTGTAACTGTTACAAATTACACAATATATACTAGCCGCCATTAAAAACGCATCGCATGTATTCCCACTTTACTGTCGATGTGATGTTTACTTCAAATTTTGCGTGCATGTGCAAAACAAGGTTTTTGATAAATTCTGGCTTTATTAAAAGTCGAATCACATTGAAATTTGGCACATGCATTAGTCAAGTTTCAGCGAGTAAAAAGCCATTATTTGTTTTCATCGAAAGAAAGTCTGTTAAGGTTTTTGTCATGCCTCGACTGTCGTCACAAGAGCGATGGCAAGCTGTTGGTACGCTCAGCAGTGGAATGGTGACCAGAGAAGTTGCCAGACATTTCAATTGTGACCAGTCCACTATAGTGAGGCTGAACCAGCGATTTCGGGCGACAGGTACCACCAATGACCGTCCCAGGCTTGGTCAACCTCGTGTAACAACACTAGCTCAAGATCGCCAAATTTTATTGTTACGGTACATCTGCGCAGTTGCTTCCAAACAGCAATGACGGAGACGCCGATGCCAAGCCTGTATTGATGCTGTAGGGGGTCATACACGGTATTAATTATGGCTGTGACTGAATGACAGTGAGTGCGACTTTTGTTTTTACACCTATGGTTGACAACTGCTTAGGAGCAGGTTCTGAATTGTCTCATGTTTAATAATACAGTCGGCGTCTGTGGCCTAATGGATATGAACGCAGTTTCATAATCCAGATATACCAAGTTCGAAACCTGCTGTAGGCGGTTTGGTAGCAGATCGCTTTGTGTGGATTTTTAACAATGGTATAAGCGGTGTACCATTCAGAAAGAAATGGCAAACTACTGAACGTAAAAAATTGCCTAGAAAAATCACAAAACAGCCAATAAAAGCTGGAGTTGATTGCCACGTCCTGTAAAGGATAAGCAACTAACTTTTTAATAATACAGCAAATCTGGGTTAGTAAATGGATTAGAAATGTAATATCAGTGGTTTCATGTATTTTAAATTTAGCACAACGAGTTGCGGTTCATAAACTAATGCGATGCGTTTTTAATGGCGGCTAGTATAGTTAAGAACAATTTTTGGGTATTTTATTCTTGGATGAAACCTGTTGTGACTGAAAAGTCAGGAGTTAGTACCCTTGTCATCATCATCAACATAATTTTCCTTTGTGCTCCTTATGGAGCATGAAGCCACCACTACAGCTGGTCCCCTTGCAGAAAGCTTGCGCAAAGCAGTCACATGCTATTGCAGCAGTGGTTTCTATGGCAACCTTTTTAACATTATGATGGTGCCAGTCACATGCTTAGTACCTTTGTCCTAAATAAAAATGATTCTTAGCAACAAGCTACCTCTGAGACATTTTATTCAAAAGATGCTTTGGTTACTTTTCATACATTTCAGCAGAACTCTTTCTAAAGACTTCTTCAGTATGCATCATCAGTCAATGGAGCAGTTATAAAACAATTCAATGGATTCATATACTTGGTCACTTTAATAACATCGGATGGAAGATGCCTTTCAGAAATTCTTCTTCTTCTTCCTCGTTCATCCTGAAAACTTTCAGAAATGAAGAGCAGAATAGCCATTGCAAAAGCAACTTTGCATAAAATGAAAAGTATTTTATGTAACAATTCTTTGTCAATGAAAGTAACAAAGATAGTCCTTCAGTGTTATATAGAACCAGTCCTGACATGTGGAAGTAAGTCATGGACAATAAATAAACAAGCAGGAAAAGGACTAGAGACCATACAAATGTGGTTTTGCAGAAGAATGTTAAAAATACTATGCACAGCTAAAAAAAACAAAAACATGAGGATGTCTTGAAAGAGTGCACAAAGGAAGCTTATTCCTCACGTTAGAAGGAAGCTTATTCCTCACGTTAGAAGGAAGCTTATTCCTCACGTTAGAAGGAAGATTATTCCTCACGTTAGAAGGAAACCATCCACTTTCTTCAGGCATGTTATAAGAAGCTGGAATATTTCATGACAACAGGAAAGATTGAAGGAAAAAAAAAGAAGCAGAAATCAATTTTATTTCTGACCTTGACTAAGGGGTTCTCCTGCTGGAATAGAAAATGAGGATCAGCTCCACATCATCATCTTCATCAGCTTCCCAAGGAGCATAGGCCTTCAACTAACGTATGCTAAGTCTTCCTGTCCCGTGCCATCCGCTCAACATCTGTCCATATCTTCCTCATCCCTTTCATATCTGTCTCCAGTTCTCTTCTCCATGTGTTCTTTAGCCTCCCTCTACCTCTCTCATACTCAGGTCTCAGAACAAGAGTTGCCTTATAATGTTATCAACAGGTTTTCTTCAATGTGTGTTCTATCCATTACCAACATCTTCTCGTCTCTTATTCCACCGGCACTTGTCTGGCTCTTGTCATCAATTCCACATTAATGATCTTGTCATACCACTTCAATCCCTCTATTCTTTGCAAGCACCCATTTAAGTCAGTAATTTTTTGGTAGTTTTTGTTTTTGTTCTCCATGTTTCAGAGCCATACAAGTTTATAAACTAATAAAACGGTATTGAATCAGTTTTACAATTAACAGTTCACATGAGACAAAGGACATTTCGGGTATTACCCTTCATCAGCCACAAACAGGTGACAAAGACAAGATTTACATATAGTAATAGGTACTACAAAATCATACGATGATAAGAAACAATACAAAATGAGCAATACACGCAGATTGAAAAAGTACAATGATAATACAAGAAAATCGAAAAACCTAACAGAAATACCGAATCAAGAAAATAAATAAATAAACGAAACGAAAAAAAACGAGAATTAACAAAACTATGGAACAAGTCACTTAGCTAGAAATGTAAATGCTCGGAATACACAAGATCACAGTCCTCTCTTCAAGTAATCTCGAAGGAAGTGACGTGTAAGACCGACAATTTTTAGAGATACAAAAGGATATGAAACGAACCAAAATATAAGAAGATATATCGAAAAAAAAAACAAATAAAGAAGAATGAAAGAGAGAGAAAAGCTACCAGAATTTATGCAAAATGATGTTGAACATTGAGACCTTCAGGACATAAAATGCCCAATTGAAAAATAAGACGATTCTCTAATGAAAAGCGAGTCCTGTCATCCCCGACACATGAACGGAGGGCCATGACATAGATATCGGATTTACCTGAATGGTCAGGCCTATTGAAATGAAGGGCCACCGTAAATGTTTGCCATGATAGATGTCATTCAAGTGCTCACGAAACCTGTCTGCCAAACGCCTGCCAGTTTCACCAATATAGGTCATGTCTCACCTCTTGCAGATGATAGCATAAATAAGGTTTCTGGATTCGCACGTGAAAGACTCTCTAATGATAAATTTTCCTTTCGGAAAAGTGACTGTCTGAATTTGGAGTACAAACGGACAGCTCTTACATATACAGCGTTGGCACGGTTTAGTACCAAAGTATGAAGGGCTAGTATGTCCCTAAAATTCCTATCCCTACGATATGCTACCAAAGGTGTATCACGAAACAACTCTCTGGTATCAGGATCAGAGTGGAGAATAGGCAGATGTCGAAACAGAATTCTCTTCACCGCCAGACAGTGAGGATGGAAAGTTAGAACCAGTTTGAGTCTGTCAGACTGGACAGAAGGTTTAGTAGTGAGTGCAATCTGACGAGTGACGCGTGTGATATGATAAAGAGCATCAGATAAAACATGTTCTGGATAAAGACGTTGGCGAAAGAACTCGAGCATCTCTTGAGCTCGCTGATGGAAATCATCGTCATCGTGACATAACCGACGCAAGCGAAGAAGTTGAGAAAAGGGAATTGAATTTTTACAACTAAGAGGATGCGGTGAAGTATAAAGAAGGAAACCGTGAGCGTCAGTAGTCTTATAATAAACAGACGTTTTAAGACCAGTAGGGCTAATAGTCACAGTGATGTCAAGGAAGTTCACTGAAGTCGTAGAAATTTCAGAAGGGAATTTGATGGCAGGATTGAAATTTCCAACATAGTCAATGAATCGACGGAGGTCTACCTCAGACATGTCTGTAATGCCAATACCATCATCAATATAACGACGGTAAAATTCGGGTATTGGTCCATCGTAACTATGAAAGACCAAATATTCAAAGTGGCCCATAAAAAGGCAAGCGTAACTAGGGCCCATCTTAGTACCCATAGCAACGCCACTGATTTGGTTGAAGAATTGGCCATTAAACTCAAAAGAGTTGAGATTAAGAACCAACTCAGCAAGGCGAAGAAGCGGACCTGTACTTATAGTAAGATCAGTACGCTGGTCGAGAAAACATTGGAGTGCCTTGAGACCATCAGCATGTGGAATAGAAGTATAAAGGGAACAAACATCTAGAAGGAAAAGACGGTAAGTACGATCAGGCGTGAATCTGATTGAACCAAAGGTAGTGATAGCATGAGTAGTGTCTTTCAAATAAGAAGGCAGATTGGCGACCAAAGGCTGGAAAATACTATCAAGGAATTCAGAAATACGTTCAGTGGGACAAGAGCAGGCTGAAACAATAGGCCTACCAGGGTTAGCAATTTTATGCACCTTAGGAAGCATGTAGAAGGAAGGCTTACCAAGACTACTATCAAAAATATGGAGAGATAAAGCACCTGAAGGAAGAAGATCATCATGGACAAGGCCCTGGATAGTCTCATAAACAGTAAGATTATTCCGGACTGTAGCATCACCAGAACAAGGTGAGTAAAAGGTGGTGTTACCTAGCTGTGTAACTCCTTCATGAATGTATAGGTCCTTACGCCAAACAACCACAGCACCACCTTTGTCTGCCGGCTTGATAACAATATCATCATGGTTTCTAAGGCGTGACAATGCCCGCCATTCAGAAGACGTGAGGTTAGATCGACGGAGACGGCTTAGAGTAAGCTGGTCAATGTCATGTAAAGTATTGGCAATATATAAATCCAGAGCACTTATTCAGAGCCATACAATAGGACTGATGACATTTCAGATGAAGATAATTGTAATTTTTAGTTGGGACTTGATTTCTCTTTATGTCCATATATTTCCCAATGCAATGAAAGCTCCTCCAGCATTTTGTATTCTTATTCTTCATTGTCTGTCCCTGTAACTTTGTCTACATTACTCCCAAGATATGTGGTTGATTCTTCATTGTCTGTCCCTGTAACTTTGTCTACATTACTCCCAAGATATGTCATTTTGTGGTTGATTCTTCATTGTCTGTCCCTGTAACTTTGTCTACATTACTCCCAAGATATGTGGTTGATTCTTCATTGTCTGTCCCTGTAACTTTGTCTACATTACTCCCAAGATATGTGGTTGATTCTTCATTGTCTGTCCCTGTAACTTTGTCTACATTACTCCCAAGATATGTGGTTGATTCTTCATTGTCTGTCCCTGTAACTTTGTCTACATTACTCCCAAGATATGTGGTTGATTCTTCATTGTCTGTCCCTGTAACTTTGTCTACATTACTCCCAAGATATGTGGTTGATTCTTCATTGTCTGTCCCTGTAACTTTGTCTACATTACTCCCAAGATATGTGGTTGATTCTTCATTGTCTGTCCCTGTAACTTTGTCTACATTACTCCCAAGATATGTGGTTGATTCTTCATTGTCTGTCCCTGTAACTTTGTCTACATTACTCCCAAGATATGTCATTTTGTGGTTGATTCTTCATTGTCTGTCCCTGTAACTTTGTCTACATTACTCCCAAGATATGTCATTTTGTGGTTGATTCTTCATTGTCTGTCCCTGTAACTTTGTCTACATTACTCCCAAGATATGTCATTTTGTGGTTGATTCTTCATTGTCTGTCCCTGTAACTTTGTCTACATTACTCCCAAGATATGTCATTTTGTGGTTGATTCTTCATTGTCTGTCCCTGTAACTTTGTCTACATTACTCCCAAGATATGTCATTTTGTGGTTGATTCTTCATTGTCTGTCCCTGTAACTTTGTCTACATTACTCCCAAGATATGTGGTTGATTCTTCATCTTATCATGGTGTTTCATCAAGTGCAATCTTGTTATAATTTTCTGCATTTATTCTTATTTTCTGTTGTCTTCTACCTGTGTTTTATTAGACCCACTTGCTGTGACCTCACATCAAGTATTTCCATTTTGTCTTGCATCTGATTACGGTTATTGGACAGAAGTGCCATACCATCAGCAAAATCTAGATCGTCAAGCTGTTTAGTCAGTTCACTGGATTCCACTTCTGTTGGCTGAAATCAATGTTTTCATAGCCTAATCTTTAGTCAATATGAACAGAAAAGGTGACAAGAGGTATCCCTGTTACACTTCAGTTCTTATTCCAAATGGTTCTGTAAGTTGTCCTTCATGGAAGAACTATGCATGTCATGTCTTTATATATTTTCTGTATTAAGTTAATGGTCTTCAGAGGAACTCCATAATGCCTCATCGATTTCCAAAATGATTCCCTATGTCTTTGCTGTTAAATACCTTTTCATAGTCCGCAGATCCAACTTAGAGAGGTGAGTTCAACACCAGATTTGTTTTGTTGAAAACCTAGTTGTTCGTCTGTCAGTTGTCTGTCAGTGGACTCTGTTAATCTCTCAAGGATGATTATGAATAATATTTTTCCAGGCACTGGTATGAAAACTGTTCCTCTGTAATTTGTACACTCTTGTATATCTCCAATCATAGGCAACTTGACTAGATATCTTTCCTTCCATTATGCTGGTATTTATTCTCTCTCCCACACTTTACCAGGATATTAGTAAACTATTTTTTAGAGGTGTCAATATCTGCTTTGATGGCCTCTGTTTGAATGCCATCTGGACCAGCCACTTTTCCATCTTTTAGAATTTTTATGGCTTTCTTTATTTCTTCCTTCCTTGATCATTTACAGTTGACGTGAATTTTGCTGGCTGGATGCCTGGGGGATTTTGTAGGCCTGGTCTATTGAGAAGTTCCTGAAAATGTTCTGTACATCTCTACTGTTGTGCTTGTGTATAACTGCAATTTTCCATTCTTATCTTTGATGAGGTCATTTACTTGCTTGTATTTTCCTATTAGCTTCTTTGTACTGTTGTACAGGAATCTCATATTTCCTTTGGCTGCAGCTTCTTCTGCCTCTCTTGCCTAACTCTTCTATATATTTCTTCTTGTCTCTTTTAATACTTCTTACTTCTGTGTTTGCTTCTATGTACACTTCAGGAGTCTTATGATTCTTCATTGTCTGTCCCTGTAACTTTGTCTACATTACTCCCAAGATATGTCATTTTGTGGTTGATTCTTCATTGTCTGTCCCTGTAACTTTGTCTACATTACTCCCAAGATATGTCATTTTGTGGTTGATTCTTCATTGTCTGTCCCTGTAACTTTGTCTACATTACTCCCAAGATATGTGGTTGATTCTTCATTGTCTGTCCCTGTAACTTTGTCTACATTACTCCCAAGATATGTCATTTTGTGGTTGATTCTTCATTGTCTGTCCCTGTAACTTTGTCTACATTACTCCCAAGATATGTGGTTGATTCTTCATTGTCTGTCCCTGTAACTTTGTCTACATTACTCCCAAGATATGTGGTTGATTCTTCATTGTCTGTCCCTGTAACTTTGTCTACATTACTCCCAAGATATGTCATTTTGTGGTTGATTCTTCATTGTCTGTCCCTGTAACTTTGTCTACATTACTCCCAAGATATGTCATTTTGTGGTTGATTCTTCATTGTCTGTCCCTGTAACTTTGTCTACATTACTCCCAAGATATGTGGTTGATTCTTCATTGTCTGTCCCTGTAACTTTGTCTACATTACTCCCAAGATATGTCATTTTGTGGTTGATTCTTCATTGTCTGTCCCTGTAACTTTGTCTACATTACTCCCAAGATATGTCATTTTGTGGTTGATTCTTCATCTTATCATGGTGTTTCATCAAGTGCAATCATGTTATCATTTTCTGCATTTACTCTTATTTTCTGTTGTCTTCTACCTGTGTTTTATTAGACCCACTTGCTGTGACCTCATCAATTTAGCCTAATCTTTAGTCAATATGAACAGAAAAGGTGACAAGAGGTATCCCTGTTACACTTCAGTTCTTATTCCAAATGGTTCTGTAAGTTGTCCTTCATGGAAGAACTATGCATGTCATGTCTTTATATATTTTCTGTATTAAGTTAATGGTCTTCAGAGGAACTCCATAATGCCTCATCGATTTCCAAAATGATTCCCTATGTCTTTGCTGTTAAATACCTTTTCATAGTCCGCAGATCCAACTTAGAGAGGTGAGTTCAACACCAGATTTGTTTTGTTGAAAACCTAGTTGTTCGTCTGTCAGTTGTCTGTCAGTAGACTCTGTTAATCTCTCAAGGATGATTATGAATAATATTTTTCCAGGCACTGGTATGAAAACTGTTCCTCTGTAATTTGTACACTCTTATATATATCCAATCATAGGCAACTTGACTAGATATCTTTCCTTCCATTATGCTGGTATTTATTCTCTCTCCCACACTTTACCAGGATATTAGTAAACTATTTTTTAGAGGTGTCAATATCTGCTTTGATGGCCTCTGTTTTAATGCCATCTGGACCAGCCACTTTTCCATCTTTTAGAATTTTTATGGCTTTCTTTATTTCTTCCTTCCTTGATCATTTACAGTTGACGTGAATTTTGCTGGCTGGATGCCTGGGGGATTTTGTAGGCCTGGTCTATTGAGAAGTTCCTGAAAATGTTCTGTACATCTCTACTGTTGTGCTTGTGTATAACTGCAATTTTCCATTCTTATCTTTGATGAGGTCATTTACTTGCTTGTATTTTCCTATTAGCTTCTTTGTACTGTTGTACAGGAATCTCATATTTCCTTTGGCTGCAGCTTCTTCTGCCTCTCTTGCCTAACTCTTCTATATATTTCTTCTTGTCTCTTTTAATACTTCTTACTTCTGTGTTTGCTTCTATGTACACTTCAGGAGTCTTAGCTTTGAAGCTTCCAGTTTTACTTCTTTTTCAATCTGCTTTCTTGTTTTTTCTGTTTTTTTATCTTACTGATGGTTTTTGTTGTTATCAATGCATTGTGCTGGCATTCTTCCCTTCACTCCCCCCCAGTACTTCTCACCATGTCTCATTTTGTATATTTGTAATCTGTTGCTAGTGGTCTTCTGTATTTGCTACACCTGCCAGCTGTTATGGCTTAAATTGGCAGAACAATTCTAACCAGTACAACGCAGTCATATTCATAAACATAATTCGAAAATATGTTAGTTCAAACCTTTTGATAATGCACTTTCAGGTTCAAATTAAGTGCACTTCACTGTAATTAAATCTGTCACCTTTTAGAATAACCTAATTAGAAGGAATATATTATGAGAAACAAGCCAATTATACACTGGCGTTCTTTTGAAATAAGCTAATTATAAACTGAGTTTCTTTTGAGATAGGGTAATTAGGAACCAAACATTTTTAAATATAATCTAATTTAGGTTAATTAGGAACTAACCATATTTAAATATAATCTAATTTGAAATTTGTTACCCATATAAAGAAGCTGATTAGAAATTGTTTGCTTTTTTATTGTGCAACATATGATAGATAAATTGTTTTCGCTTTTGAAATTATATTATTTATTTAGTTTTTTGCACTTGCCTTATATAAGTTCCTGACAAGTTATGAAATGGATCTATTACATCTGTTATTTGACATTTGTATTTTTGTTACATTTTACTACGTGTCTTACATTAATTTTTGTTATTTTTATACACTGTTTACAATATTATGTATTTCCTATATTATGTATAGAAATGTGCATGTCCTTCGCTCACACACTCACACACATCTTTTCATTGTAGTTATTAACTTTTTAAAGTGAAAAAAAAACATATGCACAATTAGAATTTTAATTTATCCAGTATTCAATATGGGATAATATCCTATTCCTATATATAACATCCCAGCTTTTTCTGTCAGTGCGTAATGCTAAGAGAAGCAACTTTGGTTGAAAGCTAGACATTAATTTTATTGTTTCCCTTATATGTACCCTCCCGAAAATAGTAACACTTGCCAAAGAAGAATGCGCAAATGACGGTGTGCGCAAAAATAGTTATAGAATGTGTGATCCCGTATAGACACATTGAGATCTTCGCTGCTGCTACGTAATTCATACACTGACCGTGAGGTGTAAGAGGTTTGGAAGAGAGAGCGCCAGACTATCCTATCGGCTGTCTTCCTCCTGGACTGGTTCCATTCTAGTCCACGGTCCTTCAAAGAGTGTCTAATGTTGTCCTCCCAGCGAACTCTGGGTCGTCCTGGGGGTCTGGATCCCTGGCTCTTTGTTTCCCATGCTTGTCGTGGTAGCTGATCTTCTCCCATTCTGCAGACATGGCCAAACCATCTTAGTTGGGACTGTTCTACTTGGGTCTGCAGGGGGTGGGATTTTAGGCCTTGGCGTATCGTCTGGTTGCGGACAAAGTCTCTTCTTGTTACTTCAACCACCTTCCCTAGATACCTCATTTCTGAGGTTTGTTTTACAGGATAAGGTTATATTAGTTGCCTTATACGACATGCCTGAAGGAGTAAAGTCATGTTATTTCTTTGTCTCCTAAGAGACTCCTGGGTAGTACAGTAGACTGGACGTTGCTAGTAATTGACTGGAGGGAGCCACGTTAGCGTAGTGGTTACCACACTGTGCTGGCGACCGGGTGACCCAGGATCAAACCCGGGCGAGTACATTTGAAGATTTTTCGTCGACCTGGATTTGGATTGGATTAACTCGAGCCCTGGCGAGGACATTTGAAGGAGTGTCGTCGACCAGGGACTGGCGGCTCCTGAGCCGACCCAGCTCTGATGGGTACCTCCGAAATCGGCGAGTGTCTGCCTGAATGGCGAGGGACATCTGTCTCTGTGCAAGGAAAAAGGGATACTCACGTAAAATCAGTGTCAGGTTAGACATACTAAACTGAGATTTGGCCTCGAGTATTAGCGGGTGTAGGAAATAATAAAAAAAATTGACTGGTAGTAATTGGATGTAAAGATAAAAGTAGTCCCGTAGCAGATACTGTGACGTAGGGGAGCGAAATGTTAGAGACTTCGCCATACTAGGTTAGGCATCAAAAGGTTGCGTGACCAGTGACCTTTCTCACTGCCTTTTCCTTCCTCAATTCAAAGAGCAGAGACAAGTGTTCTAACCACTCTGTCAATCAGACGCTCTCATTGAATATATTATTCACAATTAACAAGCACAATGGTATCATCAGGGGTTGTACTGGATATTTCTTATTTATTTATTTAGAAGAGAAAAATAAATTTCAGAAGTTGTCTACTTTAGCAATCATCCAGAGACTGGCTAACAATTGAAGGAAGGAAAGAAAAAATTAAAGGTGAAGCTAGCCTCATAGCAGATACTGACTTAGAGGAGTGATGTGTTAGAGACTTTAGTATGATAGGTCCAGTTGTGATTAGGTGGGTGACCAGATCCCGTCTTTGCTTTCCCTAACTCATGAGCAGAGCGATGTGCCCATTTGCATCTGGGTAGACAGGAGCGTGACACTGTCGAGTTTTGAAAATGGGTCTACAGTATTTTTGCTGCAAAAGGCAAATTTTCTAACCACTCTTTCATGGTAGAAATTTAGCTATCCTAAAATAGAGGGGTAGTAAAGGATCTTGTTACACGCCCATTGAGGCATATTGGGAATATGGTTAGGCCCGTATTTTCTAAACCAGGCCGCATTAACCTTCCCAGAGTTGCTCTGGCACCCAATTCATGAGGCTGGGTCGACCCCGTAGCCATTTTTAAAACTCCACTTCAACTGGCGATGTAACCATGGACCAACGAACTAGGAAGCCAGTGCCCCTATCGCGGCCCCAAATAGAGGGGTAGGGAAAGCTATAAATATAGAACTCTAATGTTATCGTCTTCATTACATTTATTATCTTTAAAATGCTCTTCCCTTAAATCAGTGTTTCTCAACGGGGGCGGTACCGCCCCCTGGGGGGCGTTTTCAAGATGTGTGGGGGCGTTCTAATGGGTCGCAACAATTGGGGGTCGCTACTTTCATTCAGGGGGGCGTTGTGTACATTTTTACAAGAATCAATATGAAACAATTACAAAAGATATTCCTCTTCGCATAGCTTGTAACACTTTAGTTTGTATTTGCCCTGCGTCCGATGGAGTATTTCAGGGATTCCAAACGCAAACCTTTAGTACCTGGGATGTTACCATTGTCAGGAGACAGTAGGCGGAGATTTATGTCCCTTCATCACTCGAAACATTCGTTAGCCTCTCGACACACCCAAGTTAATCTTCTCTCTCCACCCTTACACATATTTTCTTCTGGAAACACATTCCCGTCAAACATTGATTAGCCCGTGAACACATCACAGCCCCGTCCCTACTCTGTCCACTTCCACAGCACGACTCCCTCCCAAAACATTCCCCGCACAATCACGTGTCCCACGTGTCCTGCCAAAAAAACTCCTCTTTGTTTAGCGAGGTTGACGTTACAGTTACAGCATTACACAGAACTGTGTGTGACATTTGTGTTCAACTCTCGTTGATGCGAGTGCACCGTAAATACCTTCTCGCAACAGGGGCGTTGGGGGCAGTTGTGGCTTAGTTTTAATGCATCTTTGGATGTTTCGAGTGTAGAGAATTACTGGGGACAGACTTAAAGATTCAGATTTAGAGGTTTATTGCAGTCATTTGGACGCCTTAAAAATGATATGAGCATAAGCTTTAAAGACATGCAAGATCTAATAATACCGCATTGTGTGATTAATCCGTTTGAATCAGACGTGGAACAAGTTAGTCAACATTTACAAGAAGAATTAATTGAGCTACAAAATAACTTCGAGGCATTTGCTCGATTCAGATACACATTACGAAAAATTTTGGATCCAGCAGAGGCTTGTTTATCCCGTTCTTTGGCGTGAAACTAAATTGCTAATTACAGCATTCCCAATGTCGTATTTGATGGAGATGGGGTTCAGTGCAGTAGTGTTGCTACCACAAAAGCAACGAAACCGACTGCCGATTTGTAACAGAGATTTGAGACTTCGTTTAACAAACTTAGAACCAAATATTACAAAACTGGCTGAGTCACACCAAGTGCAAGGATCTCATTATCTGCCCCCCTAATGTGATTATTTTTCCGAACAACTGATATAATATCGAATGTAGGTTTAATGATGATGTTAGTGCTTTTCAACATATTTTGTTTCATGGTAATACTTAGTTTGTACTTTTCAACATATTTTATTTCATGTTTATAATTAGATTCTGTGAATGTGAGTATGCTATTATTTTACCTTTACAACGTTGAATTCCTTGACATTAATGGGTAAAATGTATGTGAGAATAAATGAAATCAGTATAAAAGACGAGAGGAAGGAAGGGCAGAATGTCAGACGGGCCTGCGTGCCCAATTCTCAACCCTTTGAAAATAAAGTTCGTTCGTTCGTTCATTAAGCTTCATTAGTAAGTGAATTTTTATATAATTATATCATTATTATCAACTAATAATTTTTTCATGTTTAAAGTGGTTACATAAAAAGAGGCTTAAATATTCATATTTGAAGATATATATGCAGTCATTTAGGCGCTTTTAAAATGATATGATTATGATAGTTATAGAGTTGTAAGAACTAATTTTATATCATGTGCTCCGCCAATTTGTAATTCAAGGATAATGAACTTGTGGTGTATATAATTCCGTACTTAAACACATATTTAATATAACTAAGCTTTTATAAATGTGCTTTCTCTTTTTCTTTATATTATAAGAAAAGATAACTCATTAACTGCATTGCTTTTTAAAAAGTATGGTGGAATATATGGTTATGTGTGTGTGTTTGTGTATACACGATAAAGAGCAAGGGGGTGTTAAAAGGGTGGGGGGCTTTTTAAAATATTAGTTGTCAAAAGGGGGCGTTGCTACTATCAGGGTTGAGAAACACTGTCTTAAATGAACAACTTTCTTTCAGCTGAGCGAAGTCTTATGTTTGCAGAGTGATAATAAAACTAAATAACAAAAATGGACGATTCGTTTCGTGTTCGTTTATTCGGTTGTTCTGAATTTTATATCTCCTTGAGTGAGACAAAGTCCTTGTATTTTCACGTAGGAAGTAAATGTTAAAATGTGAAGTTTAAAAAAAAAATAAAGTTAAACACGACAAGACGAGTCTTCAATGGAAGTGTCAAAGGAGTTCTGGTACATGGTTTTGAAACATGGAGGAAAAAAAAACAAACCATAACCAAGAAGTTACAGACTCAAGAAATTTAAAGGACATTAAAGACTAGTCTACAGGACACACATAGGGGAAACCTGTTGATAGCATTACAAGGCAGTCCTTGTTCTGGAATCCACAGGGAAAGAGGTAGACCAAAAAACACACGGAGAAGAGAACTGGAAACAGAGGTTAAAATGACGAGGAAAACATGGAAAGAACTTGAGCGGATGGCACAGGACAGGAAGACTTGGCATGTGTTTGTTGAAGGCTTATGCTCCTTGGGGAGCTAAAGGGTATTGATTGATTGAAAGACTAGTCTACTTGTAACAGACAGTAAAGTTTACTGGTGTATATGGACATCAAAGAATAGGTTGTATGTAAGAGACAGTATAACTTATTAGTTTGAAGGACATCACTATATGATGAATGTAAAATTGCACACGGCAGGTATACTTCTTCGGTCACGTTCACTCTCTCACAACCACATTTCTTTCTCTTATAATATGTGGTCTTTCTTATCGTCATTAAGTTTCTGTCACGAAATACGCTAGTTTTTTTTTTTTTTTTTCAAGGCTTCACTTCTCTCCGGCATAATTACTCTGCCATTCCTTTTATGTTCTAATTCTTCCAGTATTCGTTGTTTTAGCTTTCCTCGCTCAAGGTTTTCTTCACATCTTGTCACACCTTTCCCCCGCACCTTTCTTCTGGTTATTTTCTCCTTTGTTAGCGAAGAAGCGAACTTACCACATTGACTTTTCGCATATTGCCAGCTCCAGGTGGAGTAAGAGTCTACACTGAGCGACATTCTTATTGTTAAACCAGATTTTGTGTCTAGGAAGACACAGGAAACCATATGTTAACATAATAAGGTGCTAGTTTTCAAACATGACGTGCAGAAATACACGGTCGATTGCACTAGGATGTAGGAAATGACAATCTTTTTGAAGATTAAGACACAGACAGTGATGCAATACTTCTGGCAGATGGACTTTGTTGTGAAAAACTATTACAAGAAAATAACATCTTGGAGGAGATTGTAATGTTAGATCCGTGAATTAGTGAGTTGTAAACGTGACAAATACCCACAGAAGTGGCAATACCTTATATGATAATGGAATTAGAAAATCACACGTTATCTTATGTTTTCATGAGTAATGTTCTACATGAGATGAGGGTAGTGGGGGAATAAATTTTACCACAGTCAGATACTTATTTGCAATTGGTTTGGCATTTGAGATGCTAAGATATATTGGACTTCTCCTTTAAATAGCAACCTGGGTGTGTAGGTGAAAAACTTCGCTTGTATTCTACAGCGTTGTAAGACTTCTTCATTGACTTCCAATCTCATCAGGAAGAAATCATAGACACCAAGAACACGGAATATTAGGACCCAAACATAGAACGGACCACAGGACTGGACGTGAATTCTAAAATTAGAAGAGAGTAACCCCAGAGAAATTACTTTCCCCTTAAGTTCTAGATCCACCTTCAAGAGCAATCAGTTAGACACCTAACTCACCTGAAAGAGACGGCATTTTAAATCATTTGCACGACAATTTTCGGACGTTTCCTGTGCAAAAAGTCTGTGCTCACCAGAAAAAAAAAACTCGTAATATGTACATTTTAAGTTGTAATATGTACATTTTATCATTTTGTATTTGCGTTTTGACATGTAAAATTTGCCTGTGGATTTACAGTGGCATATAAGGCTGGCAACCTCACCATTGCAAATAACTTGACACTTGAACCATCACTGTAAGAGCTGGCGACTGCTTCGTGCTGGTTTCCTCACAAGGAACCAACAGTAGAGTTGGCCCCAAGTTCCGCAGGGAGTGGATGATATGGTGTACATATTTATTTTACAAACACTTTAGTGAATTTCACACACACACACATATATATATATACACACACACATTTTAGTTGTTGACTTCCACTGTCCAAAAGCAATTTCACCCGACTCACTTGGGTTAAATTAATACTCAGGGAGGGTAAACAGTCTGAGGAAGATGAATTGGTTAATGGAAGCGGAAGTCGTTTGATGACTATGTCAGGAGACCCAATATTTAGCAGAGACATTTGTCTCTTCAGTTTTTGGTACAGGATTGTGGTTCAAGTTGCCAGCAATCGATGCTAGACACCTCATTAGATGGGTCTTGAAGACGCTTGACTTGACAACTAAGCAGTTACATCAGCCTTGTGCAAGAGACGTGCTGCTGCCACAATATCTGACTCCTGGAGAGAAGTACTGTCCAGTGTACATGTGGGAACCAACAGCGGCTGAAGCAGATGGCAACCGACCCCACATTAGAAGCTAAGTAGTATAACAGTGCAACTAATGGACATTTCAAAATTTGTCATAATTCCCAATACAGCTTAAATTATCTAATGAAGATAAATATCATCGCTTGATTTAAAAAAAAAACAACCTTATTTATTTTACATTGTTAAACTATAAGTGATTATTAAACCTGTTTATCTGTAACTGTAAAGCTATAGATGGTTTAATCACTATTGAGTGAAGTGTATGTCTGCACCCGTATGAATCATACTATTTTAAATACATCAACATAGAGAGCTATAAAATTAATAACTGCTGAATCACCTTCAGCTGGGTGCTCAGATATACGAGCAAAAATATATTACCTCACAGAAGGGGCTGGAAAATACTAAAGTTCATGACAGCTTAGATGATCTCAGTTGTTATGCTTGCTTTTCTTTAAATTCCCGTGAGGCTCCGTAAAGAAGAAGCATCATTCTTCTATTTATGTCTGTGCCAAGAGTAATATTGAGCAAAGGTTGATACCTTTGAACACCCGCTTCATTATACTGTAAGTTTGGCCATTGTTTGACCACTACTGCGGAGCACGGGAGACAATAACTTCTCGGTTTCTCACTCAACGTGTTAAGTCAGTTAATCATTTCATAACCAGCGAGTTCCAAGATGCAGTATCATATATATACCTTGACAGCAATATAGACTCTGTTGAAGGGACAGACGAGGATATCAAAATAAGTATACAAAAGGTTACAGGAGCTTTCATTGCATTTGGAAAGCGAGTCCAGCACAAATAATCAAAATCTTCAATTCAAATGTCAAGTCAGTCCTATTGTATGGTTCTGAAACACAGAGAACAATAAGAAAGAAAAAAAAATACCAACAACCAAAAAGTCACAGACTTTCATTACTGGGTGTGATTAATTTACCATGATACAACGTTAAAATATCTCCAAATTTAACGATAAAATGTAGGGTTAAAAATAATGCGTAAGATACTAGGAGACATGCTCGCCCATGCCAGCCTTTCCTACCCGCCATTTAAAACTAACGAGTTAGACGTGCAGACGAAACGTTTACCCTTTGTAGACGGGAGAGAAAACGGAGAACACAAAAGGAAAAATATGACTGAACACGTGTTTGAAGATAGCAAGGCTAAAAGACGCAATTGGTAGTAAAAGAAAAAAAATTCACGTCACTAGTTGACACAATGTAAGGAAATGGACAAAAAACGACTTTAGCTCTTGTCAGAAACAGTCATTTCTTAGACTTTTACGATACTTGATTGTTATTTGAATTCAGCGGCAAACGCCGTGGAGAAGGTTCTCGAACATATTTCAAAAGAAAAAAACTAACCTTGAAAAAGTAATTTTTTCTTAATAATAATGTTATGAATATAAAACCTAGCTAGTTTGATAGCCCGTCTTGAGCAGAGAAATAATATACTTTAAATTATACAGACGGATAGATAATAAGGAAGATATTGACAAAAGACTGTGTTGTTCATATCAGACGAGCGACTGCACTGTTAAAAAAATGTCACTAAAGTTTCAAAATTTTCGTCCTTGAGACGCAATTGCAAAAATCGAGCTGTAATTAAAGAGAGGGGAAAGGGGGAGAATTGTGGCTAAAAATAACTTCGGAGGCAGAAGTGTGTAGGGTATTGCATGGCGTTGGTCCAAGAACCAAGCGTGTTTTTTTATGAAAAAAACAAGTAGAGACAGACGGACCAACAGACAGTAATACATACTTGACTGAGAGCTGACTGAAATTTGACTTTTGGTTGTAGATTTGAAAGTTAGGGGGGGAAGTCGGTGATTGGATGAATGAAATCATATTGGCAGGACAGAGATGCGCATTTTTGCCATTCGTTACAAGACTGTCCAGAGACACAGTGGTTTAGTACCTGTGGTGTTGTTTCCAGAAGATAATACATATTTTAGTGGGACGCCATCATATAGCCAGCAGCTCAGCTGAGTTTTGCTAGCATTTAACTGTGTTCTCAATTCTGAATTCTGGTAAGAATGAAAGCAATTCTTTTGTACATTTTAATATTTCGAGTGATTGATACTGCCATATCATATAAAATGATTACGACAAGTAAGTGCTCGCTCTAGATCCCCAGCCCAAGTTCAGGGTCTAGAGACAAACAAAATATATGGACGCCTACTAAAACTATGGAAGGCGGATCTATTGTTGAGATCAGTGGAACATATCACCTATCTTATTGAATAGAAGGAAACTATTGAACATATCTCAGATGCAATGTAGTCTTGGGGAACTAGTACTATATGAAAACAACTGGGTAAGATGTACTGTGTGGTCAGAGAGATCTGACCCAGTCTGTGTGGTGTTGTTGTGTAGTGTTGTGTGCAGAAGTGGCTCAGTAGGTAGAGTTCTGACACATGCCACAAAACTTTTATTTCAGAATTGTGAGTTTCTGTTTGGCACCGAAGAGGTGCCAAATGCTGTTGTGATATACACAAGCGTGGACCAGTGCAGTCTAACATTGTGTCAGAGCAGCCGAATAGTGTACTCCAGCACGGAGAGGAAGGGCCACCAGACTCCTGTACAAGATCGACGCAGTCGAGATAAGTGAGATCTGGCCTGCTGGGAATTCACCAACTAATTTACCAACGAATTTACCAACTAATTTATCAACTAATCCACCAACTAATTCACCATCTAATAAAGACATACCATTGTGGGAAAATAAACCATGTATTCATCCCATAAGTCAATGGACAATGTTTGGTAGACACGGACTGGGCGTGATGATACCACCCCAACAGTACAGTCAGTATTAGTTCTCCTGGGACAATCTAATATAATTAATATTAACCAGACTTATAACATACCTTTGTAATCACATTCCATTTTATTATGTCATATAATTATGCATTCCATTTATAACTCCATAATATTTCATATGTTCTGACCAACAAACATTTGGTTCAGAACAAATAAATTTAACAAAAGATTTAATATTTAAAACTAAAACAGCCTGAGTTAGTTCAGTGTGTTATAAAATTTATTATTATTATTATTAGACTTATTAAATATCTGTGTGTGTGTGGGTAATCTACTACAACACATTACATTTCAGTACCCTAGACTTTTTTTAACGTAGCTACATTCATATTAGTAGAGAAAAAAAAGATATGTTTGAGGTCGTAAGTGGTAGTAAGAAGGGCCTTCTGTAATTCGCATCAACATTTATCTCAGGAGCCTTCACAGCTGACCTCATTCATTACACTAGGTAACATCTCAACCATACAATACCATCAAAATCCACAACACTGGGTG
Source organism: Oreohelix idahoensis (assembly GCA_024509875.1). Taxonomy (NCBI): domain Eukaryota; kingdom Metazoa; phylum Mollusca; class Gastropoda; order Stylommatophora; family Oreohelicidae; genus Oreohelix; species Oreohelix idahoensis. The sequence goes on from JAMPIV010018962.1 coordinate 224,784, forward strand.
CTTGCGTAGAATAGAAGGACTGAAATGGTATGATAAAGTCACAGACGTGGAACTGATGACAAGAACCAGACAAGTGCCAGTGGAACAAGAGATGAGATGGAGACGCTGAAAATGAATAGTGCACACACTGATGAAACCTGTTGATAGCATTACAAGGCAGTCCTTGTTCTGGAATCCACAGGGTACGAGAGGTAGACCAATGAACACATGGAGAAGAGACATTGAGACAGATATGAAGGGGATGAAGGAGACCTTGGTATAAGTTTATTGAGGTCCTGTACTGCTTGGGCAGCTGAAGGGTGATGAAAGTAACCCGCCAAATTGCCGAGAATGAAATAATGTTTTTCTGTTTCTGCTGTATGCCCTTTTTTCTCCTGTTATTTCACTCTTTTTCATTTTACTACAACTTCATTTGATCGTTGTAATCAAACGCATCATTACCTATTGTCAATGATCTTTACATCAAACAAATTAAAAGGCATGCTGTTCTTTTAATTGATATTCAAATAATCATTCACTGTACAATACGAATCGTTTCTGTATTTCCCCAAAATCGCACCATGAATAGATTGAAATGTATGCATGTTCTTTTAATGGGTGTTCAGTTTACTTTTCACGGTACAATGCGAGCCGTTTCCCCCCAAAAAAACCTGGTGGAATTGATTCATTGTAGGATATAAACGCTTCGTTAAGACATTTAGCAGAATGGGATGGGTCAACATACTGCAGGTTCACTGCGTCCGGGAAAAAACTCATTGAGAGACATGACAAGAAGGCGGAACTTCCTGACAAGCAAGTGACATTACGATTAAGCGGTAAACAAAATATGCAATGATCTGTAAGGTATGTTCTTCTTGTATAGATTACAAGTTTATATTACTTTTAAACAGTGAAGAGCTCGAACCCTTCAGTTGTGACATAAAGTTGTCAGTCCTTTGATATCTTAATCCTGGAGTTATGTTCCCTAATTTCAAAGATTTTTCTTTTTTTTCTTATATAGTTTAAATATAATTTTAGTAACTGATATTGGCTTACAAGGAAATGTCTTCTCTTCTTTACTGTCCTCTCCTCTTTCGTCGCCCATTTTTACTTTGCATCTTCTGCTAGGCATAAATCTTCTTTTTATTTTTTGGGTCGTATTCGGCAACAAAATATTTCTTTTTTGACATTTCATCCTCCTAACCACAAATACACAGTGAAACATTACCCAAGCAACACCTGTATCCATGCATACACAGATTGATCAGCAAAAAATGCAACAGAAGGTGGAGGTTGTGGAGTCTTTCTGAGCTTAAGCAGTGGCACACATAAAAAAAACTGTCAGTCGGTTGAGAAACCCTGATGTAGTGAGACTTTGCCCGTCACAATAGCTTGAATTATTCTCCTCCATTTTCTTACTTTCATTTGTAGATCTGCATGTTTTAGTTTTGGTAGTCCTCAGATATCTTCATTTTTGATGATGTCATGCTACCACGTTGATGAAGAAAAAGAAACGAAGCTGGACGACAACGGCAACATGATGATAGCTAAAGAAGCTGTTGTTTATTCATTCAACCTTTCATTCATTCTTCTCCTCATGAAGTAAAGGTCTTCAATAAACTCAAGCCAAGATCTCATGACCTGTGCTATCAGCATAAGGTCTTTCATGCTCTCTTCATTCCTTTCATTACTACCTCCAGGTATCTTCTCGTGTGTTTTTCGACCTCTCTTACCGTGAGGATTTAAGAACAAGGAATGCCCTGTAATGCTAATTACAGGTTTCCTTAAAGTGTTCCTATCCGTCGTCAGCGCTTTCTTCTCATCTCCTGTTCTATTGACACTAGACATCCTCATGTTACGAATTCCACATTGGTGATCGCCTCCTACCATTTCAATCCTTATATTCTACGCAAGTACCTTTTTGTTAAAATACCTAAAAATAGTATCTCCACTTACAATTACCTACCTCCTTGTGACAATAAACTTCAAATGAAATCTCTTATTTGTCAACTTCTTTGCTGTTTCTAATTAATGTGCCTTACCTTTCTATATTTACGTCCTTAAAAATAGGAATAACTAAACTATGCTTCGGTCAAAATTCCTATTTACTTTGTTCACTTCTTAACAACTCATTTATTGTCTTCAGATTCCCCAGAAATAAAGCCGACTTCTCACTCTCTTCAAGTGTAGGACAGCGTAAAAATAGCTAAGTTTTAACGCAGTGGTTTTCAACATTTTTCAGGCTTCGTTTAAAACTTCTAGACATACTGGTACACCCTGTCATGCGATACCAATTGTTTGCTCAATGTTAATAATAATAATAGCAGCCCCTTCAGTCATAAATGACTATTGGAACGCGCCCCTGAGGTGACAGCCCTCAGCTGCTTATTTTCGTGGTTTTCCTATCGATATTTTTCCTCTCTTCTGCTTGCCGTGAGAGTTTTTTTTTCACCCAATCTGAGGTGGCGCCGTAGAAAGCATCGGTAGTTTCATCCTCCCAGAGTGCTGGATTTATGGCCAGTGCCGTCATGTCTCTCTTGCACCTATCTTTGAATCCCAGTTGCGGTCGCCCAACTCATCTTTTGCCACCTGCCAGTTGTCCGTAGAAGATATCTTTCGGGATGCGACCATCTCCTATGCGTCGGACATAGTCAAGCCAGCGTAGTCTGAGCTGTCTAAGCAGTGTATAAATGCGTTCAATGCTAAGTGATGCCGAAGTGTTCTTATTTAGGTTCATGAAACCTCAGTATTGCCTTCCTAAGAAATGTAGACTTTCGTGCAGAGCGAAATTTCCTGTTCAGCCAATTTTCATTCACAAGGTTCAGCTGTTACCAAAGATTAAAAGGATATCTTCTTCTTCTTCTTCATCGTCCTGAAAAGGACGTTGGTTGCGTTGTGTCCGTTTACAGCGAAGCTGCGGTATTTGTGCCTTTCGGCCAACACATCCGACTTCAGCACGGCATTTTTGGGACCGGGTTAGCCTTCCCCCAGACGATACGTCAAGGCCTAAAATCCCACCCCCTGCAGACTCAAGTAGAACAGTCCCAACTAAGATGGTTTGGCCATGTCTGCAGAATGGGAGAAGATCGGCTACCACGACAAGCATGGGAAACAAAGAGCCAGGGATCCAGACCCCCAAGACGACCCAGAGTTCGCTGGGAGGACAACATTAGACAATCTTTGAAGGACCGAGGGCTAGAATGGAACCAGGCCAGAAGGAAGACAGCCGATAGGATAGTCTGGCGCTCTCTCTTCCAAACCTCTACACCTCACGGTAGAAGGGGAACGACTAAGTAAGTAAGTTAGCCTTCTCTCTTCGATCCCTACTCACTCAGCCAGGCTGCAGTGATGCAGCTTGTTTCCAGGACCACCACTTGGAGGTGGAGTAGGGTCTTGGTCAGCTCTGGTTCGCTGACCCTGACGCAAGCAGTCAAGCTATGGGTCGCTAACTGCATTTCTCACTGTTGACGCTTCTTAGGTCCCAAAAGGATATGAGAAGCACCGGCTTATGACGTCTGCCTGATTGTGATATACCAGTCACGTGTTACTGAGATTAAACAAAATCCCTCTAGCGTCTTTCTTATACACGCGTTGTTGTCGGCCAAAAACCAACAAATTGTCCGACTCCGACTCTTGACTCCACAGCCCTGGTTCCAGTGGATCTTTGAAGGGACGTAGAAAAAAACCCAATTATTGCCCCCTATGGCATATCGTAAAAACCTCATGATGCAAAACCAATTGTCACAGAAACTAACGCTAGAAGAACACATACAGAACCGGACTTACGGATTTTTCAAGGTGGTGCGAGACCTCGTGATGTCCCCCCTTTCTTTTTCCTCTGCACCGTAGAACACATTTATGCATACCAGAGTAAGTTTCATGCTTCTGAGTTGGATCACACTGTAATTTTTTGAAAGGGTGTGCAAACACATAACAGTGGAACAAACGTGTTTATTTATGAATTTTAGATATTCGTTACTTTGCCAGATAAAGCTATTTTCTCTTATTCTTATTCTCTTATCATCTATTAGGCGCGGTACTACGGCCTTCGTCTTGTGTTTTATTCGGCTGATATTTGTGAATAGGAAAGTTATGGAAGTGACAAGGATCTATAAAATGTCTGGGCCGTTTAGGTGGTATATTCTAAAGCCGGGATTAGTGTTATGAACGCGACTACACCCAGTCATGCATTTACAAAAATAATACAAAGATTGCTTAGCTCGGAGTGAAGTGTGACACGGGATCACTCTCGCAACTTGGATAAGGCACCGTACAGATTGTTCTGGACCAAATCCTCGCCTATATTACTTTTTCTTTTGTCTAGTTTTCTGATTCATTCATTCTGTCTGTATTTCTTTCTTTTTTTTTCTTTCTTTATTTTATATCTGTAAATCTTTCTTTCTATATTTATTTGTCCTTTCCTTTTTCTCCTTTGTTTGTTTCTTTCAATTGTTTCTGTCTTTCTTTTCTGACTGTCAGTGATTCCTTCTTTCTTTCTTAATTTTTTTCGTTCCTCGTTTGTTTGTTTGTTTGTTTCTTTCAATCTTTTTTCTTTCTTTTTTTTCTGACTATCCATCTGTCATTCTGTCTTTTATCTTTCTTTCAATCTAATTTTCTTTAATTCTTTTCTGACTGTCTGTCTGTTTTTCTCTCTTTCTTTCTATTTTTCTTGCGAGTACTCGTCGCTTACCTAAGTTAGTGAAACACAGTGGAACTGAATAAAGCATACATTAAGGAACCTATCTATCATGAGCACAAAGTTGTCCATGTTCTGAAATTCTCAGGCAAAAGACATGTACGAACACAACTTCTTCTTGCTACACTGTCAGACGGCAGCTTGAATAAGTTTAAAGAATGCAGTGGTCAGCTTAAGGCTGATGGTACCTCCACATGGTTTGCCCATGAATTATACATGCGACAGCCATATATGATTTCTCTGTTTCACATATGTTGGGCATTTTGGCAGGAGATGTTCAGCATTCATTTTATTGATGCCACAATTACACTTATCAGTAAAACCTATCTTTAGCTTGTTGAAAAGATGCCATCTGATTCCGTTGTGGCCGGTGCGGAGTCTGAAGATTATCGCTTGCTCACTTCTGTTGAACTGAAACGGACACTTTTTTTATATTTTTTATTAAATTAATGAAGAAAAATGTCCCGTTCAACCTCTGATGGGTTATAATTAGGATATATATTGTTTTCAATTCCAAATAATATGAACAACTGCCGATATGAGAAAGTGGCAACACATTTGTCAAATCATTGTAAATGGGGACAATCAGAATTGTTCTTATATGTTAATAAAAAATAAAAAAAAGGACACTTAAAAGCACACGAAAAAAAGAACTGTAAACGGAGATAGAAGGACAATAAAGATGTTGAAAGAATGTCGGAGTGGCTCAGAGGTATGGCATCCGCTTCTAATTCTAAAGTTACGGGATTCGACCCCAGCACAGGGAATATAATTGATGGACATTTTTTTTTTCCAGATACAGTGCCTCCTAATGACGTCAAATACTCCCCCTGATCTCACAGGTAGTGAGATTGGATGCCTAGCCTTCGCGGATAATGGTGAAAAAAAAAAAAATTGAAGGTCCCGTATGTGTATGATTCCTGTGTACACACATTGGAACCCTCGCCGGTGCTACGGAGTTCGTGCACTGTGCTGAGATTCTCCTTGCGTGATGTAAAAGAAGTGATCGGATCACTTATGTAGCTGTCCGTGTGCAATGAAAATGGTCCTTGAAACCAAACCAACCAATCCACAAAGAATGTAAACTGATGGGGATAAAAGGGAGTTTTTAGCAAAACACAATAGACTCTTATGATTCACAGAGCTTCGAAAGGCGGTTGTTGCGCACATATTTTTTGGCGCACGGATTACGCATACCATGTAAAATGTTTTAAATTGTCTGATGAAGATATATTCATCTTTGAATGCATGTTTTGGTCTTGAGGGACGAAACTCAGATTGGGCAATAAGTAGTCATTCTGTGAGTTATCGCTCTTTGTAGCGTTCTTAAAAATAGAACTCGGCGGAGGAATTTAGACTTACTTGAATCTATTCTGTGTTTGGTTAGGAATGGATTGTTCTTGCTTCAGAATGTCTATGGTCCGAATCTATGTGTAGTGCTTGTCTATGTAGGACGAGTATGTCTTATATCTTGATATCTTAGTATGTTTAAGTGGAACTATTTCTTCTGGTACTGTACTGAAGGGGGTCAGGTGTTTTCGGCGGATGAAGAGAGGTGAGAGGCTTCTTCGGTTGTGAAGGCCTAGGCGGGAAGTCATGGCGGAGAGATGCCCAAGAGTTTTGTGATCTCTTTAAGTTATTCTGGGGACGAAGATAGTTTCTTCCAGGATCGTTTAGTCCATGAGTTTCCCCAGTTGTGATTCTATAACGCCGGGAGAGCGTTTTTGTGCTTGCTAGTGTATTTCTTATGTCCAGGTAAAGAAACGTACTTTTGCTGACTTCGTTCATTCCTAGGCTTAAGATGGGCAGACGTTTACATGAATTTACCTATGTATATGTCGGGACGACATCTTATCCAGCAGCACTAAATATGTTTATATGCAGCAACTATGAGGACAGAATATGCTGATCCTAGCAGAACCATTTATTGTTGATGAATAAAGCTTCGATTGAAGATTTGGCTATACACCCGTATAGTGAGTGATGCTCATCCGGGAACCAGCAGCCATTGTGGAATTCGATTGATTTTGGAATTCTACTTATTGTAAATCATTAGCAGAGAACGGGAAAACTTCCTTATTATCAGGTGATGATTGAGAGATCACTATTATAAAGAGATTAACATTATCTTCACAGAGATTTGCTGTAATGTACCTAAAGGAATCTTCGCTAGAAAGAGATCCTGTTTAGGAGTCAAGTTTGAACAGTATTGCTTAATTGACATGCTCGGTCAGTAAGGTCTACTGACTGTATTTATAAACAATGGAAATCTTGGTGTTTACAGATGTTCCATTGCAAGATTATTCTACATGAATGCTAATTTAGGACGGTAGTCCATTGATCAACATTATGCTGTCTATGTCGATTCATGTTCCTGTAACTGTACCCATTCTGTCAAGTGTGTGCGTCCAATTAAACCATTGAAACGGCTACAGTGGTCCGCATTGGTGACTTATCATAATGAGTGAATGAGTGCCTTATACGGGTCAACACACGAACAGTCCACCATTCGCCTAACTCATACTTCACACTCACACTCCATATTTGCATAATCCTGCGTCGGTTGGGTTGACGTCTGCTCCCCCTGGAGCCTCCATCATATTCACCACTGGATTGCGTGAGGAGAATGAAAGCAGTACTTTACAGCATGCCTGGTAACACTGCAGAAATACGTTACACCAATACTTTACAGTGGTAACCAAAAGGACTTGGTTTTACAGTGGTATACACAGGTACGATCAAGAAAGGAAAGAAAAGGAGAGTTATCAACGTGGAGGCCAGTTTCCTGGGTCCAGCCTTCGCAGTCTACAAAGTGGAAGTCACCTAGTGTTTCAAGAACATTTATTTTGGCCAAATGTGACACACATCAACACCTATAGGACAACTATCCAGTCGATGTCAGCTTGACCTGTTATGACAAGTGTAACTGTATCTAGGTCACCGTTGTTGACATTTTGCTTGGTACAGGCATTATTTCATATAACAGACAGCGTAGCACGGCAAGTTGTTTACAAGTGGACATCACAGCATTACACTGAACATTGGCAAGCAAATTAACTGTGTTAGCAGAAGTATTGAACTTAGAAGCCTATTTTCATCGATGGATCTTCTTATGTTCTGCTAGTGTGTTGAACTTTAATATTTAAGGCCAGAAATTGTAGTTCAATAAAGTGACAGTTTATTTTGTTTATTCAGAAACTGTGCCATTGTATTTCTGAACTGAGCCTTCTTTACAACACATTCCAACCACAACACATTTAATTAATTAATGTATGCATTTATGCTATTGATGTTTACATGTTATTTGTATATATGTATTTATGTTTAATGTTTGCATATTATTCGTGTGTCTAATATAAGATTTCCCAAGTAGCATAGGGCTTATATTAGCGTTCTATAGGGAGCAATTTCCTTTATTGGATATTTGCTGGCAACATCTGGTGCTATTTTTGTTAGTTGTGATGAGGGTTTTTTTTTCGTTGTTTTTGTTAATAATTTTGTGTTCTTTAGTTTTGTTTTGGTTTGTTTGAATTTGTTGGTCTACCCTTTGCTATCTTTCAGTTTTATACACAATTTATATTTATACACTGTGGCGTTATTTGTCTTGTTCATTCTATTGCAGATATCATCACAGATTCTGTGATCATTTTTCTTTGATTTCTCCTATTTGATTTATTTGATTTCTGCAAATGTTTCCTGTTCTCTTGTATAATTGTTTTGTTATGTTCTTGATCGACATACACTATTTAAAATATATTTGATCATATGAATTTATAAGAAAAAGTCAACTGATGATTTTTAGTAATTGGTTGGTACACAGTTGATTATACAAGACCTTACTAAAGGCTTGTTTCCCCACATAGTTTGGGATAAGGAGCTGATTGATCAAATTATTAGGAGCTTGTGTTTACATTACTTTGAAATATAGATTACATTTTTGTGTCAACTAATTGCTATCATTATTAGACATCATGTCTACATTGGAACACTTTATTGAGTTAGGGAAATCTCTAGGCAAGACTGGAGATAAGTTGGAGGAGTATGCTACCAGTCAATATGATAAAGCACTTAAAGCTGAGGAAATGAAACAAAAAAGTGAGGAAATGAAACAAAAAAGTGAGGAAATGAAACAAAAAAGTGAGGATAAAAAAATGGAAATAGAATTTGAACAAAAGAAACTGCAGATGCAGGTTGAGGAAAGGAGATTCCAAATGGAATTGGAAAAACAAAACAAAGAAGCTGAACAAAAGAGATTAGACAAAGAAGCTGATGCTGAGCAGAGAAGATTAGACAGAGAAGCTGAACAAAAGAGATTAGACAAAGAAGCTGATGCTGAGCAGAGAAGATTAGACAGAGAAGCTGAACAAAAGAGATTAGACAAAGAAGCTGAAGCTGAGGAGAAAAGAGCAATAAGAGAACATGAACATCAAAAAGAACTTTTAGCATTTGAGTTAGAAAAGTTGAAATTGACAAACATGAGTCATGTCAATCAGTCATCTAGTGGTAAACCCTTTACTTACAAGGTCAAGGTACCAGCGTTCAATTCTGCCAGTGATGATATAACATTCTGGCTTGATAGATTTGAACGTGCTTGTCGAGCTCATAATGTGGAGAAATCACAATATGCTAATCAGTTATCTGAGAATTTAAAAGGTGATTCTCTGACGAGTTTTAGTTTGGTTGAAGAAACTGACAAGGATAATTATGAGGTTATTAGGGCAGCCTTGATAAAGAAATACCAGTTATCTGAGGAAGGTTACCGTATTTTGTTTAAAAGAATCGTACCTGAATCAGGGGTAGAATTCTCAGAATTCATTGCAAGGACACGTCTTACATTTAATCGTTGGATTGAACTGTCCAAAACAGAAAAGACTTATGAAGCACTTATGGATTTATTGCTCAGAGACAAGATTATGTCAAGCATTAGTAAACCATTCCTTGAATTCCTACATGAGCGGAAACCTAAAACACTAAAAGAAATGGAAGAATATTGTACCCAATACGTCACTGCACATCCAGATGTAACTATTAGCAATACTAAGGTTAAGGAAGGTATGCCAGTTGCATCAGCAACACCATACAACCCTAATTACTCACACAAATTCCAAGGACCTCAAAGCAGGTTTAATAAAAAGGGTAACCATAACAGTTATCAGAACCAAGGTAACCAATCATTTCAGGGTTCTTCTTCGAATATCTGGAGACGAGCCGACAGCCCTCGATTCAGGGGTGGTCATAATTATAGGAACTTCCGCAAAGGAAGTCATTATAGAAACTATCCTAGTTTTCTATCATGGAGACAACAAGATCATAATTACAGAGATACTCATTATAATGAATATGATAATAATAACGAGGGGAATTATGACTCAAACCCAAATAGGGGTTACAATAGAGGAAACAATGATAATTACAGGGGTAATAATAACAGAGGTAGACCCCAACATAAAAAACAAAAATCTCATTATCATGCAAACTCTGCACAGCAAGAGTCCCATGATGCCTATAAACAAAATAAAGATAATGATGACTCTAACAATATGGCATGTGCCGCTTTCGATTTTGGGAGAGCATCTCAGTGCCCCCAATGCAAAACATTATTCGAACCAACTACGGTGTCCACTTTAATTTGTGGCCATCCTCTTCCCGCGTCAATCGCGCATGATGGAAGAGGTTCTCTTGTCTTACACAAAGGTTTAGTAAATGACAATCCAGTTTCATTGCTTTTTGATTCTGGATGCACCACAATTGGTGTTAGGCAGTCACTCATACATCCTTCTCGTGCTACAGGCAAAGTAGTCAAATGTGTAACATTTGGCGGCACCATAGAGAAATACTCTACTGCTACCATTAGGATCGCTACTCCTTTCTTTACATGAGATGTACACGCATGTCTTCTGCCGAATCCGATCGCTGATCTTATCATCGGTCGTATTCACGGAGTCAAAGAATGCACTCCACAACAAATTTCCGTTTGGGAAAAACAAAATATTCAAACTGCTAATGCTGTAGTCACTAGAGCTCAAGCTCTCAATATGCCCGAAACTTCATCTATTGAAGATAATGAAGTGCATAACCAAGATGATCCCTTGGTAATTTCGCGTGACTCATTTATAAAGCAGCAAGAAGAGGATCCGACTCTAAAGAAATTCTTCACTCTTGCAACAAAAGCTGATCCGAATAAAGATTCAAAGAGTAAATCTTGGATTACAATGAAGAATGGCGTACTTGTACGTATGGTGCAAGACTCCAACAAGTCAAGTCATTCTCAGATTCTTGTACCCAAGAATTTGAGAGTTAAAATATTACAACTCGCACACGACTCTCAGTGTGCTGGACATATGGGTTTTTCCCGTACAAAGTCAAGAGTTCTTGCGGCTTTCTTTTGGCCTTTTGTGAACAAGGACATACGGATCTATTGTCGATCTTGTAAAATATGTCAAGAAGTATATCCAAAGATCCACGCCATGCTGCACCTATTCAGGCTGCAGACATTCCTATTAGACCATTTCAGAAAATGGCGATAGACATCATTGGTCCATTTAAGATCAAATCTGCTAGAGGACATCAGTTTATCTTAACGTGTGTGGACATGTGCACACGTTGGCCAGAGGCTATCCCTCTGAAGAGCATTACTACTGCTGACATTGCAGATGCTCTTTGGCTTATATTTTCTCGTCTGGGATTTCCCGGAGAAATATTATCAGATCATGGCACCCAACTAATATCGGATACCATGTCTCAAGTAATGTCTACTCTCCAGATAGAGAGATCTTTGAGCAGTATCTATCACCCAATGTCGAATGGGATGGTAGAACGCCTTAATAGAACACTCAAAAACTTACTAGGGAAGATAACTGAGGATCATCCTCAAGATTGGGATAGGGTTTTACCCGCGGCCCTCTTCGCTTACAGAGAGGTCCCCAATGAACATACAGGATTTTCTCCCTTTGAACTTGTCTTTGGCGCGCGACCGCGTGGCCCTATGTCTTTGCTTCATGATCTCATAACCGCTGATAATATTACCGATGACACAAAATCTTCTTACGAATATGTCATCGCGCTAAGACAAAAGATTATCGAAGCATGCAAATTGGCAACTTCTTCTTCTGAGTTTGCTAAGGAGAAAGCAAGACAATTTAGCAATAAGAAAAGAACCTTACGACAACTTTGTCCTGGTGACAAAGCATTTGTTTTGCTACCTTGTAGGGAAAACAGACTACTTATTTCTTGGAAAAGTCCGTACGATATAATCTCGAAAATTTCCGATGTTGACTACATTGTCGATATTGATGAGAAGCGTAAAACCTTCCACATCAATATGCTTACGGAATTCCATGAACGTCCGGATTATTTACAGCCTATTTTCCAGGCAACGGACGATTCACCTGTCCAACATGGTCATTACTCATCACTGTCTGTAATACAGGATGAGGAAACAAGTTTTTCGGATGTTAATCTTCCGCTTCCGATGATTCCACTTCATTCTAGTGAATCATGGAAAATGTTACTGTTTCTCCCGATTTATCTCTAGGAGAACAGCGACAAGTTTCGTCTATGTTACAAACATTTCAGGATGTCCTTACTGACATTCCTGGAAAAACTCATGTCATTGAACATGACATTATTCTAACTGACCATAATCCTATTAGAGTCAGACCTTATCCTATTCCTATACATTTTAAAGCACAGGTTGAAAAGGAGTTGGATGAGATGATAGATTTAAAAATAATTGAACCATCCACTTCTGCGTATTCTTCGCCGATGGTTATTGTCCGTAAAAAAGACAATAACATACGTCTTTGCGTTGACTATCGCAAATTGAATCAAGTCACGAAGTTTGATGCTGAACCTATGCCTTTACTAGAAGAGCTACTTACTAAGCTTTCTAAATCGCATTTTTTCACTAAACTAGATTTGTCTAAAGGATATTGGCAAGTTCCTCTATCTGAACGCGCCAAACCTTTTACTGCTTTTTCTACACCTAGAGGCCTTTTTCAATGGAATTTTATGAATTTCGGCCTTATGAACGCACCAGCTACATTCGTACGCATGATGCGTAGAATTCTATCCTATCGGTCAGATGTCATTGCGTACATAGACGACATCTGTCTTTTCAGCGATACTTGGGAAGATCACTATTCAGGGTTAGTTGAATTGCTATCTACTCTACGCGAGTATAACCTGACAGCGAAACCATCTAAAGCCTGCATTGGTTTTAGTGAAATTTTTTTTTTAGGTCACCGGGTCGGCCATGGTTTCCTAAAAACAGAGGACCATAATACAAGTAAAATACTTAACATTTCTATTCCTAAGACTAAAAAGCAAGTGCGAAGTCTCTTAGGTCTTATACAATTCTATGGACGATTCATTCCGAATCTGTCCTCAATCATGGCACCTCTTTCTACCTTGCTAAAGAAAGGGTCTCCTAATATAGTCCATTGGACTCAAGAATGTCAATCCTCTTTGGATAAGATTAAAACTATGTTTTCTACTGCACCTATTTTAGTGTTGCCTACTAAAGATAAGACATTTGTTCTTCGTAGTGACGCTTCATCCACTGGGATTGGAGCGGCACTAATGCAAGATTACTCTGGAACTCTGCATCCTGTAATGTATATTTCCAGAAAGCTTAATGCTGCAGAAAGGAATTATTCGGTTTTAGACCGTGAACTGTTGGCTATGGTATGGTCAATTCTCAAATTGCAAAGATTCCTTCTAGGCGCACATTTTATAGTAGAAACCGATCAGAAAGCTCTTACAGCTATCCAGAGTAAAAATTTGAAGAGTTCGAGGTCTACTCGATATGCAATTGCTCTTCAACCTTTTCATTTTTCGGTACGAGCTATCCGTGGATCAGATAATGTGATGGCAGACATTCTGTCTAGATGCTTACATGATTCCACTTAGCTGTTGAGTACTGGACGTCTTAACACTTCCAACTCGACAACAGATTTTTCTTTTCTATATCAAAATAGATACACATTGTAATTCGTAATGACACTACGTTCATTGATATATAATCACCATTACTCGTTGATAATTTTTTTTTTGTCAATCATGTACTTGGAATGCTTAAACTTAAATTGTTATATGCATTGTATCATTGTATAGTAGTATGCGTTGGTGACACCTCCCTGGAAACACTTATGCTTAAGAGAAATGCTTTCTCTGAGGGATTGAGATTTTACATTAATCTGGCTTAAATAATTCCAGATATTTCTCATCTGCGCAGTATTTATGCGTTGGGAGCCTATTGTATGTTGCTCTCAGATTGAAAAAAAAAATGATTTTCATTTTTTTTCCCGGGGGGTGTGGTAATCTGTTGCGCACATATTTTTTGGCGCACGGATTACGCATACCATGTAAAATGTTTTAAATTGTCTGATGAAGATATATTCATCTTTGAATGCATGTTTTGGTCTTCAGGGACGAAACTCAGATTGGGCAATAAGTAGTCATTCTGTGAGTTATCGCTCTTTGTAGCGTTCTTAAAAATAGAACTCGGCGGAGGAATTTAGACTTACTTGAATCTATTCTGTGTTTGGTTAGGAATAGATTGTTCTTGCTTCAGAATGTCTATGGTCCGAATCTATGTGTAGTGCTTGTCTATGTAGGACGAGTATGTCTTATATCTTGATATCTTAGTATGTTTAAGTGGAACTATTTCTTCTGGTACTGTACTGAAGGGGGTCAGGTGTTTTCGGCGGATGAAGAGAGGTGAGAGGCTTCTTCGGTTGTGAAGGCCTAGGCGGGAAGTCATGGCGGAGAGATGCCCAAGAGTTTTGTGATCTCTTTAAGTTATTCTGGGGACGAAGATAGTTTCTTCCAGGATCGTTTAGTCCATGAGTTTCCCCAGTTGTGATTCTATAACGCCGGGAGAGCGTTTTTGTGCTTGCTAGTGTATTTCTTATGTCCAGGTAAAGAAACGTACTTTTGCTGACTTCGTTCATTCCTAGGCTTAAGATAGGCAGACGTTTACATGAATTTACCTATGTATATGTCGGGACGACATCTTATCCAGCAGCACTAAATATGTTTATATGCAGCAACTATGAGGACAGAATATGCTGATCCTAGCAGAACCATTTATTGTTGATGAATAAAGCTTCGATTGAAGATTTGGCTATACACCCGTATAGTGAGTGATGCTCATCCGGGAACCAGCAGCCATTGTGGAATTCGATTGATTTTGGAATTCTACTTATTGTAAATCATTAGCAGAGAACGGGAAAACTTCCTTATTATCAGGTGATGATTGAGAGATCACTATTATAAAGAGATTAACATTATCTTCACAGAGATTTGCTGTAATGTACCTAAAGGAATCTTCGCTAGAAAGAGATCCTGTTTAGGAGTCAAGTTTGAACAGTATTGCTTAATTGACATGCTCGGTCAGTAAGGTCTACTGACTGTATTTATAAACAATGGAAATCTTGGTGTTTACAGATGTTCCATTGCAAGATTATTCTACATGAATGCTAATTTAGGACGGTAGTCCATTGATCAACATTATGCTGTCTATGTCGATTCATGTTCCTGTAACTGTACCCACTCTGTCAAGTGTGTGCGTCCAATTAAACCATTGAAACGACTACAGTGGTCCGCATTGGTGACTTATCATAATGAGTGAATGAGTGCCTTATACGGGTCAACACACGAACAGTCCACCATTCGCCTAACTCATACTTCACACTCACACTCCATATTTGCATAATCCTGCGTCGGTTGGGTTGACCTCTGCTCCCCCTGGAGCCTCCATCATATTCACCACTGGATTGCGTGAGGAGAATGAAAGCAGTACTTTACAGCATGCCTGGTAACACTGCAGAAATACGTTACACCAATACTTTACAGTGGTAACCAAAAGGACTTGGTTTTACAGTGGTATACACAGGTACGATCAAGAAAGGAAAGAAAAGGAGAGTTATCAGCGGTGTAGTTAGAACGCTAGCTATTCGAGGCAACGTTACCGGTTATGTTATTTGTTATTGCAACATACATGCACTTATGTGTGCGTATATTCCTTAGGATTGCCATCATAACACCAATTTTCAAAAAGGGTGACAATCGACAATGTGGAAACCATAGAGGCATATCACTTCTCAGTGTCCCTGGTAAAGTCTACTCTAGAATCCTAGAGCAGAGACTCCGACGCCTAGCTGAGCCACAAATGGATGAGGTCCAGTGTGGATTCCGAGCAAACCGAAGTACTCAAGACCTAATCTTCACACTCAGACAGCTGAGTGAAAAGGCTCTTGAGTATAAGAGTGAAATCCATCTTTATTTCATAGATCTGGAAAAAAGCGTTTGACAGGGTCCCCTGGAGCAAACTTTGGGACTGTTTGGCAAGGAAGAACATTCCAGCACCACTGATTCATGCTATTCAGAGCTTCTACAAGACTTGCAGAAATTATGTGAGGACAGCAAACCATAAGTCAGAGGAATTCAGAACCACCACTGGTGTAAGACACGGTGATATCCTGTCACCTTATCTTTTCATACTCCTCATGGACGATGTCATCAAGGCGTGTAAGGAGAGAACAAAACAGTATTCAGTGGGGTACTGGAAGATGAAACAGGTCTGTATTTCAGAGCTGTCATTTGCTGATGATGTTGCCCTGATTGCTAAATTTCCAATCCAACCTGCAGGTCTGGAAGGAAGAGCTGGAGAAGAGAGAGATGGTCATAAGCAGCTCTAAATCAAAATCCATGGTGATATCACGAGAAGAAAGAAGACATCAGATTAAGCTGGGGGAACAGGTCCTGGAGCAAATCGACCACTTTAAATATCTCGGAGCTATTATAGACCGAAAGGGAGGCATCAAAGAATAGTTGGCCACTCGAAAAGCTGCAGCTGGGAGACTTTTTCAGGCCATAAATCGAGGATTCGTCAGCAAGAGAGAGGTTGGTAAGACAACGAAGATGGCTGAATACCGCTCCACCTATGTCCCAGTCTTGACATATGGATGCGAGTCATGAGCAATGACTACAACTCACAAAAGCCAGATCCAAAACTCAGAAATGAGGTATCTGAGGAAGGTGGTTGAAGTAACAAGAAGAGACATGGTCCGCAACCAGACGATACGTCAAGGCATGAAATCCCACCCCCTGCAGACCCAAGTAGAACAGTCCCAACTAAGATGGTTTGGCCATGTCTGCAGAATGGGAGAAGATCGGCTACCACGACAAGCATGGGAAACAAAGAGCCAGGGATCCAGACCTCCAGGACGACCCAGAGCTTGCTGGGAGGACAACATTAGACAATCTTTGAAGGACCGAGGCTTAGAAGGGAACCAGGCCAGGAGGAAGACAGCCGATAGGATAGTCTGGCGCTCTCTCTTCCAAACCTCTACACCTCACGGTAGAAGGGGAACGACTAAGTAAGTAAGTAAGTATATTCCTTAGTCTTCTTGCTATAGACTTGACATAGGTTTACGATATATTCAGGCTGGACACTACAAAGAGATGTTGTCTCGTTAGCAGCTGAGGTCAGACTTCCTTGAGTGTGTTTAATGCGTGAAAAAAAAATTTACCGTTGAAGATCGTTCACTAAATATGTTTTCAAAAGTATCAACATCCGGTGTAGTGGAGTTTCCGTTATGAAAAATTTAAAGGGCCTATTTACACGGAAACGTTCTGATCTTCTATAATGGAAGTCTTTAACACTTCAATCCTTTACCAGAGTGTGTGCTACGGGACCTCCGAGAAATAATGACCCACAGATAGCTGAAATACAATGAAGAAGAAATCTCGTAATCGTCGTCATCATCACTACTACCCCCACCCCCGGGAGAATAGGCCAGCATTCCGCTAATACTGTATTAAATATTCACAAAAATAAGATATAAGTAGGCAGTGACGCCCTAACTATACACAGTGCTTATAAAATGTTAGCAGCTTGAATGCTATTCGGGCGTACTTAAAGTATTTGGCACCCGAGGCGGAACTTACCTTTGCCACACTCTGCTCCAGCCTCAATAAAGAAACACACTTTCAAGTAAATTTTTGACAGTTAGTACTCTCATAATAGAATCCGATGGCGCCCCCGTCTTGAATGTCGCCCGGAGCGAACCGCCCCTCACACCCCCACCTCCCCCATACCTCACTGGCTAGAGCGCATGCCTCTCTGGGCAGTTACTTGGTTCCGGGTTCGAAACCTAGTAGTGTTTGTTAAACTCCAGTCTACTCTCCAGTAGATGGGTACCTGACTCTGCGCAGATAATTTTTAAAAAAAAGCTAAGTATTCACTGTCTAAGAAGTATAGATAAACGGAGAAGCTGAAGAACAGGTGGACGGACAGGTGAAAACATTGGACTAAACACATCATATTGATGTAATATATGAGAAAAAGAAAAAAAAGTAAGAAAGAAAAATGGAAGAATAACTGAATTATGGGCATTCAATATTGAACAATTTAATTTGGCACGTTGACGTCATATTTAGAAACGCTTGCTCACTCTGAAACAATCAAAGTACATCTCAAGTGCAAAGTTAATTCTACTATTTCCACAAACATCTACATTATTTATTAAACACTCCACATAGATGTCGTTTTATATTAAACATTACCATAAAATAGTAAATATTTCAACATAAGTTTTGAACCCTAATTGTTTTCCAAGCTACATTGAAATGCAATTTTCGTTATTTATCAGGATTTCAACTAAAATGTACACACTTAACCTACATCAACCATAGATACGTATAATAAAGAGTTTGAGGGTAGTGCATCATTGGTTGCCATGGAAATGAAGTTCATATTGGATTCTATTGTTCCATTTCAAATTGCTAAGGCTTTTTTATTTATTAATCTGTGAATACCAAATATTGACAGAACGTTTATGATTATATTATAACACTTTTGTCAGATTGGATTTTTGATAACTTTAGTAGATCCAAATTTACAGGGCTTTGAATCTCTCAGTACCATACCCTTTTAAAAGTCAAAATACATATTGTTAGAATGCATTTTGACAATTAATTCTTTTATATTTAGATTCAGGAGATGCTAAAGTATCAGAAAATTGACTAAATCCCAAATTCCTTGTTTATTTAATGCCTCCCTTGTCTCATTAAGGTCTCTCGTTACGACGGTCTCGACGTACGGCAACCCCACGATATAAACGAGTCCATAAGACCCATTATTTTTCAGATACGGTTAAATTTCAATTAATTTACATCACAAGTTTTTCACAACCAGTGACCAAGAACTGATAGGAACGTGTCCAGCTTCGTAATGTGTCATTAGCGTTTACGGAAATCGTCCATGTTTATACATAAGATAATATATGCCTTGACATTACCGCTTTTTAATCGCGATTGTTTGTGTTTTGCGATATACAGTACAGCAATCCTTCATTCTTACGCAGCTCGATTAACGCTTTTTTCGATATAACGCTGCTTCTATTTTATACAACAGGCCCCTTATTCGCTTAAACAATTCATTCTTACGTTGTTCAAAAATATTCCGTTGGAGGCAGGAATATAACGTTCAAGTTCATTCAAGATGGTGAGATGGCCAAGAAGCATTGTAATTGCTAGCATAATAAAGCATTACCCCAAAATGGAATGCAGTTCTAAGGTAATCCGTAACATAAAACAAGATCTTAATTGCTACAAGATGCTTTTTTGAAGAGACAAAGGTGGCAAAGCAAAGCAAGCTCGATTGGTTTTTTTTAAAAGTCTTCTACAATATCTTCAGCCTCCATTGGCCAAGTAGCCGTGCCTTCTATAACTGGAGACAAAAAAACTTTTTCAACCCTTACAAAACGTTCTGTTTACCAGTTTGTCTCAGTTAAGTCCTATAATATTTTTAAAATATTTTGTGCAATTAACTTTTTACTTAACGTTTTATAGCTTTCATGACCTTTGGGGCGAATTAATTTGTTTTATATTAATTCTGATTGAAAATCAAATTTCATTTAGTGCTTTTTCGGTTAGCGCTCGATTTGTCAAGAACGAATTAACAGTGCTAAGCGGGGGATTGCTGTATTTTAGAACATTGATAAAATTAGACCTTTTCGGTAAAATAAATGTTATGAAACATAAATTTCCTATGTTTTGTTAATGGGCACTTACGAACATGTAATGGACGTACAAATTCCGACTTGCAAACAAATTCGGTATACGGACGCCTTTGAAAACGAAAACTAGGTCGCACCCTAAGACCTCACTTTAGCTTTACTGTAGTGATAATTAGAACAAAAAGCTTTGCTGTAAAGTTCCTTCCCCACACTGGCCACCAGATGTAAAGTACTGTTTCGGTGTGAAGTGAATGTTAGTAGATTGAGCGTGTCGTGTTATCCTGGACAGTACCAAGTTGTAGTGAAGATTTAGGTCACCTGCGTGAGGCACTGCCAGGGTGTACTGTAGTCACTCACAGAAACAGCATACATGTATTCTGACGTGTAGTACTAGAATATTGCTGTGGGATGATGTGGTGTGTGTGTGTGTAGACGAATGCGTTGTTACTGGGTTCTGAACAGCTTTACACTGAACCCACTCTCATCCACATGCAGAGGTCAGTGAAGGAAGGAACTGCTGCTGACGTTTCATTACATTTATTGCACAACATACGATAGTATTATGGACGACACAGTCAATGGCACAATAATCATGGAACATATTATGATGGTAAGCACTTGCATAATCACAGATGTATGGAGCCAACAATGATGGCCTGTCAATCCACTTTCTGCTTCTATATACTAGAAAAGTTCTGGTACCCTGACAGAACCCCTGTCAGGTACCCCTGTACAAAATATACCGCACGGGACAGGGCGGTTTAATGGCCTAACCAAAAGGCTAAGACTTCTGCTGGCGTCTCATGCCAGACATTTCTTCTCCTGAAGAACAAAGGCCGTGACAACGGACCTTTATGGCGACAGCATTAGGCCGCAAGTAGCGGGCCTCACATATCAGGTACCTTGTAGTGATATATATATATATATATATATATATATATATATATATATATATATATATATATATATATATATATATATATATATATATATATATATATATATATATATATATATTCGTGTACCAATTCCTGCCACTCTCACCGTCTGAATAGCGGGTTACTCCAGTAAATAACTTTCATCTGGGCTTCTAAGGTACAAAAGACAACTTGGTCTTGGTTCCCGTTCTCAAGAATCCAAGATGGGGCTCTATATAATAAGTCAGTTGTGAGCTGAGTTCAACATGGCTTCTAAAGGCAATCGAAATGTAGTAAAATTGACTTCATTACCTTATTTCAGAATCCTATATAACACAAAACACTACAACTGGAGTTGACACAGCTGAGAGCTAATAAAGAAAAGGATGAGAAAGTTGATGAACTTATGACTACTCATCATAGTGCTATGGAAGCACTCAGACTGGAACTTGTTCAGGAGAAGGCTAAGGTTTTAGAAACTCTATCTCAAAAGGAAAAATTGAGATTAGATCTTAGAGATAGAATCGTTAAAGAGAAGACTCTAACTTCACAGTTAGATGACTTAAGGTTAGATTGCAACAGACTTCATGTTAAAGTCAACGAGAGAATTCATAAAGCTGTTGCTAGGGAGAAAGCTGTTGCAGAAGTAGAAATGGCAAAACTTCGTAACAGGATTGATGGATTATTAGATATTGTTTATTGTTTTGAACAACAGGATGTTGTCTACTAATAAGGTGGATAGATTTGAACATAAACCTGATGATCAACACGTTGCTAATGCAAAGAGCCAGCCACATGCACTCAATGCAAGCAGTAACATTAAACAATGTGGAAACAAATCTTTTCGTGTCAAATATAATTTCCCACGTAAGAAGGGTACTGCCTCTAATGGGAATAATTCTTGGCGTCAGGCCAACAAAAGTAATCCTATTGTTAGTCCTTTAGATCAGGGTAACAACATTGAAAAATGTCATAATAAGACTCCTCTAACGAATCAAGCATCGACTTTGCAAATTTCTGATAAATTTGTATCGGGGAATAAAACTTTTAGTACTAGTTCCCGAAATGATAACGATTATGTTCGGAACAATAAGAACCCTATTATCCCTTTTACTCATCATACTCAGCACAGACAGTGTGATGCTCCTTTCAAACACATTGCCAAAGGCAAAAATAAAATGAATTTCGCTAAGAGAGATAATGGTAATTTCGGACAGGATCAGGGTGATCCATCCTGTAAGGGTTCTTCTTCAAAGAACTGGAGGCGATCTGACAGCCCTCATAATTTTGGTTCCAATAAAGTTGGAAACTTTCGCAGGGATAGCCACAATAGATACTATCCTAGATATCATAATTGTTCACGAAAACAACAAAACTCATCTAACAGATATGTTGATAAAAAGGGGAATAACAATCGCATCTGTGGAAACTGCTGTTCAAATCAGAGCAATAGTTGTAAAAGAGCAAATAGCAACGCTACCAATAGAGATAACAGTTGTCATGGATGTCGTTATGAGGGTAGATGCCCACATGAATCTACTTAACTCTCATATCTAGATCTCATGATATAGAACTAGATTTAAGTCTGTATCTTACAATAACATACTACTAGAACAGTTGTTAACACTTTACTTAAATTCAGTGTTATGAATTTATTGTTCTTTCTCTGTTGCCATTCTTGGTATAACAGAGAAGGTTTGGTTGACACAATATAAGGGTCGAAAATTAATAAGGCCACTTTTAATTATTGTAAATGTAATAGTGACTATGGTACATTATAACATTCTAAGAATTGTGTTATTTGGATTTTTCTCAGCAGACCACTACGTTGTCCGAGAGTGCCGTTACAGTCTATCTGGATGCAGTGTGACTTACAGGCTATTCATTGGATCATACAAGCGTCCTCCAGACAAGGCTTCTGAGATCAACACCTAGTAGTTAGAATGTATACTGATGTTGAACAACTTTGTAAATTGTGTAATGTTCAACCATTAGATAATAATGATTTTGTTACATTAATCTTTGAGAGATTTCTATGCTAAATTTGACTTCTCGATATACATATTGTAATTCATCATTGCTACACATATTTATGGATATTGTATGTATATATCACCACTGGTGTAAGACAAGGTGATATCCTGTCACCTTACCTTTTCATACTCCTCATGGACGATGTCATTAAGGCATGTAAGGAGAGAACAAGAAAGTATTCAGTGGAGTACTGGAAGATGAGACAGGTCTGTATTTCAGAGCTGGAATTTGCTGATGATGTTGCCCTGATTGCTAAATCAGAGGCACATCTCCAATTCAACCTGCAAGCCTGGAAGGAAGAGCTGGAGAAGAGAGGGATGGTCATAAGCAGCTCTAAAACAAAATCCATGGTAATATCACGAGAAGAAAGAAGACATCAGATTAAGCTGGGAGAACAGGTCCTAGAGCAGGTAGACCACTTTAAATACCTCGGAGCTATTATTGACCAACAGGGAGGCATCAAAGAAGAGTTGGCCACTCGAAAAGCAGCGGCTGGGACACTTTTTCAGGCCATAAATCGAGGATTCCTCAGCAAGAGAGAGGTTGGTAAGAAAACGAAGATGGCTGTATACCGCTCCACCTATGTCCCAGTCTTGACATATGGATGCGAGTCATGGGCAATGACCACAACCCACAAAAGCAAGATCCAAACCTCAGAAATGAGGTATCTGAGGAAGGTGGTTGAAGTAACAAGAAGAGACATGATACGCAACCAGACGATACGGCAAGGCCTAAAATCCTACCCCCTGCAGACCCAAGTAGAACAGTCCCAACTAAGATGGTTTGGCCATGTCTGCAGAATGGGAGAAGATCGGCTACCACGACAAGCATGGGAAACAAAGAGCCAAGGATCCAGACCCCCAGGACGACCGAGAGTCCGCTTGGAGGACAACATTAGACAATCTTTGAAGGATCGAGGACTAGAATGGAATCAGGCCAGGAGGAAGACAGCCGATAGGACAGTCTGGCGCTCTCTCTTCCAAACCTCTACACCTCACGGTAGAAGTGGAACGACTAAGTAAGTAAGTAAGTAAGTATGTATATATTGTTGACATTGCAACATGACCAGCACCTTAAGGTTCTTTAGTGGCAACTCCCGGATATATTTTATCTGGAGAATATATATTTTCTCTTGTCTTGTGAGATACTGTTGTTCTCACCAGACGCGCTATTATGCGTCGTTTGTGTCTGACATTATGTCATTACATTTATGTTGATCCTTTCATCGGCGCATTATTCATGCGTTATGAGCTTGTTGCATCTTGCTCAATGATGTATTTCAAAAAAAAATGTTTCATTTTTTTTTACCCGGGGGGTGCGGTAACCTGTTGTTGTCTATTTTGCATATATGTTTAAAGACATCAACCTGTTAATTATTTTGACAGTCTAAGAAAAGGGAACTGGTGATTTACGTTAGTGACAGGTTTGATACCTGGTTATCTTCCCTTGTCTTATGCTGACTGTTCGTCTTGTCTTAGTTTCGCTCAGGTCTGTGCCACCTCTGGGCATGCGCAGGTTTTGGCGCGAGACCGGGAAACTTCCGTCTTGGTCAGTGTACCCTGGGCGTTCTGATCGGAGAGAGGTCCGATAAGTTTTCCTAGCCATTTTTCGGGGATCTGGAAGTTCTTTGTATGACTAAGATGTCATCTTTCCTTCCCCAAGTGAATTCTATATGCCAGGAATGGCAGTGTAGTGTTTTGTGTTATATAGGATTCTGAAATAAGGTAATGAAGTCAATTTTACTACATTTCGATTGCCTTTAGAAGCCATGTTGAACTCAGCTCACAACTGACTTATTATATAGAGCCCCATCTTGGGTTCTTGAGAACGGGAACCAAGACCAAGTTGTCTTTTGTACCTTAGAAGCCCAGATGAAAGTTATTTACTGGAGTAACCCGCTATTCAGACGGTGAGAGTGGCAGGAATTGGTACACGAATATATATATATATATATATATATATATATATATCACTACAAGGTACCTGATATGTGAGGCCCGCTACTTGCGGCCTAATGCTGTCGCCATAAAGGTCCGTTGTCACGGCCTTTGTTCTTCAGGAGAAGAAATGTCTGGCATGAGACGCCAGCAGGTCTTAGCCTTTTGGTTAGGCCATTAAACCGCCCTGTCCCGTGCGGTATATTTTGTACAGGGGTACCTGACAGGGGTTCTGTCAGGGTACCAGAACTTTTCTAGTATATAGAAGCAGAAAGGGGATTGACAGGCCATCATTGTTGGCTCCATACATCTGTGATTATGCAAGTGCTTACCATCATAATATGTTCCATGATTATTATGCAACTGACTGTGTCGTCCATAATACTATCGTATGTTGTGCAATAAATGTAATGAAACGTCAGCAGCAGTTCCTTCCTTCACTGACCTCTGCATGTGGATGAGAGTGGGTTCAGGGTAAAGCTGTTCAGAACCCAGTAACAACGCATTCGTCTACACACACACACACCACATCATCCCACAGCAATATTCTAGTACTACACGTCAGAATACATGTATGCTGTTTCTGTGAGTGACTACAGTACACCCTGGCAGTGCCTCACGCAGGTGACCTAAATCTTCACTACAACTTGGTACTGTCCAGGATAACACGACACGCTCAATCTACTAACATTCTCTTCACACCGAAACAGTACTTTACACATATATATTTACAAAATGTTTAAAACAAAAAAATTATTACGTATAGATATCCAAAATTCAGTAAATGACATATTTCATGGCCCATGAAAAGACATAAAATGAATGTTTTCTGATAGTTCATAATTTTTCGATTCGCTCTAGACCAGGGTTTCTCAGCCAGGATTCCACTGAACCCTAGGGTTCCGCACGAGATGTCGCTAGGGGTTCCGCGAGAGATCCTGATTGAAAAGAAAGAAAAAACATAGTTGTTGTTGCGCTTTTGTTTACTTTTACACTAATAATGATGCACGCAGAGTTGTCGGTCTTACCAACGGATCCTATTTTCGGTACCATTGTTTGGATGTGAGATTAGTACACAATTCAGCACCAGCAAATCTTAGTGCGTTGTCGGGTGCGTTTTTTTCCATTGTCTTCTGTATTTTTAGGTCTTGCTTATCTCAGCTGTCATTGCCTTACAGAGTCACATCTTGGAAGATTTATTCTGTGAGCTATCTAATACTACTTACTTTAGACTTTCTAACATTCACATAGGATCCCAGGAGATTTTATTCCTGAGACACAGAGTCGGTCATGGATGTCTTAAACCTGAGGATACCACCGTGTCTCGTATTCTGAATCTTTCTGTACCTAAAACTAAGAAGCAAGTTCGGAATCTTTTTGGACTGATTAATTTTTTTCATAAATTCAATCAAAAATGTTCCTCTATCACTTCAGTTCAGTCTTCGTTGACCAGGGAGGGCTCACCTAGTAATATTGAGTGGGATCATGACTGCGATGAAGAATTAAATCACATCAAAAATTATTTTCCTTCTTAATCTTTTTTGAAATTACCCGACACCCGTTAACCATTCTTTCTCGGGACTGATGCATCTCAGGACGGAATCGGTGGTTCCTTGATGCAGAGTGTGGACGGAATTCTTCATCCAGTCTTGTATGTCAGTCGCAAATTGAACAGCACCAAATCCAAATATCCAATCATCGAACGAGAGCCCCTCGCTGTATTTTGGAGTGTCACCAAATAGCAGAGATACTTACTTGGAGCTCACTTTACAATACAGACTACCAACAAGCTCTGACATATTTACAAAAAGCAAACTTGACTAATCCACATGTGGCTCTTATGCCGTAAATTTACAAGCTTACGATTATGACATTCTCCCCATTGATGGTGATAAGACTGTGCTGTCCGACACTCTGTCAAGATGTATCCAGCCATGAGACTGATAAGAACTTTGATGCTAAATCCAACTGGAAGTGTTAGCTGCTCTGTGTTTGATTTTATGGATCATTTTATTGACATTGCTAGCTACACTTACTCTTTGAAACAATGACATTTGTGTAACAATATATTCTTATTGAATGACTTTATTTTCCAATTGAACATTGATTTAGTTTATGACATTAACATTGATATTATTGAATATCTTTTACTTAGTTAATATATATATATATATATATATATATATATATATATATATATATATATATATATATATATATATATATATATATATATATATATATATATATATACACATACACCCACACACGCATATATATATACACACATACACCCACACATACATATATACACACACACAAACACCCATATTTTTATACACACACATACACCCACACATACATATATATATATACATACACACATACATAAACATATATATATATATATACACATACACCCACACACACACATATATATATATATATATATATATATATATATATATATATATATATATATATATATATATATATATATATTGTTTTTTAACGACTTTTCTATATAGTAAAGCTGTAGTCATCTTTGCATGCCTCACAACGTGTGTTTGGGGAAACTCTAAACTCACAACGTGTTTGGGGAAACTCTAAACTCGCAGCGTGTGTTTGGTGAAACCCTAAACTCACAACGTGTTTGGGGAGACTCTAAACTCACAATTTGTGTTTGTGGAAACTTTAAACTCTCAACGTGTGTTTGGGGAAACTCTAAACTCACAACGTGTGTTTGGGGAAACTCTAACCCACTCTAACCTTAATGCTGTGTCTAGTAAATGATAGAAGACTGTCCTGTACTTACTGTCCTTAGTCTTCTATAATTTACTAGACACAGTATTAAGGTCTTTGTCTTGTGTGGACTGGCCTATACTGTATAATAGTGGAACAACAGAAGTGATTGCGTCATTAATAGGCTGGACTGCCCATGGTAAATTTCCATGTTATGTGTTTCTGGTTGAACTAATGACCTGTCATCGAAGCATCATTTTTGGTGATGTCTAGATGGCAGGGAGGATAGTGTGATTAGCTTGCATAGCTAGGCGGGGTTCTCGCACGGAAGGTCCGGGTTCGAGTCCTGGGTAAGCCACTCACGTCTGTTGTTTTTCTGTTGTCTAGTGTTCTACTTTATTTCTTACGAGTGCCTGAAAACATAACTTTATGTTTGTCTAATATTTATTTACTGTTTACAGGCCTCGGGTTTCCCTTCCTTATGTGTTATAAATGTTTCATACTTCCTGGTTTGTAGAAGGACGTGCTCTTTCCTGTAATCTTGTAAGTCGCTCGGCACAATAATGTTATTCTATCATAAAACATCCTGCTCCCAAATGAAATCTGAGCAATATTTTTGGCTCGGAAGTTTTAATTCTTCCAGGAATCACTTATAAAGCGATGATATTTTCTGAGTTTTTTGGACAACTTCAAGCTAGTACCATTAAAAGAGGTCATGATTCTCACTAAAGTTCAACAGATTTACAGAAGAGCAATTATTAAATGTGTGAAACATTGTCAATATTCACATAAGATAAGTTCCAGCACGCTGTGCATGTCATACACAAAAATTAGTCTGTTAAATTATCAGTTTTACTTGATCAAAGGAGAAGTGGCGGTTTAAAGAAAAAGGTGAAAGTAAAATAAACAATCCGACAATAATGAGCAGATACTACCGTATAGTGAAGTGTTAAAGGCTTCATTATACTAGGCCTAGCTTTTTGAGGTGGGATGACGCTTTCCCTTCCTCGACGCCTTTGCCTTTCCTTACATAACAGCAGAGTGATGTACGCATTTTACTGCTGCAGGAATATGTGAATGCTTGGTGCAGGCTTCCTGACAATGAACCCGCTCCAGTTTTGGCTCTTTGCTCCGTAAGGAACGGAAAGGAACATAATTATGAACCATATTGAACATGACAGTTAAGTGTATATGGCGCAGTGCATTAGTACAAAGAGTTGAAGCTCATTTAAAAATATTGTGCGTATGTAAACCCTGGACTAGTTAAAATATCATGGTAATTTTAAGCAGTGTAAAAAAGAACTTATTATCAGTGTAAGAAGTAACCTTCAGTCTTGATATATGGATGCGAGTCATGGGCAATGAGTACAACCCACAAAAGCCAGCTCCAAACCTCAGAGATGAGGTATCTGAGGAAGGTGGTTGAAGAAACAAGAAGAGATGTGGTCCGCAACCAGACGATAAGGCAGGGCCTCAAAACCGAGCCACTGCAGACCGAAGTAGAAAAGTCCCAATTACGATGGTTTAGCCATGTCTGCAGAATGGAAGAAGATCGGCTACCACGACAAGTATCTGAAACTAAGAGCCAGGGATCCAGACCTCCAGGACGACACAGAGTCTGCTGGGAGGACAACATTAGGCAATCTCTGAAGGACCAAGGACTAGATTGGAACCAGGCCATAAGGAAGACAGCCGATAGGATAGTATGGCGCTCCCTCCTCCAAACCTCTACACCTCTCGGAAGAAGAGGGATGAGTAAGTAAGAAGTAACAGTGCTTCCCATCTTTCTCTCTACGAGATGTCATTGTTTCTTTTACAGCCTCTAACATTTTCATAATCGTTTTGTAAACAACATCTAACGTACACCGCAGTAAAATATGCTTGCATGACTTCGGATATCTAGTCAGTAGATACCACAGAATAATTGAAGAAAATGATGGCCTATGTAAGATGCTACACCAATAAACATTAATATTAAATCGTGCGTTCTCGCTTACAATTTTTTAATCTTATGATGTGGATTTTGTGTAATAATACACACATTTATCTTCACATAAAGTTGGAAGAACTTTATAAAAGTTATGAGGATGTCTTGTAAACAGCCAGTGATTAAAGGAAGCTCATTTCTCAGATATGAAAGACGCCATCCACCTTCTATTGGTATGCGATGAACTAAGGACAGCTGAAATATTTCGCAACAACAGGAAAAATTGAAGGGAACAAAAGAAAGGTGTCGGCAAAGAGAGGATATTGGGCAGTTTGACATCAAGACATGAACTGAAGGCAACAACAGCATACGTGGCGATTGGAAGTTGTGGAAAAACATGATCACCAGCACCACTAGGTACGACACATGAAGAAGAAGTAGAAGAGGATGACCCACGAAGAGCGTACGGATTATCTTCTTCTTCTTCTTCCTCGTTCGTCCTGAAAAGGACGTTGGTTGCGTTGTGTCTGTTTACACCGGAGCTGCGATATCTGCGCCTTTCGGCCGACACATCCGACTTCAGCAAGGCATTTTTTGGGGACCGGTTTGCCTTCCCTCTTCGATCCCTACTCTCTCAGCCAGACTGCAGTGATGCAGCCTGTTTCCAGGACCACCACGTGGAGGTGAAGTAGGGTCTTGGTCAGCTCTGGTTCGCTGACCCTGACTCAAGCAGTCAAGCTATGGGTCGCTAACTGCATTCTCTATTGCTGCATCTTTGGGTCCCGTACCGATTATTATGTTGTAGTAGAGTTTGATGGCAACTACAGCATTCTTTAGTCGTTGGTTCACCATTGCTTACAGCCTTCGAACGTTAGGCTTCTCGTAAGATGCGACTATTGTGAGGTAGGGCATTGGTCTGGTAAAGCCATAATGTAAAATAAAGTTCTACAGAATCTACCGCTACAAGACCAACTGATGTTGTTTCTATCCTGGGCAAAGATAACGTTAATAACCCCTTCTGGAATCAGACATACAAATCTGCCTTACCTACATTTAAACAAACACAGGCGCGGAACACTCTTGTGCACCAAGATGGGTACCCATACTTTTCGTATTGACAATCTGGAGATAACTGGAAAATCACTTTAAAGTGTGGTACGATTATTATGTAACCTTTCAGGGACGGACACTCGTGTTTGTCAACATTTATGATAACCATTTATACTGAGGTTATCATAAGTTGCAAGCATGATTTATAAAAAAAAAAAAAAACTCCGATAGCGTGAATACTTTATACCGGAGAAGTCTGAAATTGTTGGTTGTCATGAGAAGAAAGGAGATAGACGATATATACTACAATCAAATATTCAGATCTGCTTGGTCCAGACAAAACATATATTAAAATAGACTACGTTTGATTGGCGACTTTCACCGCGTAGAAAGCTGGGAGAGTGTGGGCGAAAAGTCCCTTACATTGTAGCACAAGTTTAGACTCCTGCACTGTTCCATTGAGTGAAGACGACACCTTCAGGCTAGCCAGGACTGAAGAAATATAACATTTCAATAAAGAGGATTGGATCAAGTATTGAGGATCTTCTGACAATAATTAGTTATAACCAGTAAGAAAACTCGACTTTATAATACTGGAAATCACAAAGTCCTCGGAACCTATTAACAGGATAATAGCGGGATTATAATTAAAGTTATCATCGACTACCTACTAAGACGGCCTCAAAACCTGTGACTCGACATTAATCGGAAGTCTTCCTGTGCCAGACATCTGTAAACTAACCCAATTGTACGGGGTACGTTGTAACATATACAATTGTATTATTTTATATTTTACATTGTCATGTTTAACTCGCTTGTGGTTGTACACGTTCATACGAGGCTGTCAACCTCAGCATATGAAAATGATAGATTCATGAACCACCACAGCAAGCGATAGCCACTGCTTAATTCAGGTTCTCTCACAGGAAACTAAAATCAGAGGTAGCCCCAGGTTCCAAGTGGAGCAGGGAGTGGATGATGATGACAGTATGTGATACATACTTATCATATTGTCATTTTAATAAGCTCATATGTATATTTACACATGCCTAAATCAGGCAAAAGTCTTTTCCGCTGTTCAGCTACATTTTTGTCATCAAATTACCTGAATCAACGATGAATTTTTCATCCTATCCACTGGGTTTATCATTGATACTCAGGGAGGGCAAAATTACTGAGAAAAAAGGGAAGGGTCGGTGGAACGGACAGCAGGGAATGCGCCTGGCTAGTGTAAGGAAACCAAAACTTAGCTGAGACATTTGTTTCTTCTAAAAGTTTGTCGCACAAGTTTGTGGTACAAGTTGGAAATACCAGTTTGTGGTATAATTGGAGATACCAGTGTGTGGTACCAGCCTGATACGCGTCTGTGGTCTACGCTAGATGCCTGTCTTTGATGGGTTGTGAAGATCCTTGTTGACGTTTGGAGCGGTTACCCATGCAACTACACCTGGGACTTGCCCTCATCACAGAAGTCAACGATTGTGGAGCAGTCAGCAAACCATTTCAACATCTGGCAAGTTAAATAATTTTAATCTGGTTAAAGTAAAATAACTCACCACCCGAACAAAAACCCCCCTTAACAATTTTCAGTGAAGAAAAACTCAGTAGTTCAATCCACTATCATCACTTATCGATTTACTCATGTTAAACAATAACTGATTATAAAATTTGTTATATGTATCTAGTAATTTAAAGTTGATTTATTTATTACAGAGAGAAGTGCACATATATGAATCAGTTATCTTAAATATATATACAACAGAGCTAATTAAGTAATAATGTACTTAATAATTCAGTTGGGGACTCAGAAACGAGCAAATATATCTCTGTCGTCATAGAAGGGGCGGGCAGATGTAAAGTTCACGACTGCTTTGATAAATTCAGCGTTGTGCTTGATTTCTGAAAAATCCTATGAAGACTCCCTAAAATAATACAGATTTCCCTGACGAAGGCCTTGTGGCCGTAACGTTGGCTATTTTCTTTGTCTTGTGTCCTCGTAAGACGAATCTCCTTTTTTCGGTTTTTTCACACCCATCCATCTAAAATAGAAGCACTATTCTTCTATTTACAACTCTGCCAAGAGTAATCTTGAGCGAAGGTAGATACCTTTTAAGACCCTCATTGTTTAGTCTAAATTTTGGCCATTGTTGGAACATCACTGCAGAGCAGGGGAGGCAATCCCGTGACATTACCCAAGACGACCCTTAGTATGACAGATCAAGAATATAACTGAAGATAAATGGAGGCAAACAAACAAAATATAAAATATAGATCTACAATTTAAAGAAAATGCACGAGATTGATCACGCGTTGTGAAAATGGGAGAGTAATTTAGCGAGATAACCACTGACATGGAACTCACAGGGAAGAAAGAAAAGGAGGAAAATCATGCAGTAGAAGAGTAATGAAGAAGGAATTGAGACCAGTATAATTTAAAAAAAAAATACAGAAAGAAATATGTAACAGGTTAACTTAGCTTGTGTACCAAAAGACATGAATGTTTAGGCAGGTAAATGACTTTTTATTTATAGTGTCCAAAAGAACACGTTTTCCTAAATCTATTGCCCGAAATAACACGTTTTTCAAATATCGTGTTCCCAAAAGAACACGTTTTCCAAGACTCTGGTTTTCTAAAGAACACGCTTTCCAAAAGTTCAGAGTCAGAAAGTCGAGGACTGACTGTGTTAGACAACATTCAAACATGTGAAAAGTCAATTTCTGATTAAACAAATGACACAATAAGAAATTCAAATGTTATTTCCTGTTACAGGTGAGATTATCTTCGTTAAAAATTGAATATTATCGTGCACTGTAAAATAAATTTAAAATCAGATACATTTTTGGTGTCAGTTCTTGTTGCAGTGTATTCCCACTATATTAATCCAGAGGGAGAATCCTATCCATGGTTACAGTAAGCGTTATTGTGTGACAGCATACAAGTTCATCTTACGATCAAGCTAGTTTCTATTAACTCCAGGTACCGCTTTCACAGCCCGGGCCAGGCGGCACTCCCATCCTGCAATGGGATTGAAAATGGCAGCTTAAATTATCTCGTAGATATTTAATGTTAATGCGGCTATCTATCTATCTATCTATCTATCTATCTATCTATCTATCTATCTATCTATCTATCTATCTATCTATCTATCTATCTATCTATCTATCTATCTATCTATCTATCTATCTATCTATCTATCTATCTATATATCTATATATCTATCTATCTATCTATCTATATATATATATATATATATATATATATATATATATATAGATATATATATATATATATATCTTTATATATATATATATATATATATATATCGCATGTCTGTCTGTCTACCGATCTTAACTTATCTTGTTTTAACTCATTTAATCTAATCTAATCCATCTATCTGGCCTGTCTGTCTGGTCTGTCTGTGTGGGCCGCCTGTATTGTCTGTCTCTCTTGGTCTATATGTTTATCTGTCTGTTCATGTCTGTCTAATCGGTCTGTCTTTCTACCACATATTTTTTAATCTATTCTAATATGTCTATCTGGTCTGTCTGTATTGTCTGTTTGGTCTGTCTGTGTGGTCAATATTTGTGTCTGTCTAGCCTCACTATCTGCCTATTCTGTCTGACTGTCTGGTTTATCTGTCCGCCTGTATGTTTGTCTGTCTGGTCTGCCTGTCTGGTCTCTCTTTCTCGTCTGTATCTCTGTCCGGTCTGTTTATCTGGTCTGCCTACCTGGTCTGCATGTCTCGTCTGTCTGTCTGTCTGGTCAGTATATGTAGTCTGTATGTCTATCTTTTGTGCCTGTCTAACAGAGTCTATCTGGAAGTTTTTTGTTTTTTCTATGTTTATCTGTATAAGTTCTATGATTGTGCATTCGTTTCTTACTGGACATAAATAATACATCCTTCCGGAACTTTTTTTGTAGTATGGGGTTGTTCAGGTGCTGCTCGCTTGACAATTTCTCTTACAGGGTTGGCCGATGTTATGATCCCCAGAAAGGCGAGAATCAGCACCCATAAGGTCACCTGTCGAGTTATTTTCATCTTTGACACCTGCGGGAAAATGCGAACAGTTTTTCAATACACCTGGGCATGACAGAGAGAATGCTGTGATGGTAGAACATAACCTCCAGGAAACACTCACCCAGTAAAACAAACAATCTCGTAACCTATGAAGAGGCCAAGAGTTTTATCAAGTGCAGATACAGGAGAAGGTGGGAAGCCGAACATCCAGGCCACCAAAAAATGATGCACACTACCAGCTCAGCAGAAGTGAACAAGTGGTAATCTTCAGACTTTGCACAGGTCACAACAATTTGAGATACCATCTATTCAACAAGCTAAAGATAGCAACTACTGATGAGTGTGACTGTGGCACTGATAAAATGACTGCTAGACATCTGCTTCAAAGGTGCCCAACATATGAGGAACAGAGAAAGCGCATATGACCATCACCAGTACCATTCTTAGAAAAGTTCTTCGGAGATGTCAACGGCCTTAGACTGACCACTGCTTTCTTTAAACATATTCAAGTTGACATCTGAGGGTGATCTTTGAACATATTCAAGTTGACGTCTGAGGGTGATCTTTGAACATATTCAAGTTGACGTCTGAGGGTGATCTTTGAACATATTCAAGTTGACGTCTGAGGGTGATCTTTGAACATATTCAAGTTGACGTCTGAGGGTGAACGAAGAAGAAGAAGAAGAAGAAAACATGCTCGTGACTGCAACCATATTGGAAGAGAAGCATGAGCAGGCCAAAGAGAACATGGAAAAGTACTGTAGAATTGGCAGCAATTGAAACGCGACCTTATGGGTGCAGCTGAAGATGGTGCTGCAGAATTTATTTATGGTGGCCAGAAACCAATTGCAGTACTCGGTCCCTTAGAAACTGTAATCCAACAAAACTCCAGCAAGTATAGACCAATGAACAAAAACAAATAATTTTAATTCAACTCGGAATTAAGAAAACGTTAAAAAACGTTGAGGGGATGTGACTGGTCAGAAATAATGTTATTGAAGGCACGTACTCCGTTGATAGTGTGGCAGTTAGAGAACGATTTACAGTCAAAGGGAAGGAATAGGGAGATTTAGAGGTGGGACGGTTCAGATAGAGTATAAAGGGGGGATGCGCGAACAGGGTTGCGCATGGGAGAGGTGAACGGTGATTTAGGAAATCACGCTTTTCTCAGGGCAGTCCAGAAGGCGTGAGTCAGTGTGCAGATGGCACGTACGCTAGGAGCCATGTTGAAGGCAGTATTCAGATAGTTTATGGGATGAATATTTCATGGACAAGAAGTAGTTGGGTAATGATTAACCCGAATTATTGAACAGTGAGAATTCTTGTCTAGAAGGAGAAACGGTGTGAGTTAGATATTATTCAGATAGGAAAAGGTACGTAGAGTGAACTTTATTTCATATAGAAGGTAGTCATGTTCCTCAGTGATAAAAGGGAAAACAACATCCCCGGAGAGGCCCGGTCTACCAATAGATAACCTGAACACTGAGATGATAGATAACAATAGACATAAGAAACTATAAGGAAGAAAGAACAGAACTAGAGACTATAGCACCTGCATGATCACTAATGGTTAAAAAGGTCAGAAGGTGTACATTCGATACTGAGCGAGAGAGAGTAAGGAAAGAAAGAACTTACATTGTATATTCTATGCTGGACCAAATGTGGAGGTCAGAGCAGACAGCAATGATCTTCTCATATGTACAATAAACAGTATTCACATTACCATTGCGTTATCACATCACGTGCTGTGTGTGTGTGTGACTGTTGTGGTTAAACAGCAAGTCAATGCTAACCACAGAGGTAAGCGAACCTGGACAGACATTGTCACATAACAGTCTTCATAATACAAAGAATCACGGGCTGTCACAATAGATAAGGAGTAAAAGGTAGTCCCATAGCAGATAATGTAGTTTAGGAGTGAAGTGTTAGAGATTTACCATACTAGGTCCATCATCGAGAGGTGGAGTGACCTGTTACAGATAAGGAAGGAATAATAAAACAATTCCGCCCGAGGCCTGAGTAATGTGAGGCCAATGTGTGACCTATTTTCTGTCTGTCTTACATGTCTGCTACTTACCTAAAAGAAAAGGTAACGGTAGTCAGTCCTATAGCAGACAATGCTGTAGGGGAGTGAAGTGTTAGAGACCTAACCATACTAGGTCTATCATTTTTTATGAGATTGGGATAACCAGTTCCTTTCCTAACTGTATTTGCCTTCCCTAACTCAAGATCTGAGTCAGTTACCCATTTAAAGTTGGGTAGACTAGAGCGTGACGCTAGCAGGTTTCTATCTCGGAACCCGGTAACTTCCCCGCAAGAGGTGTGCACTCTAGCCACTTAGCCTGTAGGACGCTCCCTACTTACCTGTATTACTTTATTTATTTACCTGTTTCGCGGGAAAAAGACAGGTGGTTGACGATGATTGCTGAAGTCGTTGATCATTATTGGGAAAATCTATCCCAGAGTTTGATTCCCTCACCTGCTTAGGGCGGATATCCCTGGTTTCTTTTTACATCGTTGTAGTTTTGTTTGTTTACTTTTTGTAGGTCTATAGTTTTAATTGTGGCTGATAAAGTGTCTCACCAATATGCCTGGTATAAATTCTTCTTTTTCTTCTTCTTCTTCTTCTTCTTTTTCCTCTTCTTCCCATTCTTCTCGTTCTTCTTGTTCTTCTCTCTTTCTTCTTCTTCTTCTTCTTCATCATCTTCTTCTTATTCTTCTTCTTCAAGCACCATGCCTGTGGGGTAGGTGATAATGTCTCTCCGAAACCTCCTATCTCCCGTATTGTTTATCTATTCTGTAGTTAACTACTTTCACGATGTCAATCTGTCCAGTGTATTCTCCCTGTGTCGTCCTGTTTCTTTTTTCCTTTAATCTTTCCTGTTTGTCACGGTAGATTCCAGCTTTCTTCTTCTCATAACATGCTCCAAGAAAGCGGATTGCTTCCTTCTAACCTGATCAATAAAATTCTTTTGCGCATTGGTCTCTTTCAGGACATCCTCATTACTCTTGTTAGCTGTCCATGCTATTTTTAGCTGTCCATGCTATTTTTAGCTGTCCATGCTATTTTTAGCTGTCCATGCTATTTTTAGCTGTCCATGCTATTTTTAGCTGTCCATGCTATTTTTAGCTGTCCATGCTATTTTTAGCTGTCCATGCTATTTTTAATATTCTTCTGTAAAACCACATCTCTGTGGCCTCTAACGCTTTTCCTACTTGTTTACTAATTGTCCATGACTCACTTTCATATGTCAGGGTGAAATCTGTATACCACGTGGAGTCCTGCCAGGCTATGAGAGTGACGGACCCAAAGACTAGAAGGGGTCTAACACAGACTACTGGTGGTCATCTTTCCCTAAACTGTGGGGGTCAAGGCTCGGCGGCAAATGGCAAGTTACTAAAATGACTTCTGAACATCTGCTTCAAAGATGCCCAACATATGAGCAACAGAGAAAGAACAAACGGCCGTCACAGTTCCATTCCTGGAAAAACTCTATGGAGATACAAATAGACTCAAGCTGACCACTGCTTTCTTTGAAAATATTCAAGCAGACGTCTGAGAGCGTACGAAGAAGAAGAAGGATCTATGTAACACTGAAGAGCTATCTTCTATAAGTTAAGACTAAGATCAGCTTTCATTTATCGGACCGGACTTGTTTGAAATTCTTGAGGACTTAAGAGCCCAGGGAAACACTAACATTATTAACGAAGAACACGGGAATCTGAGGAAACTGAAACACAAGTCAAAGTGGGAACGTATTATTAAAATAACAACACCCCAGACCAAGTGTAAGAGGCCTCTACAAGCGCATTTATTTATCTGAGCCAGCAGTCCGTGAGCCTAAAGAACTAATACGAATAAATTGACACGTTAATATTAATATGTGAAAATTGCTAGTGGATGACCAAGTCATTTGAGACTGGCAACCTCAACAGAAAGAATGATTATTTCATGAACCACCACTACCAGGGCTGGGGACTGCTTTCTTGTGAGTTTCTTATAAAGAACCAAAAGCAGAGGTATTCCCAAGTTCCATATGGAGCAGGGAGGGAATGATGAAACAAGTGATTTACATACTCGTTATATTATTAACCTTTTCAAGCAGTGTAAATGTAAAACATATTCACTCTAAATGTAATGAAAGTTTCAACCTTTTCAACCAGTGTAAATGTAAAACCTATTCACTCTAAATGTAATTAAAGTTTCAACCTTTTCAACCAGTGTGAATGTAAAATATATTCACTCTAAATGTAATGAAAGTTTACAACCTTTTCAACTATTTGCAGAAATTTGCAGTGATATCTCATTATCTCTTTGTCAGTCTGTTTCTCTCTCTCTCTCT
Organism: Oreohelix idahoensis; assembly: GCA_024509875.1. Taxonomy (NCBI): domain Eukaryota; kingdom Metazoa; phylum Mollusca; class Gastropoda; order Stylommatophora; family Oreohelicidae; genus Oreohelix; species Oreohelix idahoensis. The sequence goes on from JAMPIV010018962.1 coordinate 263,454, forward strand.
CTCTCTCTCTCTCTCTCTCTCTCTCTCTCTCTCTCTCTCTCTCTCTCTCTCTCTCTCTCTCTCTCTCTCTCTCTCTCTCTCTCTCTCTCTCTCTCCATCCTTCGGTAATTTTTTGTTAACAGCGGAAGACTTTTAAGCTTCAGTACTAATCGAATGTTCCTGAGTGCAACTTACTCAAAAACTGAAATACGTACGTAAGCAGTCTGTGACCCAAAAAATTATATATATATATATATATATATATATATATATATATATATAGAGAGAGAGAGAGAGAGAGAGAGAGAGAGAGAGAGAGAGAGAGTAAGCGAAACCCATAATGCCTAAAATGTAGGTACAAAAACATTATAAGAACTCTACAAGTACTTCACTTATGTTCTCATTTTTTGTAAATGTCGATTGGCAAGAACCTTGTACCATGGGCTCAATCGTTAATCAAAGCCAGATAAAAGACTATCTGCGATGATAATGTTGTATATGGCACATTTCTTAAGATTAAATAAAGATTGGTCGTCAGCAATATTACTGAAGTCCAGGATTTAGGCAATGTCATGCAGAAGTTTGACCGTCACCGAGAAATAGAAAGTTCCATATTTATTACCGTAAAGAAATACACTTTGAAGAGATGTGTAAATACTGGAGACTTTTTGTTTTCGTAATGGAACCTGGGAATCTGAAGTAAGCGAGAGGTATTTTAAAGTTACATGCATACTTACCTATAATACATTCAAAAAATTCTGTTTTTTTTTTGGATTTTACTCTCCCTCTTAAGATACAAGTCCGGAATTTTAGGAAAGTCTATACACAGCATAACAACATGAGGTTATCTGATCATCAGAGGCAATCCCCGTTTCAGACATGTGTTTCAAACCTATTTATATCCAATACACTCTAAGGTAGCTTTTTTCAACCTTTTTATCCTAGACGAACCCTTGAAATAATTTTCAGGTCTCAGAGAACGCCTACATAAAAGTTATTATATCTACAGCTCACCTTCAGCTTGTAAATATAACAATCCAATACTAATTGCTAATGCTCTGTAGATCTGCTTATTCATGCCATCTTACTAGCCTACTCTATTTGTGTGGTTTCGCCTTCCCACAAATGATTTCAATTCTAACGTAAGTAATGTATGCAGAAGAAACTTCAGTTTCTCCTTTTTTTAATTTCCTACTTCATTCATTCATAACCCTACACTCCCAAAGGAGCATGGGCCTTCAACAATCACATGCCAAGTCCTGTCACGTGCCATCATCTCTAGTTCCTTCCACGTTCTCCTTATCATTTTCATCCCTGTTTTCAGCTCTCTTCACCATGTGCTTCTTGGTCTACCTCTGCCTCTCTTGCCCTGGGGGGTTCCAGAACAAGGACTGTCTTGTAATGCTATCAACAGGTTTCCTCAGTGTGTGTCCTATCCATCGCCATCGTCTTCTTCTCATCTCTTGTTCCACTGGCACTTGTCTAGTTCTTGTCCTCAGTTCCACATTGGTAACCTTGTCATACCATTTTAATCCCTCTATTCTACGCAAGCACCCATTTATGAAAGTCTGTAGCTTTTTGGTTGTTGTCTTTGTTGTTCTCCATGTCTCAGAGCCATACAATAGGACTGACTTCACATTTGAGTTGAAGATTCTTATTTTCGTGCTGGATCCGATTTCCTACTTGATTGTTTATATTTCTTGAAATTAATCTCTTTATTTCCCTTTCCCACAACAGGCCAACCACCTGTTTGCTTTAAACTATGATTACGAGTAATATAAGAGAGAAAACCGGACTGATTCTAAAGGCGACGAACTGGAACGGACTACGGACTTCGACTTATGGAACTTGGAACACGGAGATTTCAATGCCAGAGTTGGAAATGACCATGCTAGATGGGGTGGAGTTATCGGAAGATATGGAGAAGATACTCTCAATGACAATGGAAAGTGACTCCTCAGATTCTGCAGTGAGCAGAATCTGATCATTACAAACACAAAGTTCCCCCATAAGCGCATACATGCATACACTAGGTGTGAACCAACAAAGAATGAGAAGTCAGTGATCGACTATGCCGTTGTTAGGAGGAGCTCATTCAAATATGTCCGGGATGCTAGAGTCTGGAGGGGGCCAGAGATTGGAAGTGATCACTACCTGCTTACAATCAAAAGAACAACTGAAAGAGTTGCTCAGCCTAGGAACTGCCCAACATCACGCAAGAAACCAAGTAAACGAGCAGGAGAAATGAGCATTAGGACCTACAAGCTGAGAGAGCCAGAAATTAAGACCAGATATCAGGGGCTTATTGCTACAGCGGTGAGAAACACAGAAGAACAACCTGATGACTTGGAAACCCTGTGGCTTAAATTCAAGGACATCAAAAAGACAGTTGCTGCAGAAGCATGCGGTGAAGTCCAACTTGGGAATAAGAGAAAGAGGACCCCTTGGTGGACAGAGGAAATCAAAGAGAAAATAAGAGAGAAGAAAATGGCATGGAAACAATACTTAGGAGCTAAAAAACACAGCAGGACAAATAGAGAAATATAGAGAATATGTGACACTCAGAACAGAAGAAAAGAACAAGGTGCTAGCAGCAAAACAAAAGTCCTGGGAAGACTTTGGAGAAAAGCTAGAAAAAGATGCGCAAGAAAACCAGAAATTGTTCTATAAGACCCTAAAGAACATGAGGAAGGAAAAACAATGCCCTCTCAAATTTATAAAGGACAAGCAAGGCAAATTGCTTACTGCCCCGAAGGAAGTAATGGAAAGATGGAAAGAATATTTCTCAGAACTCCTTGATGGTGAGCATGGTGAAGCATCAGAAATGATAACCACTAGCATAGAAGAGAAAACCAATGGTGATGAAAATGACATAAAGATGGAAGAACTGAAGGCAGCACTGGAGAAAATCAAGATGGGCAAAGCAGGAGGGCATGATGGTATAACACCAGAAATGGTTAAGTACATGGGAGCATCAGGTGACCTATTACTCTTAAGGGTCCTACAGGCAGCATGGTGCAACAAGACCATACCAAAGGATTTGGAGATTGCAATCATAACACCAATTTTCAAAAAGGGTGACAATCGACAATGTGGAAACCATAGAGGCATATCCCTTCTCATTGTCGCTGGTAAAATCTACACTAGAATCCTAGAGCAGAGACTCCGACGCCTAGCTGAGCCACAATTGGATGAGGTCCAGTGCGGATTCCAAGCAAACCGAAGTACTCAAGACCTAATCTTCACACTCAGACAGCTGAGTGAAAAGGCCCTTGAGTATAAGAGTAAGATCCATCTTTGTTTCATAGATCTGGAAAAGGCGTTTGACAGGGTCCCCTGGAGCAAACTTTGGGACTGTTTGGCAAGGAAGAACATTCCAGCACCTCTGATTCATGCTATACAGAGCTTCTACAAGTCTTGCATGAATTATGTGAGGACAGCAAACCATAAGTCAGAAGTGTTCAGGACCACCACTGGTGTAAGACAAGGTGATATCCTGTTACCTTATCTTTTCATACTCCTCATGGACGATGTTATCAAGTCATGTAAGGAGAGAACAAGAAAGTATTCAGTGGGGTACTGGAAGATGAGACAGGTATGCATTTCAGAGCTGGCATTTGCTGATAATGTTGCCCTGATTGCTAAATCAGAGGCACATCTCCAATCCAACCTGCAAGTCTGGAAGGAATAGCTGGAGAAGAGAGGAATGGTCATAAGTAGCTCTAAAACAAAATCCATGGTGATATCACGAGAAGAAAGAAGACATCAGATTAAGCTGGGAGAACAGGTCCTGGAGCAGGTCGACCACTTTAAATATCTCGGAGCTATTATAGACCGAAAGGGAGGCATCAAAGAAGAGTTGGCCACTCGAAAAGCAGCAGCTGGGATACTTTTTCAGGCCATAAATCGAGGATTCCTCAGCAAGAGAGAGGTTGGTAAGAAAACGAAGATGGATGTATACCGCTTCACCTATGTCCCAGTCTTGACATATGGATGCGAGTCATGGGCAATGACTACAACCCCCCAAAGCCAGATCCAAACCTCAGAAATGAGGTATCTGAGGAAGGTGGTTGAAGTAACAAGAAGAGACATGGTCCGCAACCAGACGATACGTCAAGGCCTAAAACCCCACCCCCTGCAGACCCAAGTAGAACAGTTCTAACTGAGATGGTTTGGCCATGTCTGCAGAATGGGAGAAGATCGGCTACCATGACAAGCATGGGAAACAAAGAGCCAGGGATCCAGACCCCCAGGACGACCCAGAGTCCGCTGAGAGGACAACATTAGACAATCTTTGAAGGATCGAGGACTAGAATGGAACCAGGCCAGGAGGAAGACAGCCGATAGCATAGTCTGGCGCTCTCTCTTCCAAACCTCTACACCTCACGGTAGAAGGGGAACGACTAAGTAAGTAAGTATTTCCCTTTCCTAAATTTAAAAACTCATAAGGCAACCATGATAAATTTCTGTTAAATAACTGGTTGAAGCCAAAACGAGATAGGCTTGGAAGATTAAATTTAAATAAGGTTATAAATTGATGATAATTATTGCTATTTACAACACGAAAATTTATTGACAATGGTGTATAGTAAAGCTACCAAAAACCGTATTCCAAAGTAATTTGAATATAAAAAAATTAGCCTAACATACAGTTTTATACAAGACTTTTATCTTTTCTTTTTCAGCTACGATCTCTCGCGGAACGCCTAGTGATATCTCGCGGAACAACGGTCGAAAATATTTGTTTTATATATATATAAGCTACATATATAACCCACTCTCTAACCCACTTGGCATATGATTCCCTAGTGTTACCTTTCCGTTGGTTTCCGCCTGCTCAGAGAAATAAACCCAACCTTCTCTTGGTCGCAATTGTAAAATGTCTATTTCTGCCCGATTTTATTCTTTTAGTGTTTGTTCAAGTAATAATGCTGTATTTAAACATATTGTTCTGAATTCCATATCCGTTGACGGTGCTGCACAGCCGGCACGATTCCGTTACTACAGTTTCGCCCAATCGTTCAGGTGTTATTGCTCTTGATTGTCCTCTCAGGCTCGGTAGTTTCAGAAGATCATATCAAGAGGCGGCCACTAGACTTTTTGAGCCTACTTCTACAGTTATGACTTTTGTTGTAACCCCATCATGTCTCAGTTTCGTGATCAGATCAATGCATTTGGCTATTTCGAAAGCGCATTTTCGTAAATGGATGCTTACGTAGAATAGAAGGATTGAAGAGGCGTGACAAGATCGCTAAAATGGAACTAATGGCAAGAACTAGACAAGCGCCATTGGAATAAGAAATGAGAAGAAGACGTTGGAGATGGATAGGACACGTATTGATAAAATCTTTGATAGCATTACCAGACAGTCCTTGTTGTAGAATCCCCAGGGTAACAGAGATAGAGGAAGACAAAAGAACACATGGGAAGATAACTGGAGACATAAGAGAAGAGGGAGAAAAAGACATGTAAGACCATCAGCTGAGAGAACGGTACAGGAAGACTTGGCATACGTTTGTTGAAGGCATATACTCCTTTGGGATTTGAAAAGGTGAAAGAAGAAGAATTTTGAAAGGGTGCTGTTCATCTAATCAGGATTCAAATGGCTCTTTCAGCTCAATCGTTATAATCTGATGTGATGCCGAGGAGTGCAGCACTATAAATATTTTCATCATTTCTCAAGATTTGTGGATGCTGGTAGAAAAACATGCACTGATCTGATAACGACACTGAAATTAGCGAAACCATATGCCACATATCGATCCATGTTAAAAAAATCTGCTGAGTTCCTTTCCGTGAAATCCATTGACCTTACTGAGCTTGCCTGACTGCTTTTTTGCATCCTTTTAACGTTCCCGGATTTTCTGAATGACCATATCTCTAAGTTCGTAATTTTATGCTTTCACATATCATAACGGAATTATTCCTTACGGACAGTCAAAGCGTGCAAAACATAGACACACAATCCCATCAAGAATACTTAGACTGATATATCACCCAAAGTGAGAGATACATCACAATGGCCAGCAGAAATGCAAGCTCATACAGCATCAACTGCTAAAATAGTTTGATTAAACGTGGAAAAGTATCTAATGTACCCAAAAGCGTCAGTCGCTTAATAGCACTGTGACGAAACAGACAGAACGTCAAAAATTCAATCATTCCTTTTAATTTTTTCATCCGTGCATTATCTTCCCTTTTACGCCTTCATCTACCGATAATTATATTTTCCTGGGACGGACATTCACAACACCCACTCGTTTTAGGCTTGACCGAACGTGACATGTTATCTTTCAGATTGCAGACTGTCGCTGCTTAGCCAGACACTGAACAATTAAGTCAAACGGTTAAACCATCTTGACGAGCTGGTTGATTGTGCTGGCCTGGAGCATTAGTTTAGATAGACTCAGACATGTGTCTAGGAGCATGGTTATCAGCAGTTAAATTGCCCGAACACCACAATCGGATTACGTACTTGTTTCTGGTCAGCTTAGGTGAAAGATGGTGGTTTTAAGATAACGAATGTTACTCTTGCGGGCGTGACTTGCAGAAAAAATGAAGCTCCCAAGTTGGGTATGACGTTGGGTTCCAAATTTTGGCCCTAGGGTGGAGCTACCATTCCCCTAAATTCTTCTTGATTGTAGGCAGGCCCATTTTTCATCTTTTTCTAGTTTTCGGTCGCTGCTAGCATGTCACTTTGATCTGACAAGTTAATTTCCCTTTGCTCCCGTGAAAGTGGTCAGCGGAGATGAAAGGTCAATTAATGCTGGTAAGATTGACTACGTGACGCATCCGAGACGCTTGTGTTGTTGGGCGGCGGAAACGTCCCAGTGTCTTTGAGTCCGGGGAAAGTCTGGGACCCTCGCAGCATTAGAGCGGTCGCTCTGTTGCGCAATCCATCTTGTAGTGCGACGCCAGGAGAAATACTCCGGGAAACGTTACGTCGTTTTTCTTCGTTTTCCGTCCAGGTATTTTGGCCCCCTGCGGCCCGATTCCTAATATACTCGTATATTGAGTCCCCTTCTGTCTCTAACTGCTTTTAGTCCCTGGAACTTCTGTCGGGAGGTGGTAGAGATCTTTGTGCGGTTTGCAAGCTATTTCTAGGGAGGGAAATTCTTCACAATCTCGCGACAGCTGCCTTCATCTGACAGACCCGCGGGACCCCTTGACATTTGGCCGTTTTGCCTTCCTGGAAAGGCAGGAGAAATCTTGAAACCCTTATATTGGGTTGTTCCCACCTACTAAGTTGTTTTTTTTTCCTCGATATCCTACTACGTGTGCATTCGGGTGATTTCCCTAGCTAGGAATTTTACGCCACTCCTGCAAAAAACGTGGAACGCCCATGCTCCACCGGCATCAACGTTAAAAAGCTACACCTTATCGAAAGCTCTATCACCTTGTAGCCATCGTCAGTGTTTTTGATCCATAGTATTACGCGCCGTCACAAAATTGACAGGCCGGCGTCAATAGTGGATTTAATGTCTCCATCGCCTTTAAATTGTGAGATGCATTCATAACCATCCTTTGAGATCCTGGATTTAAAGCAGAACAGTACAGCATTGGAATTTATATTAAACCTGGAAGATAATTTCATCCTTGGTGGATGTATAGTTATTCCACGGATTGTGAGCGACTTAGAGGAAAGGGATAACATATCTAAGCCGGCGTCGAGCAAACACGGTAACAACAGGCGAAATTTCACACCGTTGTGCCGACAAGGAAGGAATTTTTTGGAAGATGGACTCTGATAAAGAAATCGTGAGGTGAAAGCTGGAGAAATAGCTGGATATTGTGCGTTAAGTGGTGTATAGCAGCTGAGTTGCTGGCCAAAAGGAGTCAGCGGGTTTCTTTATTTCAGGATTTTCTCTGCAGGATACTTAGTACGCTAGCTATTTAAAAATTAGTGGGTGTTTTTCAGACGTGAGAGCTACGCTCTGGGCTCAGTTTAGTTCGATTACTACTATCATTGTTTCCTTTTATTTGTCTCTATATTTTTTTCTTTGGGAATATAGAACTGTATGACTTGTTGTCTTTGTATGATTGAAATTTTGTTCGCCATAATATATATATATTTTTTGGTTAATAAATTAGACAATCAATCTCCGTATCAGACGTCTTTCCTATCTGTACTTGTACTTTATTGAATGTGGAGTCACTAACGTGTACTTGTCCTTACTCCAAAAAGAGAGAGGCGGAGTGAACGTAGCTTTGAAACGTAGTCACTGGGTGGCAGGAGCTGAGAGTCGTCATCTGATCTTTTACTCCTGATAGTTATAATTCACTACATTTCACATTCAACACCAAAACTCATGTATCTTCTCAGTTCTCACTCAGATTTTTGCCTTGTCTCAGACTTTACTCAGACTGGTTGTCTTGTCTCAGACAGACTCTGTACACCACTCGTGACATTGTGCTAGATTACAACAATATTGAAGTATTAGGACCCAGGGAGATATTGTTACGTACATTTATTACCTAAGGGGGTAGTCTTCGGTCCTGCCAAATGTACGCACCAGTCTTTATATATTTTATTATTTGTGCGTTCGATTGATTCACGCACTGACGTGCACAATGCAGTGTGAGTTGCTTTGGACGCACGGATAACCTAGTTTGGGGGATTGTGACGTCATGTTTTGAACGGGGCAGTGCGGACTTTGTTATGTCCGAGATATAGATTATTGGAATTTTCTGGCAGTTTTGTATAAGCCAGTATGTTATATTGATTCAATTGGTATTCTTGACGAAGCCAATGATGGAAGGATCATGTAAGTGTCGCCCCGGTTATATTTGTATATTTATTGCCGTAAACTAAAGTATCAGGCCGCTCCCAGTTGTAGTCTAGCGGGAAGTCATCTTAGCATGTAATTTCCTAGAATGGACAGACGGAGTCGGTGGTCATATTAGATTACCGTAGAGGAATAATACCTACGTGTAAACCAGTTCATTTATTCGTATGCTTCATATTTTATATGCCGTACATTCAACAATGCCAGAAGCGTGGCATGGAATGGGAGAGGTTAGTCAACTGGAATCTCTAACCTGTTCGTATTATCGTGTATGACTTTGTTTGAAACTATATGCTATCTAACGTTATGTTTTGGAGAACGTATGGGATTGTGAAGTATGATATGGAAGATTTTATCCTGGAGTATGAATACGTTACCATGATAGACGTCCTTGAAGGAAGGTCAATGGACTTGAATGAGAAGAATATTATACGGTAACAGTTTTGTGATCCTTAGTCACTTGAGTCAGAGGACTTTATTGGTAGAGAATCTTCAGGAACTTTAAAAGTAATTACCATTATGCTGATGTATGATCTTTGCGCCTGTGACGATGTTAGTCTTGTCCACTCCGTATGTGTCATGTTGAATAAAATCTATGTACAGTCATCACCGACTTATGTACTGCCAGTACTTGCCCAGTTCACCCAGTTCAACACTACTTGTTGAAGTTCGTTTGAAGAATATTGTTGACATTCGTTCATTTTAACCATTCGCGTTTTAAGCTACCTCTTCACCAGTATAAACTGTACTCAACCATAAAACGGAGTCAACAGTAATTGGTGTGCCAGTCTGGTTTTGAAATCAAGAATTTCACAGGAAACGTACCCAATACAATTATCATTAATGGAAGATCTGAACTTTCAAGGCGACAACATCTTGGGATCATCTGAAGATCTGAACTTTCAAGGCGACAACATCTTGGGATCATCTCTTTGTCACTATTACGTGCAAGCTGTGGTCTAATAACTCAGAACGAAGTATTTTATCCTCACACGTACATACACGGAGACGAGGCACATTGTTTTTTTTTCCTGCACGCGAGATGAGTATAACGTGTTGTCGTTGTACCCTTTATTACGTTTAGCTGTGCCTTAAATAATTATGTCCATTTTTTATATTTTCCTTGTTATATGTTATATGTTGTTCATTTGTCGTGGGAGGTAGGGAGGTTGATCTGACGAACGAGATCCATCTCGAAGCCAATTCGGGCTCTTCGTCAGACGTTCTGTAGGGCTCGTCTTGTAAGTTTCAATTGAGCGATAATTCCGGTACAAGGCTAGAAACCTTGCCGAAGTTCCGATCGCTAATTGTCCCTTATAATAGTATCTGTTTAGCTGTTCCGTCAAGTTTTTATTGTTGTTCTCGTAGTTATTTTTATTCGTAATTTAGTTTTATGATGAATTTTGTTTGTATTTTGCGTCCATCTCACCTTTCCTGTCGTTCAGTTTTTTACAAAACCTATGTTTTTACACTGTGTTGTCAATTGTACTGTTAATTATCTGATCGTAGTTATCGTCGTATATTTTTACGATATTCTATTTTAGTTATACATTTTTATTTTTTTTTTTTTTATGTTTGTGTTCACCCGTCCAGTTTATCATGTCTTGTCGGTTATGTTTCTATTGTCTTTCTCGTTGTTCATTTCATGACATTTGATTACATAAATTTATTGATTAATAACATATTTAATAATTATATGATAACATTATACCGTTCTAAGGACAGGAACGAAGAACACTTGTTATAATAACAAGGTTAACTAATTTATATTGATTAATTATCATTTTTATAAATCAAGAGTATTGTGACTACTTATAAAGCATAATGTATTCACTAGATTATTTCATTAAGCAAGCAAAAGCTCTTCAGATGGCTCCTGATGAAGCAAAAAACATTTGCACTTGCAGAATATAGGAAAGCTCAAGAAATAGAAGCCGAACAGAGAAAGTTAGAAACTTTAAGACTAGAAAAACTTCAATTTGAGGCAGATCAAAAACGGATTGAGGCTGAGGAACAAGAGAAGAAGATGAAATTTGAGGCTGAGGAACAGAGAAGAAGATGAAATTTGAGGCAGATCAAAAACGGATTGATGCTGAGGAACATGAAAAGAAGAGGAAATTTATAGCTGAGGAAGAGGAGAAAAAAATGAGATTAGCCTCTGAATTAGAAGAGAAACGATTTCAGCGAGAGGCAGAACATAAGCAAAAGGAGGCTGAAAAAGAAATGGAAAATAAACAAAAAGAAATGGAAGAGAGGAGATTAATAGCTGAACAAAATGTAAAACGACTTCAGCTTGAGATGGAAGAGAATGAAAAAAAAAACGACAGCATGAACTGAAATTAGCAGAGTCAGAATATGAGAGAATTAGGTTTACTCAGGAAGCTAATTCTCAGAGAACTTTTGAAAGCCAAACTCCATCCAGACATGATTATTTTAAGGAAATTCACCTTAAATTACCAAAATTTAATCCCCCGTCTGATGACGTAATATTCTTCCTAGATAGGTTTGAGGCCACTTGTGGATCTTATAACGTGGATAAAGCGCTATACTGTACATATTTATCCAGATTACTTACAGGGGGATGCATTAGCAGTTTATCATACCACCAGCATTGGTGAGAAAAATGACTATAATGCTCTTAGAGCAGCACTTCTGCAAAAATTCCAAATGACAGAAGACGAATATCGTTTAAGATTTCATACATTACTACCCCAATCTAGCAGAAATTTCAATGATTTTCTGTCACAAATACGACTAACACTAGAAAGATGGATTGAATTATCCAAAATTGAAAAGTCATATGAAGGTCTCTTCGATTTACTGATGCGCGATAAGGTACTATCGTCTGTAAATCCTACATTTCTCGCATTTTTACACGAACGGAAACCTTTATCTATGAAAGGCTTAGAAGAACATGCAAAAAATTTTTGTACTGCTCACCCAAACATGGATCTAAGTAACGCACAGATTAAGAATGAATTGCCTGTTGCTTTTGCAGCACAACAAAACAATTTTTCACGAAATCGTTCCTTTAGTGCTGACAGGTATGTCAATAAGGGAAATAATTACAATTTTAACAATGATAACTTTTACAAAGGGAAGCAATTTCAACAATCTGCTCCATTTAATGTTTCTTGGAACCAAACTCACAGATCACAAGATTTTGGTAACAATAATTTTAAAAATAATCAAGGACATTATAATAAACAAAACTGGAGATCAAGATCTCAGGGTCCACAAAACAGACAAGGTTCTTTGAATAAAAATTTTAAAGAACATCATAACTTTAATTATACAAATTATCGGACTCATCCAAATTTTAACTCTAGTAGAAAAGACAATTATGGCAATTTTAATGCAAATAATCAAAATCGATCGCGTCGCAGAGATAGATCGTCAAATAATACGGGTAGACATTCTAATGTCTCTTTAATTGATACACAGGCTAACATTGAACAGGGTAAAGTAGCTGAAACTCATGATGCTATGTGTTGTTCTCTTGATTGTACCCAAGTCAAAGATTGTTCAGAATGCTCTACTCTTTTCCAGCCCAAGGCGATCACGACGCTGCGTTGCGGTCATACTTTACCTAGTCTACCTGCAGTCTGCATGGCCACTCCTGCGTCAGTACACCAGAGACAGGGCTCTCTTAAGTTTAACAGAGGATTTGTTAACAATATTTCATGCTCTCTTTTATTCGACTCAGGTTGTACCACTGTGGGCGTCCGGACTTCGCTGATCGACCCTAGTTGTGCGACGGGCAGGGTTGTGAAATGTGTGACGTTTGGCGGAACTGTGGAAACATTTCCCACAGCCATTATAACACTTCATACACCATTTTTTTCAGGACAGATCCAAGCTTGTCTTCTTCCAAATCCAATTTGTGATTTAATACTTGGTCGCATACATGGTATTAAAGAGTGTTCACCACAGCAAATTGCTGAATGGGAAGAGCGACATATTCAAACTGCAAATGCAGTAGTGACTAGAGCGCAAGCTACTAATATGTCGCATGATACACCTATTGAACCTACAGTTCATACCACTTGTGATGATGATGCTCCTATTTCACGGGAGTTGTTTGCAACATTGCAAAAGAATGATGATTCATTAAAAAAAATTTTTTCAGTATGTTAACAAAAAGAATACAAGCAACAAACTTGCAAAATCTAGACATGACTTTATACTTAAAAATGGGATTTTGGTGAGAGTAATACGGGAAAAGGATTCATCCTTATGTTATCAGATCTTAGTCCCATCCTCTATGAGATCTCGTATATTACGACATGCGCATGACTCGCAATGTGCGGGCCATATGGGTTTTTCGCGTACCAAATCCAGAGTGCTTTCGGCATTCTACTGGCCAGGCGTCCATAGGGACATCACTCTCTATTGTCGATCCTGTTTGATATGTCAGGAAGTTAAGGTACGGGGTCCATTTCATGCGGCTCCTATTCAAGCTGCGGACATCCCGATTAGACCATTTGATAAAATGGCCATTGACATTATTGGTCCGATGCTTCCATCTGCTAGAGGGCATACGCATATCCTTACGTGCATTGATATGTGCACTCGTTGGCCTGAGGCCATCCCTCTCAAGAACACTTCATCTGCCAGTGTAGCAGAGGCATTGATGTTAATCTTCTCACGCATTGGTTTTCCACGGAAAATCTTGTCGGATCATGGGGTTCAGTTCATTTCTGAATCCATGTCTCAAGTTATGAAGACATTAGGTATAGACAGATCTCTTAGTTCTATTTATCATCCGATGTCAAATGGGTTAATTGAGCGTCTCAATAGGACACTCAAGCAGTTGTTGGGTAAGATGACTCAAGACCATCCCCAAGACTGGGATCGGGTCCTACCCGCTTGTCTCTTTGCGTATCGCGAAGTACAAAATCAAGCAACGGGGTTTTCTCCATTCCAGCTTGTTTTTGGCATGCAACCACGCGGTCCGATGTCGTTAATCCACGACTTATTGGTTGACGAGAATATTGAAGAGGAAACTCAATCCTCTTATGAGTATGTGATCTCTCTGAGAAAGAGAATCATAGATGCTTGTAGACTAGCTACTGCATCATCTGAACAAGCCAAAGAAAAAGCTCGTCTATTTGCAAACAAGTATAGACGTCTTCGCCAGCTCATACCTGGTGATGAAGCTTTTGTCTTACTACCTGCGCATAACAATCGTCTTTTAATTACCTGGAGAGGTCCTTTCAGGATCATCTCAAGAATATCCGATGTCGACTACATCGTTGATGTTAATGGTAAACATAAAACCTTCCACATTAACATGTTGAAGGAGTATTACTCACGTCCTGATTATCTACAGTCAGTGTTTCAGGCAACTGACGATCCTACACCTCCTATTCAACACTATTCTAGTTTGTCAGTCATCCAAGAAGAAGAATCTTCTTTCGATGATGTACAACTACCAATACCAGTTGTACCACTCCATTCCACTGAGAAATGGAATGATGTTACGATCTCATCTACTCTTTCGGCTGATCAACGTCAGCAAGTCTCTAATATTCTACACTCGTATGAGGATGTTCTCACTGACATCCCAGGTCATACGTCAGTCATCCAACATGACATTATTCTGACTGACGATACGCCTATTCGAGTTCGCCCATATCCTATTCCTTTACACTTTCGTGATAAGGTTGATAAGGAATTGGATGAGATGCTCCAATTAAATATAATTGAACCATCTTCATCACCATATTCTTCTTCCATGGTAATCATTAGGAAGAAAGACAACAATATACGTCTTTGCGTAGATTACAGGAAATTAAACAAAGTTACAAAATTCGATGCGGAACCATTACCTCTTTTAGATGACTTATTGGAGAGATTATCTCATGCTACATTCTTTTCGAAATTTGACCTTTCAAAGGGATATTGGCAAGTGCCACTCACTCCTAAAGCAAAGCCATTCACCGCTTTCTCGACACCACGGGGTCTTTTTCAATGGAATTTTATGCCATTCGGGTTAATGAATGCGCCAGCTACCTTTGTACGCATGATGCGCCGCATATTGTCTCATCGTCCCGATGTCATTACTTATATAGATGACATCTGTCTTTTCAGTGACTCTTGGGATGAACATATTCAGGGTTTAAAATCTTTACTTTCTACCTTACGGGATTATAACTTAACAGCGAAACCTTCAAAGGCTTTTGTCGGTTTTCATGACATCTCATTTCTGGGTCACCGCATAGGTCATGGTTTCATGTATACAGAAGACAGTAACGTCTCTAAAATTTTAAACATCTCAGCACCTAAGACAAAAAAACAAGTTAGGTCGCTTTTAGGACTAATACAGTTCTATTCAAAATTCATCCCTCATTTGTCTACTATAACTGCACCTTTTTCGTCTCTACTGAAGAAAGGCACATCTAATGTAATAAAGTGGTCGCAGGATCACCAAACGGCGTTAGACTATATAAAACAATTTTTTTCAAATGCACCTTTTTTGAGGTTGCCTGACAAAAATCTCACCTTCATTCTCCGCAGTGATGCAAGTTCTTACGCTATTGCTGCAGTTTTGATGCAGGAATATAACGGCACCTTATTTCCGGTTATGTACGTATCCAGAAAGCTCACGCCGAGCGAGACGAAATATTCCGTTCTGGATAAAGAGCTCCTTGCTCTTGTCTGGGCAATCACTAAACTGGATCGTTATCTCCTCGGATCTCACTTTGTTGTGGTGGAGTCTGATCAGAAAGCTCTTACCGCACTGAACACAGGGAACGTTAAGTCATCAAAGTCAGCGCGTTACGCTATAGCACTTCAACCGTTCCATTTTGAGATACGAGCTATTCCTGGAGTGCAGAATGTGTTCGCAGACTGTCTATCAAGATGCCCAAGTGAACGTGTCGAAACTAAACCACTTCCAGATGTTGGAACATCCTCACCGATAACATGAATAACTTTGTACATTGTTATTGATACTATATTAACGTTTTATTAGAACGAGAACATTGGTACTACAGTAACTTTTTATTAATATGGCAACATTGTTAAGAGCGACAAATATACATTTGTTATTCCTATGGAACATATTACACTACATAACGTGTTAGAGAATATATTATATCGTGTATGGAACATTGAGAACATTATCTCGTCGATTACTAACTAGTTGTAACGGAACAGTGACATATTGATAGGGATATTGAAATTACTTAGAATATATTGTTAACTAGTTATTTGTTAGTAATTAAGGAATATATGAATTAGATTAATTCAACTTAATCTATTTAATTGATTATGGATCACACACAAACTAACTTTCTTAGTTGTCAGGTAATACCTACATTCACGGGTCTTAGTTATGATATCTCACTGTTAGATCACTAGTCAACCGTACTAGTGTTAGAAAACATTAAGTGTGTTGATTCTTAAAGTGTTTAATTTTGCATTGCTTCATTTTTGCACATTGTATTTTCAATTTTTCTGTTTCATTGATTCTCTTGTCATTGATCATCATCAGTGTTGCTGTTCATTTTCATTTTTGAAATCATATGTTTCAAATTTTGTTGAAAACTTAGTTGAATTTTATTATCATCTTTTTTTTTATGGTTTTTTTCATTTTCATTTTCAAACTTGTTTTCTTCGAATATTACCACATCGTTCCAAAGTAGGTCGATTGTGGATGTGTGCTTTAATGCATATTATCATTTAGTTATATTGATTTCGTTTAATATTCTTTTCTTAATATGATATAACTTTATGCATTTCATATCTTGTGGTAGTTTTGACTCACCTCTCTCGGGTATTAAGTTTTTGACTCACCTCTCTCGGGTATTAAGTTCAAAAAAAAAATTAATAGAATTAATTTTTTTTAAGGGAAGGTGATAAGGGAGCTGTTACGTACATTTATTACCTAAGGGGGTAGTCTTCGGTCCTGCCAAATGTACGCACCAGTCTTTATATATTTTATTATTTGTGCGTGTAGTGAAATTTACAGAGATACAACGGTAAAATCCCTCCAAAGATAACATTTAAGGATAAAAACATAATGCGTAGGCTGCGAATAGTACATGATCGCCTAGACCGCGGGTCATCATCCTCCATAATAATTGACTTGCTAAACAGGAGGGGAACGGCGGATCAAAAAGGAAAAAAATATGACTGGAAAGATTGCGTGAGACTAGAAAGGCTAAGGAGACGCAATTGGGGGGGGAAACGGAGAAAAGTCACGTTTCCCAAGTTGACATAAAAAGTAAGCAACTCGACAGAAGGGACCTTAGATATAATACGCCACAGTCATTTATTGGACGCTTTTGCAATACCAAGCCCTTGATTTGAACTCAGCGGCTAAAACGCAGATGTTTGGAATATTACAAAATTTAAAAAGTACTTTTTTCTTAATAGTAATGTTAGGAATATAAAAATTAGCTGGCCGGATGGCCTATTCTGAGCAGTGAACTAATATGTTCTTACTTTTACAGACGGATAGATAATATTGAAGATAATGACAAAAGACAGTGTTGTTCACATCATCGACAGACTGTATTGAATCTAAAAGTGTCGCTAATTGCACAAAAAAACACGACCTCGAAACGCGGGTGTTCAAATCTACGTAGTATGGAAGAGAAGGGATATTTGTGGTGGCTGTGTCTAAAAATAACTTTTAACGACAAAATTTTGGAGGGGAGAGAAAGGTTGGTTCAAAAATCGAGTACATTTTGTAGAAACACAAGTAGAGACGGACAGACTAACAGATAACCATCCATACTTGACTGAAGCATGACTGAAATGACTTTATGGTAGGAAATTTGAATTTAAAATAAACCTAGGCAGTGATTGGCCACAGACAATCATATCATTAGCGCTCAGACGCGAAAGTGGGGCCATTCTTCAATAGTTGTTCAGTGATAGACACAGATTTTAAAGTGTGGTGATTTCCATATGAAAGAAAGTGTAAGAAATTTAGGGACGCCATACTATAGCCAGCAGCTCAGCTGAGTTTTGCTAGCAGTTCTGTGTTATTTATTCATAATCTGGTAAGATTGAAATTATTTCCTTATATATTTTGAATATTGTTTCATGTTTGAGTGATTTGATACTGCCATATCGAAATCTAGCCTTACAAACAAGTAGGGATTTGCTCTAGACCCCCCGCCCTAGTCAGGGTCTAGGGACCAACAATGTACATAAACTCCAACAAGGATTATGCAAGACAGATCAAGTGTTGAGAATAATGAAACATATTACCTATCCTCTTTTAGAGCAGAAAACTAATAAATATTTTTCAGAATCTATAGTCTGGGAGGATCTATCTGATGTAAAACCACCATGGTAAATGTGCTGTTTGGTCAGAGAGATCTGACCTGTCTGTATGATGTGGTTGTTGTGTCAGTGTTGTGTCCAGACGTGGGTAGAGAATAGATTTTGACACATGGCCCATACTTTGATTGCAGAGCTGCGAGTTTCTGTTGTCAACCAAGCCGTGACTATTCAGTTGGTGACTTTACTCGAGTGTATCTGTGCAGTACTTGTGACAGAGACCACCATTATTGCCCGCCAGCACAGAGAGGTGGGACCACCAGATTTCAGCACCAGAGCTACAACTAAAAGATGAGTGAGCCTCTGGTCTGCTGGACATTCACCAACCCCGTTTAGTTACTAATACCCTCATAAAAATTCCCACCATTTTCTGGACACTGTGTAGTCAATATAGACAGGTGTGATGAGGCCACCCCAACAGCACAAACATTAACTATCCTCCCAAGTAGATGACTACTAGAACATTTTAATAAAACTACTAGTATAGTACATATATATGTACACTATTGCATTTATGATATAATATTCCATGCATTTCTTTCATAATCTCTAAATCCTTTTAAGTTCTGGTCAACCTAAAAAATTGATCCAGAACAAAATAAATGTAATATAATTTTATCAAAAATTTTACACACGTGAGTTAGTTCAGTGTATTTTAACATTTATTAATATTATTAGTCTTGTTAAATATCTGTGGGTATATCTATAACCTATTACACCACACTACATATCATAACCCTAGACACTTTACGTAGCCACATTCATTAAAAAAAATTAAGTGTGAGGTCGTAGTGGTAGCAAGAAAGGCCTTCTGACAATTCTCAACTACATTTTATCTCAGGAGCCTTCACAGCTGGCCTCATACAATTACATTTAGTAATATCAACATCATACAATACCATCAACACCACTACATATATTGGGGTCTTGTCCAGGGATAATTAGCCCAACAGTAATATTAGGATCTCCTGGTGGGAGAAATAAAAGTAGGGAAATAAATTGTAAAATTCCCTTTAACATTAAAAGTGTCCCTGCAGATAAAAGTTGGTGAATCTTCACAGCCAGTAATAATTAATTAGTTAACTGGTTAGTTAGAATTAGTTAGACTATAGTCATAAGAAGTACTTAGTGTATTTACTGGTTAGAGATTTAGCTTGTATATTATTATATTGTCTCAAAAGTATGGCGGAGCTGGCAAAATTTAGATCAGCTGCTGTGCTCACCGCGAAGGAGATGGGAATGGATGGTCAAATTTTAATTCAATACGTAACGGCTGAATGTGATAAATATATATTGAACGGGAAGAAAGGAGATTAGAAAAAGAGGCTGAAAGAAAATTGGAGTCTGACAGGTTGGTTGAAGAGAAGAAGTTAGAGGCTGAGACTAAGAGGCTGCAGATTGAGGCAGAAGAAAAACGACAGCAAAGGGAGGCAGAAGATAAAAAGGCCGAAAGGGAGGCAGAAGATAAAAAGGCCGAAAGGGAGGCAGAAGATAGAAGGTTGCAGAGGGAGCACGAATTACGACTAAGGGAGCTGGAATTACAAGGCCAGGCTCCTGAAAATGGTGCCAGCCCTTTTGCCTCAGATGCTACGCCCAGTCTGGGAGCCTCAAACTCAGCTATGGGGTTTCATTTAGACCATTTTGTTGAAAAAGACGATGACATAGAGGGGTACCTAGGACGTTTTGAGTTATTAGCTACTACATATGGGTTAGAGAGAGAGAGGTGGAGCTTAAAGCTATCACAGGGATTGAGAGGTACTTCTTATGAAGTATTTGCCAAAATGAACAGGGAAGACCAAGACAATTATGACATGTTAAAGCAGGCTTTGTTATTAAGGTACGAGAAGAATGGTGAATTTTATCGTAAGAAATTTAGAAATGCCAAACTGTTGTCTGGGGAGACCTACCACCAATTCTCTGCCAGACTAGAAACCTATTTGGAGAAATGGACGGCTCTGGGGAAGACCCAAGATCTTAAGGAAATGATCATGATTGAGCAATTGAGAGAGTCCATGGCTCCAGACATGAGAAAATTTCTCATGGAACAAGGTGCAGAGAAGTTGGGGGAAATTTTAAATGTTGCTGAGAGGTATCAGGCAGCTCAGGCAGAGGTAAGTGGTGCTAAAAAGAAGCACATAGACAATTTTAAAGCTCCACAGCAATTTAATAAATTTGATAATAGAGAGCAGGGAAATAAAGGTAGGACAAACTTTGAGCGGCCAAGAAATGACTATCGCGACAGAAACTCACAGTTCAATGACCAAAAGTTCAATGAAAGAAAACCGTTGAACCAAGGGAAAAGATGGTGTAAATGGTGCAAGAGGGATAACCATAACACCGAATTTTGTAGAAGGAAACCTTCAAACATTGCTGCAATGAAGTCGGGGACGCAAAGATTAAAGGTTAATCCTAAGGAGCAACAGGAACCTTATCACCCCCCAGTTTGTGAGGATGTTATTTGTAATGGGGTCACCATAAGGTGCCTTTATGATACAGGTTTGGATTATGATTCAGTTGTGAAGTCTAGCCTAGTGGACCCAAGTCAGTATACCACAGAAACAGTGGAAATACAAGGGGCGACTAAGGACATACCACTCATGACACTTCCCATCGCAAGGATAACGGTGAAAACTCGCTATGTGGAAGGAGAAATCAGAGCAGCAGTGATAGATGAACCAATCTACCCTCTGATATTGGGGTGTAGATACGTCTTCTTGGGGAATCCCGAGAAACCTGTGATCATGGCGACAGTGCAGACCAGGTCACAGAAGAAGGAGGAAGAAGGTGAACCTATAAACGCTCATCCAGAGGAGATGAGGAAGGCGCAGGCTGAGGATAGGACACTCAAGCCCTGTTTTAAAAAATTGCCCAAATGCCACACACCTCCGAGCAAGGGGGAATATTTCATGAAGAACAAACTATTATACAGGAAGACAGGAACTAGATCCACTGGTCACGGACAGTTAGTTCTTCCCAAGATATATAGGGCAAACTTAATAAGGAGCTTACATGTTGGAAAAGATGGTGACCATGAGAAAGTCGGTACCATCTGCCAAAAGATTGCTCGAAGATACTATTGGCCCGACGTAAATGTCGATGTTGAAAACTTTGTAGAAGCATGTGGCGTATTTCATGAGGGAACACCCACAAAGGGAAAATATGTGCAGGACCTAGAAACGCCACGGGGCAACTTTAGGCCTGAAAGGAAAACTAATTATACTCGGGTAGACAAAGTGGAATGGGAGCCCCCTTTTCACACCCAGTCTTCACTTGAATGGATTAACATGGCCACTATGCGAAGAGTACAAAGAAGAAATTTTACCCAGGATAGGATGACAATCCCTCGGTCAGACTTATATAAACTGGAAGAACAGACAAGAGAGCGAAGATCTCTCAGAAACAATCTTAAGTGGGGAGACAAACCCCAGAGAAAAATTGGTAGTGGTCGATTTGTGAGTGATGATTCTAGGAAGAAAAGTCCTCACTATAGGGCTTCTAATGGACGGGACCTGACGGGTTCCAGGAAAAATACGTATGATAAATTAAAGATCCAGATGTAACCCTATTAAGGACCTGGACAGATGAGAAGGCGGAAGAGACTGTTACCTCATCTTATCAATATGTGAACGAACTGACCAATCGTTTGAAAGCTGGATGGAAACTGGCAAATGATAATTTGAAGCAAGCCAGGAAGAAACATGCAGCATATTTTAATAGGAAGGCAAAGGACAGGGAACTGGCAGTCGGAGAGAAGGTGCTGCTTCTACTACCCGGAAGCCAGAATAAATTACAAATTGGTTGGCAAGGTCCATATACGGTTCTAGAGAAGGTGTCTAGAACAAACTATAAAATTGACAAAAAGGGGAAGGAAAAAGTTTATCATGTAAACCTGTTAAAGAAGTATCTGGACAGACCACTCCAGGAAAGCACCCCCTTATTGACCTTGGCTATTGCAACCCAGATGCAAAAAGAACCACTCACCTCACATGAATACCCATTACATCCTTGTGAAACAGCAGCACAGGTAAAAGTCAGTAAGCACCTGACTAAAAACCAGAGGGAGAGAGTTCAGCAAGTTCTGGAGGAACATACAGATGTATTAACAGATAAACCAGGCCATACAAATTTGCTACAGTATGACATGAAACTGGTAGACTCAAACCCAATCTGTATGAGAGCCTATTCTATTCCGTTCGCGAAGGAGAAGGCATTGAAGGAAGAAATAGAGTATTTGTTGAAGGAGGGGATTATTTCGCACAGTGAATCATCTTTTAGTTCTAGTGTCGTTTTGTTGAGAAAACCGTCTGGGGAACACAGACTGTGCATAGATTACAGGAAACTGAATGCTGTCACAGAAGGACAAGTGGATCCATTACCAGACACAAAACAGTTATTTGCCAGACTGAACAAGGCAAAATACTTTTCAAAAGTGGATCTTAGTAAAGGCTATTACCAGATCCCAGTGAAGCCTGAAGTGAGACCTTATTTGGCTTTTAGCACTTCGGATGGACATTATGAATTCAATATGCTACCATTCGGACTGAAAAATGCTCCGAGTGTGTTTTCAAGGATGATGCGAAAATTGTTGGATCCCCTGAATAACCCATGTATCACGAATTTCATGGATGATATTCTCGTCGCCACCGAGACATTTGAAGAACACATTGAAGCTCTGGAGATGTTGTTTGATAGACTTCGGGAGGCGAATTTAACTGCTAGGCCAACAAAATGTTGTATTGGATGCAAAGAGTTGGAATTCTTGGGACACACTGTATATCAGGGTAATATGACCCCTGATCCTAAGAACTTGGAAAAACTGCAGAGAGCACCTAGGCCGCAAACAAAAAAGGACGTGCGATCATTTGTGTCGTTATGCGGATTTTATCAGAAATACATCAAAAATTTTAACGCTATTTGTGCTCCTCTGACTGATCTGACTCGCAAGGGACTTCCAGATAAAATTATTTGGACTGCACAATGTGAACTAGCGTTCCAAGAGTTAAAGGAAAAACTCACTAGCAAGCCTATTCTCAAACTGCCTGATTTGACACAGGACTTTGTCTTAAGAACCGATGCAAGTAATGTAGGACTAGGAGGGGCTTTGTTGCAAAGATCATCTTCACCTGATGGGGAACTGAAACCAGTCGCTTATGCAAGCCGCAAATTGAATAAGGCGGAACAAGGATACTCCACAAGCGAAAAGGAATGTTTAGCATTAATCTGGGCAATAAAGAAGTTTCAAATCTATCTGTATGGTAGGACATTTGTGGTGGAGACGGACCATCAGCCTCTCGTGTTCTTGTCTCAGGCTAAGCATGGAAACGCAAGATTGCTGAGGTGGTCTTTATTGCTTCAACCTTATCAGTTCAGTATCCAATATATCCCAGGCAAATTGAATGTCGGTGCAGATTTCCTCAGTCGGCACCCCTGTGATCAAAATTAGAGTAGTGGCAGACGTGAGGAGTAATTTTACCTATGTGTATCGCTGGTTTTGGAACTTGCCATAGGCATGTTTTCAAGTGGGGAGATGTGTAGTGAAATTGACAGAGATACAACGGTAAAATCCCTCCAAAGATAACATTTAAGGATAAAAACATAATGCGTAGGCTGCGAATAGTACATGATCGCCTAGACCGCGGGTCATCATCCTCCATAATAATTGACTTGCTAAACAGGAGGGGAACGGCGGATCAAAAAGGAAAAAAATATGACTGGAAAGATTGCGTGAGACTAGAAAGGCTAAGGAGACGCAATTGGGGGGGAAACGGAGAAAAGTCACGTTTCCCAAGTTGACATAAAAAGTAAGCAACTCGACAGAAGGGACCTTAGATATAATACGCCACAGTCATTTATTGGACGCTTTTGCAATACCAAGCCCTTGATTTGAATTCAGCGGCTAAAACGCAGATGTTTGGAATATTACAAAATTTAAAAAGTACTTTTTTCTTAATATTAATGTTAGGAATATAAAAAATTAGCTGGCCGGATGGCCTATTCTGAGCAGTGAACTAATATGTTCTTACTTTTACAGACGGATAGATAATATTGAAGATAATGACAAAAGACAGTGTTGTTCACATCATCGACAGACTGTATTGAATCTAAAAGTGTCGCTAATTGCACAAAAAAAACACGACCTCGAAACGCAGGTGTTCAAATCTACGTAGTATGGAAGAGAAGGGATATTTGTGGTGGCTGTGTCTAAAAATAACTTTTAACGACAAAATTTTGGAGGGGAGAGAAAGGTTGGTTCAAAAATCGAGTACATTTTGTAGAAACACAAGTAGAGACGGACAGACTAACAGATAACCATCCATACTTGACTGAAGCATGACTGAAATGACTTTATGGTAGGAAATTTGAATTTAAAATAAACCTAGGCAGTGATTGGCCACAGACAATCATATCATTAGCGCTCAGACGCGAAAGTGGGGCCATTCTTCAATAGTTGTTCAGTGATAGACACAGATTTTAAAGTGTGGTGATTTCCATATGAAAGAAAGTGTAAGAAATTTAGGGACGCCATACTATAGCCAGCAGCTCAGCTGAGTTTTGCTAGCAGTTCTGTGTTATTTATTCATAATCTGGTAAGATTGAAATTATTTCCTTATATATTTTGAATATTGTTTCATGTTTGAGTGATTTGATACTGCCATATCGAAATCTAGCCTTACAAACAAGTAGGGATTTGCTCTAGACCCCCCGCCCTAGTCAGGGTCTAGGGACCAACAATGTACATAAACTCCAACAAGGATTATGCAAGACAGATCAAGTGTTGAGAATAATGAAACATATTACCTATCCTCTTTTAGAGCAGAAAACTAATAAATATTTTTCAGAATCTATAGTCTGGGAGGATCTATCTGATGTAAAACCACCATGGTAAATGTGCTGTTTGGTCAGAGAGATCTGACCTGTCTGTATGATGTGGTTGTTGTGTCAGTGTTGTGTCCAGACGTGGGTAGAGAATAGATTTTGACACATGGCCCATACTTTGATTGCAGAGCTGCGAGTTTCTGTTGTCAACCAAGCAGTGACTATTCAGTTGGTGACTTTACTCGAGTGTATCTGTGCAGTACTTGTGACAGAGACCACCATTATTGCCCGCCAGCACAGAGAGGTGGGACCACCAGATTTCAGCACCAGAGCTACAACTAAAAGATGAGTGAGCCTCTGGTCTGCTGGACATTCACCAACCCCGTTTAGTTACTAATACCCTCATAAAAATTCCCACCATTTTCTGGACACTGTGTAGTCAATATAGACAGGTGTGATGAGGCCACCCCAACAGCACAAACATTAACTATCCTCCCAAGTAGATGACTACTAGAACATTTTAATAAAACTACTAGTATAGTACATATATATATGTACACTATTGCATTTATGATATAATATTCCATGCATTTCTTTCATAATCTCTAAATCCTTTTAAGTTCTGGTCAACCTAAAAAATTGATCCAGAACAAAATAAATGTAATATAATTTTATCAAAAATTTTACACACGTGAGTTAGTTCAGTGTATTTTAACATTTATTAATATTATTAGTCTTGTTAAATATCTGTGGGTATATCTATAACCTATTACACCACACTACATATCATAACCCTAGACACTTTACGTAGCCACATTCATTAAAAAAAAAATTAAGTGTGAGGTCGTAGTGGTAGCAAGAAAGGCCTTCTGACAATTCTCAACTACATTTTATCTCAGGAGCCTTCACAGCTGGCCTCATACAATTACATTTAGTAATATCAACATCATACAATACCATCAATACCACTACAGTGCGTTCGATTGATTCACGCACTGACGTGCACAATGCAGTGTGAGTTGCTTTGGACGCACGGGTAACCTAGTTTGGGGGATTGTGACGTCATGTTTTGAACGGGGCAGTGCGGACTTTGTTATGTCCGAGATATAGATTATTGGAATTTTCTGGCAGTTTTGTATAAGCCAGTATGTTATATTGATTCAATTGGTATTCTTGACGAAGCCAATGATGGAAGGATCATGTAAGTGTCGCCCCGGTTATATTTGTATATTTATTGCCGTAAACTAAAGTATCAGGCCGCTCCCAGTTGTAGTCTAGCGGGAAGTCATCTTAGCATGTAATTTCCTAGAATGGACAGACGGAGTCGGTGGTCATATTAGATTACCGTAGAGGAATAATACCTACGTGTAAACCAGTTTATTTATTCGTATGCTTCATATTTTATATGCCGTACATTCAACAATGCCAGAAGCTGGCATAGAATGGGAGAGGTTAGTCAACTGGAATCTCTAACCTGTTCGTATTATCGTATATGACTTTGTTTGAAACTATATGCTATCTAACGTTATGTTTTGGAGAACGTATGGGATTGTGAAGTATGATATGGAAGATTTTATCCTGGAGTATGAATACGTTACCATGATAGACGTCCTTGAAGGAAGGTCAATGGACTTGAATGAGAAGAATATTATACGGTAACAGTTTTGTGATCCTTAGTCACTTGAGTCAGAGGACTTTATTGGTAGAGAATCTTCAGGAACTTTAAAAGTAATTACCATTATGCTGATGTATGATCTTTGCGCCTGTGACGATGTTAGTCTTGTCCACTCCGTATGTGTCATGTTGAATAAAATCTATGTACAGTCATCACCGACTTATGTACTGCCAGTACTTGCCCAGTTCACCCAGTTCAACACTACTTGTTGAAGTTCGTTTGAAGAATATTGTTGACATTCGTTCATTTTAACCATTCGCGTTTTAAGCTACCTCTTCACCCGTATAAACTGTACTCAACCATAAAACGGAGTCAACAGATATGTCATAATTAGGGCCAGCAAAGCCTGTTATGGTAATAAACAGAGATGAGAATAAGATATTTCAAGATTGACTAATTAGGGCAAGACATATGAAACAATCGTTTTCGGGAAAGGTAACGATTAGTTACACTACCATATATGACCATGGCAATAATTATGATGATGGGTAGGGACAAATTTACTAAAACAAGATGTCTCACCTTGTGGCTGGCTTTAAATTAGAAAACAAACTATTCTGAATTGCGATTGGTTTAACAAACTAAACTCTCTAAGGTTGAGTTTTGCGTGGGTGAAATGTTAACTCAAAAAAAAAAGCTGAGTGTTTGAAGACTCCCAACTAAATTTCCATCTTCGTCAAGGAGACAAGACGTCAGGAGAAATAGCAAGGGATACCATTATAGAACAAGCCAAAGTAACTTGTAAAATTAAAAGTATAAAAAACTCTTTTATAATACTTAGAGCCACAACACATAACTCCCCTTACTGCAATATCTATTTTAGTTAAGTCTCTAACACATCACTCTCTTACTGCAGTATCCATTATTGTCACGGAATTGCCTATCGTGCTTTGCAGTAGTGGTCCAACAGTGGCCAAAACTCAAGAGTATCTAATATGGGTCTTCAGAAATGTTTACCTTCGCACAAGAGTACTCCTGGCAGAGTTGTAGAAAGAAGGATAATGATGCTTCTGTCTCAAGGGACTTTTCATAAGATATTTCAGAATTCAAGAACAATGCTGCATTGGCAGGACAATTGTTTACTTATATCTGATCCGCCGCCTTTTATGAAGAATTAAGCAATTATGAATTTCAGCTCGTTCAAGCCCCCACCCTGATTTACTCAGTGAAATTCTTTTTATTATGCTATAGCTCTGATTAGAGTGTATTTAGTAAATTGACTGAGACAAACATGCTGCACATTCAAAATGATTAAATCGACGTTTAATTTGTATATTTGCAAATAACAGATTTAATAATTCAACTATGTGTTAACAGTTTAAAAAATGGAATAATCTTTAACAGAAAATACTCATCATCGTTTGATGGTAGATTTGTTTAGGTAAGAAGTCACTTGGCAGCTTTTAGGTTTAACTTAGCTGCAAATTGTACTTTATTATCTCGCTGGGGTTTTGGTTTCTGTGCCGATAGGTCACTGGAGTTCTCGCATCTCTGGTCAAGATTAAAGGTGGAGCACGTTCCAAATAAGATCAGGGAGTAACTGCAAAGCTGGTCCCGCGTTTCTAAGACGCTCTGATAATAGTGTCTAGTTCGTCGTCAGACCATTTCTTCCCTCGCTTTGCTCCAGAGATTAGGACCCGCATTGGTACCACCAACTAGTATGGTAAAAGAATATGAACAAAACGCTCTCCTGAGTATTGCGTTTCCCGACACATACTTATGTGTTCCTATCGTCCTTTCCCACCATCCCATCTACCCCAGCATTTACCCTCGGTGAGAATTAAGCTTAATCCCTCGAGAGAAAACTTTCTTTACATTTAAATTGAATAGCTTTGTATTTAAATGAAAAGGTTAATTGTACAGATAGAATAGGTTTACATTTACATCTCTACTGGTTGAAAAATGTTCACAATATAGATTGAAAATGTTTTCAGTTACATCTATACTGGTTGGGAAATGTTCACAATATAGATTGAATATATTTTCATTTACATCTACACTGGTTGAAAAGCTTGAAAACTTTCATTAATTTTAAATTGACTATGTTTACATAGACATTTACACTGGTTTATAAATGTAAATATTATAATTAGAATGTACATTATTTCTTTCATCTTTCCTTCCCTGCTCCCTATGGAACTTGAAACTACCAATGATTTTTAGTTCTCTTTAAGAAACTAGCAATAGATCAGTCACCAGCCCATTGCAATGGTGGTTCATGAAATAATCATTCTATACGCTTAGCTTGCCGGCCTCAAATGACTTGGACATCCACTAGCAATTTTCACATATTATTATCCACATGGCAATATATACATATTAGTTCACATGTTAGTAAATGAAAAATATAGAATGTAAAATGTACACACCAATCTTGGCTCACAGACTGTTTGCTCAGAGGAATAAAGACACTGGAATAGGCCTCTTACATGTGTTCTTAGGGGTCGTTATTTTAACAATGAATTCCCACTTTGACTCTGTGCTTTAGATTCCTCAGATTCCCGATGTCCTTGTTAAATCGTAGAGTTTATTCTGGGCTCCGAAGTCCTCAAAATTGCTCAAACAATGATCCGGTTCCGATTTAAGAATTTTTATTCAACTCTCTGGCAAGGTCTGGTTGTCATCTTGGCAAGCGGTTCTCACAGAGAACTAGACTTGCAAAAATTGTCAGATTATATTCACTGTCTTTCCCCGAATTTGTTTGTTACGATATTTAAGGAGAGCTCCAATCGTTTCAAACATGCGTGTTTTGTGGGGTAACTTCAAAATTATTTCCGTGATGCAAAAGGTCACCTCTCCCATATATGGAAATGAAACATCAGATGCCTTGTTAGCAAACTATCAAACACATCTCTAAACTCATTCGACAATATGTATCAGATGTAACATCTTACTTTCTTGCTTTGACACAAGGTGTGCATTTAAAGATTATGTCATTCATGTGCGCTGACAAATAAACTATCTCCCCGTAGTGTAGTGCTATCAAACTTTCGGCGTATTACCAAATTGACGAAGAACGCACCATGGCCTTATCAGCAATTAAACAAATGCGCTGGGCGATTTTAGTGTTAATCTGTAGTCTGATGTCGGCCACACCCGAGATTAACCAACATGGTTGTCGATCAATATTATCTCATCTTTTCCTTCCCCAGCAGGGATGAACGGGTAACCAAACAAACATGACGACTATCTCTGAGAGATATGTAAGAATGTTTGAAAATACAAAAATTCTGCTACATAGCAAAGAAAGAAAAAGGTTGCGACCCGGAAATTCCAGGTAACACTGACAAACAACATTTTTCTTTCTTATACAAGAATAAGTGTTCTTAGGTCAGTTTCTTGCGCTGATTTCAAATTTGAAATCCGTTTATCTCTATCACATCGGGTTCTTAAGATATTTGTGAATAAATATATTTTTGGGAAACCGTTATTTGCTCCGTTTCATTTTTACTATATTAAGTTGTAGAAATTCGGCTAATCTGTTCTGTTACGTGTGCGGATATTTTACCGATCGTGTTCACCAGAAAAACTTTACACCATTACTAAAGAAAGCATATGAACTTTATTTCGATTCGAAAGTTGATGATGCAAATAAATCTTGGAAGCGAAATGCAGTTTGTTCGACTTGTTCAAATACATTGGCAGGTTGGTTACGAAAATCGCCGAAGCATAAGTCGATGCCTTTTGGAGTGCCAGTAATATGGCGTGAGCCGACAAATCATGCTACTGATTGTTACTTCTGTTTGACAAATATCCATGGTTTCACTTTTAAAACTAGAAAGTCTGTGGTTTATCCAAATATTGAATCGGTTTCGAAACCAGTGCCTCATGATCCAATCACGTGTCCGATCCCAGTTCCACCAGAACAATATCCGTTGGACGTGAATGAACCATCAGAAAGTGATAGTTTACCTGCTTTAGAAACTAATTCTGACTCGGATTAAATACCGGTGAATGATGGTGTTCACTTAATTAACCATTCAAAATTTTCAGATCTAATATGTGATCTCGCTCTTACCAAAATTACAAGCGGAATTACTCGGTTCGCAACTCAAAGAATGGAATCTTTTAGCGCCGAATACTCCGATATCTAAATTTCGTCATAGACACAGAGAACTTGTTCAATACTTTGAGATGGATGATGACATTTGCTATTGCAAAGATGTAAACGGTCTAATGGTGCACCTCGGTCATGAGCACATAGTCAACGAATGTCGACTTTTCATCGACTCTTCCAAGACTAGTCTAAAAGCCGTGTTATTGCATAACGGAAATTTATTTTCATCAATTCCAGTCACCTACTCTGTTCATATGAAAGAAACTTATGACAATATGACTATACTTTTGGCAAAAATAAAGTACAATGACTACCAATGGTGGATTTGTGGAGACCTAAAGGTCATTGCAATTCTCACGGACATGCAGACTGGGTATACTAAATTGTGTTGCTTCCTATGTGAATGGGACAGCCGCAACAGACAGGAACATCATGCAAGAAAGGTGTGGCCTATCAGGGATCGTATGCAGCTCGGGCATAAAAATGTAAAACACGAGCCATTAGTTAACAAAGACAGCATCATTTTACCACCGTTGCATATAAAGTTGGGGCTCATGAAGAATTTCGTAAAAGCGTTAGATAAAACGAGCAAAGCTTTCACTTATCTTCGAGAAAAGTTTCCGCAAGTTAGCGATGCAAAGATAAAGAAAGGTATCTTTGTAGGACCTCAGATT
This sequence comes from Oreohelix idahoensis, assembly GCA_024509875.1. NCBI lineage: Eukaryota > Metazoa > Mollusca > Gastropoda > Stylommatophora > Oreohelicidae > Oreohelix > Oreohelix idahoensis. The sequence continues at coordinate 294,738 of JAMPIV010018962.1, forward strand.
AGGAAAGTTATTGCAGACAAACAATTCGAGAACTTGTTACATGGTAGTGAACTTCGCGCATGGATGGCATTCAAATCGATCGTCGATAACTTTCTGGGAAATCACAAATCTGTCGACTATGTGCATATTGTTAAGCAGTGCATAGATGCATACAGAGTTATGGGCTGTAACATGTCCCTCAAAATTCATTTGCTCGATTCGCATCTTGACTTTTTCCCTGACAACCTTGGCGAAGTCAGCGATGAACATGGAGAACGATTCCATCAAGATATCGCCGTAATGGAGTCACGTTATCAAGGACGGTGGAGTGTGACCATGTTTGCCGATTATTGTTGGATGCTTCATCGCGATGTACCACATGCCATTCACCGACGAAAGTCGACTGCAAAGAAATTCAAACCTACATAACTGTTATACTTCTTGTACGAATGATGTTGTAATACTATATGCGTTGTTAAAAACTTCAATTGTGTATTTCTAGAGATCCTCACCTGATAGAGAAAAACGGTTTGCATATTTAAAAACAGCGCGTTAAAATTGACCAGAAAAACATAGAAATGTTAGAGAAAGGAAAAAAAAATTTTTTTTTGTTAGCCAGTGTAATCAGTCCTCACTTCAATTGAAAATAAGTACTGCCGTAGTGGCTTCCTAGCGCAGTGGTCTATGGTTCGATCCCCAGATGAGGCGGAAAAATTTTTAGGCCACAAACGGCTCCTGGGTCGACCCAGCCCCAAATGGGTACCAGAGCTACTCTGGGAAGGTTAAGGCGGCCGGCGTGATGCCGACCACATCACCCCTAGTGTGCCGACGGTCAAGATAATATGGGCCTAACACCATATTCCCAATATGCCTAAATGGGCGTGTAACGGGTTCCTTTACCTTTTTTTTTTTTTTTAGTGGAAAAGAGATCGAGAAGTGTTCGCCCCAATCCATCATGTGACAATTATAGTGAAATCTCTAAAACATCACTACTCTACTGCAGTATCTATTATAGTGAAGTCACTAACACATAACTCCCCTACTGCTGCATCTATTATGAGCTTACCCTTACCTTTATAAGTAGAGACAAAGTTGGGCAATTTCGTGGCATGCTATCGAAAGCTTTGAGAGTAGACTACTACAGGTCAAGTTGCTTCCCATGTTGGCATTTAGAACAACAAATATGAAACAAGACACCTCTTCTGCTTCTTCTTCAAGTATCATGCCTTGTGGTTTAGGAGATCATGTCTCTCCACAACTTCCTGTCTCACGTACAATTTATCAATTCTGTTGTTGACTTCTTTCCATGCCACGATGTCAAACTGTCCAATATTTACTCTCTATGGCTTCCCTTATACCTTTTCCATTCAATCTTACCTGTTGTACGATATATTTCAGCTTGCCTCTACTCATAACATGCCCAAAAAAAGAGGATTGCTTCTTTCTAACTTGTGAAATAAGTTTCCTTTGCGCATTGGCCTCTTTTTTGGCTGTCCTCTGTATTTTTAACATTCTTCTGTAAAACCACATCTCTGTGGCCTCTAGTGCCTTCCCTATTGTTTATTAACTGTTCATAACTCACATACTTTCTTTCATAAATTCGTGTTTTCGCAGAATGGAAGGATTAAAATTGTATATCCGCTTCTTCTTCTTCGTTCACCCTCAGATGTCAACTTGAATAAGTTCAAAGAAAGCAGTGGTCAGCCTGAGGCTTTTGATATCTCCGTAGATTTTCTCCAGGAATGGTACTGGTGATGGCCATATGCGTATTCTCTGTTCCTCATATGTTGGGCACCTTTGAAGCAGATGTTCGGCAGTCATTTTATCAGTGCCACAGTCACACTCATCAGTAGTTCCTATCTTTAATTTGTTGAATAGATGGTATCTCAATCTGTTATGACCCGTGAGAAGTATGAAGATTACCCCTTGTTCACTTCTGCTGAGCTGGTAATATGGATCATTTTTTGTGTGTCGCCTGGATGCTCTGCTTCCCGCTTGTGCCTGTATCTGCGCTTGATAAAACTCTTGGCCTCCTCATGAGTTATGTTTGTGTCAAGTTGAGGAAGCTTTTCCCTTCCATTGCCAATTTGTCAGCCTCTTCATTTCCAGGGATGTTGCAGTGAGAAGGGATCCACTGTAAGTAGAGAAAACTATAATAGGGAAAATTGTATCTAAAGGTTACCAATGTAGAGCAGATGGGAAGAACCGTGCAAATACCCATGGTAATGAGGTGAGGAAAATACTTCGGGTTTCGGTAGAACACACACTGAAGAAAGCATCTGAATATGATACAACGCATTTTTTCTTCTGGAATCTCCAGTGTATAAGATATAGATAACGATACCAAAAATAAAGAACAAACACACACTCATACGCACACAAATACAATTATCTATAACAGATACGGCCGTAGAAGACAATATATTACAGACATCAATGCACTAAGTCTTTTTATGGTGAGATGACCAGATCTCTTCCTCACAGCTACTGCTTTCCCCACTAAAGGGCAGATCCGGTACCTATTTACAGCTGGGTAAACTACAGCGTGAGAAGAGCACTCTAACCACCTGTCACTCGGTTGCCCCAGCGGTAATAAAGTGTGAAAAATACTTCTGTTTTAGATATGATATGTGACAGGGGCGCTAGGGGTACCTCACACCCAAGACCCGTGCACCAAGAAAATTTATAAAGGATCGTTTGACAGGGGTTGCAATTATTGGTTGCTTGCAACCCTCTCAGCAGCAGACTTAACAATTCAAGCAACCCAAAGCCTTATGCAGATCAACATTTAATTCTACCGAACAGAACCGAACACCAAACAAACAGTCCAACAAACAATCAAACGAACAATCAAACGAACACCCAGTCAGTGTTCATAGACTGTGTGCTCAAGGCATTTACAGCTTGGCTCTTGTGTGTCTTCTTAGTCTGTTCTCACTGGGCGGCTCTCTCAAACATAGACCGGTTCGTCTCAGGTCATTGCTGGTTACTCTAATGCTCGGACTCGCTCTGTCCATTCGTTGGATGATATATGGACCCCCTGTCATTGTGGGAGCACGAACTACAACGTACTCGTCTTCTGACCACATATCACGAATCTCGGATCTCTCAGCGTCGTGCATTCTCTTCTTCACCAATTCTCCGACCTGTAGTGGAGTAGAACACGACAGCTTGTCACATCTCTCTTTCCGGACTGCTGCAAAACTCTGCAACGGTGCCTCTGCTCTTACGTGCGCCCCTCGTAGCCTGGAAACGTGTCCTTCAACGAGTTTTAGATGAGTCTCCTCCTCTAAATGCCGACCACTTTTCCTGGCGCCCTTATGGTGACAGTTGCCACGGCCATCTCTTGGCTTGCACTGTGACGGCAATGTAGATGTGTTGGTACGCTTAGAGAGGGCGCTCTTTGATGGGCAAACCGATATCAAATGGTCCGGAGACCTACAATGGAAACATCGCTTAGGAAGCGGGCCCTGGGGACACTTGGCTGCCATGTGGTTCGAAAGGTCTCCACAGTTGAAGCATCTTATTTTCCTAGGCTTCCTTGGTGCCCTGGGTCGCCTCCTGCTACCCTTACATCCCTGGCCGCCTTTGACTTTCTTCCCTGCAATAAGCACCTCACACTCCGGTCGACCACCAACCATCTTTATCTTTGAGCCATTCTGCTCCCCTTCTGTAACCTGACTCCCAGCCGCAGAGGGGTCTAGTTTAATGCTTTGTGGACATCGATTCTGTACATGGCCTAGTTCTCTGCATCTAAAACAACGAACTGTCCTGGTACGTCTCCCCTGCTCCTGAGACATCGCATCAATTTTAGCCTCTAATTGAGCCACCTGTGCTCTCAGCCGCTCTACTTCTGCGTTTAATGCATGCGTATCTGACACAGTCTCTGTTCTTGCCACTTCAACACTGGCAACACCAGCCCCCGAAGCTGCTTCGACACTGGCAACACCAGCCCCAGAAGTGGGCTCAGTCTCCAAAAACCGTAGGGCATAGTCCCTCACCGACGTGAACGATGCTGTTGGCTCCTTGATGATCATTTCCTTTGCAAGCTTTCTTAGTAGGTCATCTCTCAGACAAGCAGCAAAAACTGGTCACGAAGAAAGGATGGCTTGCCGGGTAGAGTAGAACGCGGCCATTACTTCTGGGGTTGCTTCACTGCGTGCTGTCTGTCAATCCTGTCGACGACGCCACTTGTGACAGGGGCGCTAGGGGTACCTCACACCCAAGACCCGTGCACCAAGAAAATTTATAAAGGATCGTTTGACAGGGGTTGCAATTATTGGTTGCTTGCAACCCTCTCAGCAGCAGACTTAACAATTCAAGCAACCCAAAGCCTTATGCAGATCAACATTTAATTCTACCGAACAGAACCGAACACCAAACAAACAGTCCAACAAACAATCAAACGAACAATCAAACGAACACCCAGTCAGTGTTCATAGACTGTGTGCTCAAGGCATTTACAGCTTGGCTCTTGTGTGTCTTCTTAGTCTGTTCTCACTGGGCGGCTCTCTCAAACATAGACCGGTTTCGCCGCTTGCTACCCCTTTTTATAAGCCCTGGCCTAACCACTCAATTTACTGCGCGCTTACGCGCATTAATCTGCGCCACACAGATAACACACGCGATTATTGCTCCAGAATGCATGAAAACACAGATATACACAACTAGAGCAAAAACACTACTAATATGTAGGCTTATTATGGCCTTATAATAAATCTGCTTGAAGATAACGTGATCAAAAGGCACTAAACCACATAGACAACATGACTGCCCAGATGGGGCCAGCGCCGAGAACGACAGACCTCAAGATGGCGCTGTCACAGATACATATTAAAGAAATTAACGGATTATATTACATGGTTTTCTTTCTTCTAGAATACTCAAGTCAAACAAATAGACGTAGACTCAAAATTTTAAATAGCTTAAGACAGAGGTAGTCGCAGAGCAGATACTGTGGGGGAGTGAAGTGTTAAAGATTTCACGTTAATAGGTCCAGCATCGTCAGGTAGGGGTGACCAGCTACCTTCCTCGCTGATTTTACCTACCCTAACTCAAGAGCAGAGTCAGGTACCCATTTACAGCTGGGTAGATTGAAGAGTGACACCACCGTGATTCAAACCTTACATCTTTTGCCACCAGCGGCTAGTGCTATAACCACTCTGCCAATCGAACGTTCCTCAAAATTTTAAGAGAAGAGAATTAGTGGCAGCCTTAAATAAGTAAGAATCATGAAGCGAACTGGACTAGCTCGCACGTGACAGAACCCTTTGCGTGAACTTACTTTAGGTTTTTATTGCACCGTGAGCTAAATTGTCATTATGAAGACGAGCCAAAATATTAAAAAAGAAAAGTCAAATTAAACAAAAACTCACCTGCGTAAATAGTGACATCGCGTAGCCCCTGGCGAACTACGTCCGAAGTCTCTCTACACTGCCGACCTTTTGGGAGTGTTACAGTAATCCTAATCAACGCAGCTCACCGGTTCAACTAGAAACACGTTTAACTGCTGGGGTTGTCAGGTTCGATTTTATTGGTCCAACAACCTGGAAAGGCCTGTATGGTAAATAGAACACTAGAGACATGACAGTCAACAAGCAATGTACTTAGATAAATTATTATTTTTTTTTTTTTTACTGCAAACAGCGCGGGGTAAGACGACCGATTGTTTAGATTAGGGTTTCTCAACTGGGGTTCCACGGAACGTTAGGGTTCCCTTGAGAGGTCGTTAGGGGTTCCGTAAGAGATCGTGAGTGAAAAAAAAAAAAAAAAAATTAAACGTTGTTACTTTGTGCGCCAGTCTATGTTAGCGTTCGCAGTAGTGGGCAGCTAACTAGCAGCCTAGTATGTCAGTGCCCAATAAGACCGTGTTCACTCTTGCACATACCATATTTCACTAGCATCTTGTAGAGTAGAAATTTGTGATGAGACTTTTAGGCCTACTTGGACAAGGTAAACAAAATCAAGTAGAAAATTAAAGAATGGAAAAACTGAACTTTCTACTACCTACACTACTTTCCTGCCTCTTCATCTTTGATCCTTAGCCGGTGACCGTCAAAGCAGTCAGTGGCCATTACGCCTGGTTGCGTCTTGTAGGGCAACAACAAATTGATTCCACTTTGCTCGGTCGGCGGCCATCCTTCGTACAGTGCCCCAACTCTGGTTCATTCTTTGCATCTCAGCCTCCACAGTTCTCCGCCAAGTTGTTTTTGGTCGGCCTTTCTTTCGTTTTCCTTCAGGTGTCCATAGCATAGCTGTTCTTGTGATGGCATCGGGGTCTCTTCTGAGGACATGGTCAACCCAGCTCCAGCGTCTGCCAGCTATGATCGTGTGCATGTCCTCTTGCTTGCTCCGAGTAAGCAGATCTTGGTTGGTGATGGTATTCGGCCAAAAGATTCGGATAATTTTTCTTAGGCATTGTCGTAAATTTATTTTGAGAGAAAAGAGTCTTAGAAATAGTGGTCCGGTTTAGAGTGGAAAATGATGATGGAAAGCTCAGTGATAGAAAATGTAGATAGTAAATAGTTGCTTCACAGCGTGCTGGAGGAGAGTAAAGACAGACTTATTTACGACAAATCGCTTCTCTCAATCTTCTCTTCCGCTCTCCTGGTCAAACAATTATTTGCCAGTTTTCCAGACTCGCATCTGCGCGCACACCGATTTGGTGTTTTTCACACACACAGACGATGTAGATACAAACTATATTAAACGAATAGGGGAAAAGTTGGGCTGTGGGTATGTCCAACACCGTACTAAATGAGTTTATGTGATTTTATTCACTTTAAACATCAATCACTAACAAATATCAGGTATTACATAAATTATCATAAGTACACAAATGCAAATAACAAATTTGGAAGGGGTGAAGAAGATTGGTATCGACTAAGCCCTTCCCGCTTATTAGACAAAGATAAACCCAGTCCAGAGATAGATAATATCAGGAACATAGGTACGTTAACCTAACAGTGAAGTTAATTACTCTGAAAGAGGGGTTACAGCGTTAGGTATAGGTGATAGAAAAAAACCTGTTCTTCCCAGCTGTTCTTCCCTTTACTAAGCAAATGGAAAGGAGGGGGTTTTTAAACAGAGTTAACCAATTAGCAACTCCCCCTTAAAGGAACAATGCAGGGAATACAGAAAAATTGTATTACTAGGCAAGAAAGTTAACAACAAGTTTACAAAAGAAAACGATTAAATTTCCTGTCATTCATGCACACGCGTGAGGATCCACACTCATATACTCACACACTTACCGAATGCAGCCTCAGACGATCCATAAAAGTATATAAAAACAGCAAGTACTCTTTCGACATATGAACTGTCTAGTCCTTCGATGTCCCGCCCCAGATGTTTGCGAGGGTTTGTTGGTAACAAATATTCTCTCTTATCGCAAGACTTGAAGACTAAGAGTTCTCGTGTTTTTATTATATATATATATAAAAGGAGTCTATGGGATGGCACTAACACAGTTCGGCACAGGGGTGAAAATGAAGTGGTCTCTTTTAATCCTCCGCTATGGTAAAATTCCTTCAATGCGTGATGATAGTTTTATTAAATCCAATTGAGGAAAAAAACTAGGCTCAGTCACAGTCAGGAAAATATGTACTCTCTCACAGTAAACAGTAAATATGATATCGCTACTGGCGATGATTACCTTCCAGTTTATCTTACAGGTTTGTAAGGGTAATTTGATGATTATTCTTTAAAAATGTTCTTGGGTGGGCTTTATTTCATTTAATTCTGACAGCTAGGTCGCAAGGACCGCCACAAGATTATATTTTAAAAGAAATGTTTCTTCAATATGACTGGAAGTTTATAGGATGATTTCTTTATTTCTTTCTTTATTTAGCTGGGACCGCAGGTTACGATCACTCGCTTTGCACAGAATAGAAATCACTGCAAATATATATATAAAATCCAGGGGAAAATCTATAACAAGATTTCAATAAAGCTAGTGCTTCTGTAAAGGTCTGGCCAGCGAGTGATAACGTGTCTAGTCTTCATGGTCTATTTAGCTAAAATGGAATGTAAGTTGAGTGGGACATGATAAACTTGACAGCTTATTTGATCTCACGAACTTTTGGGGATCTGACCGCCAAATCAAGAGAAGAAGCCGCCCCCTGGTCTTCGTATCTCCGTTCGCTGCTGCCCGTTTCGGCTTTCCCCGTTCGCTCGGTTCTGCGATTGACACCGAGACGCGAAATTAGCGGCAAGCAACTGCGTCTCGTATCAGGGACCACTACTGTCTTTGATAACGCCGATAGTCTCCCCTGAAATCCCTCAGTCTGTCTCTTTGATCTCGTGCCGCATACTAAATGAGTCCCGGTGGAATGAGTTCTGGCAAACGAAAAGTTACAACAAATGTTCAGGGGTTCTAATGTTATGAAAAGCTAAAAGTCCCTTTAAATCATCCATCATATCAGGGAGAATTCACTTGTCAAACTAGACGTACGTCACAATCGTCCCCACTTTTAGACATGAAACCATTTTTCATGTTTCATTTTTTGACAATGGAGGTGACCTGATTGGTGATTTTAGGATGAGTGGTATCTTCAGTTTGCTCTTCTTCCTCTGTAGACCAGTTTCTACTCAGGAAATCAGCCCCGACATTCTGTCTTCCCGGAATATATTCCACTTTGAAAGAATAAACGCTTAAAAGAAGCGCCCAACGCATGATCCTTGCGTTAAATTCTTTATTGGCACCAAGAAATGCTAACGGAGCGTGGTCTGTTTGCACCGTGAAAGATGTACCATAAAGAAACTCATGATGGCGTCTGATACCGTCAATCAGAGCAAGACATTCCCTTTCAACTACGCTGTAGTTCCGTTCCGCTTTATTTAATTTCCGACTGCCATAGGCAACTGGAAATAGCATGTTCAGGTCACTGTCATCGGCTTGAAGCAGTGTTGACCCGATGCCCTGACCTGACGCGTCGACTCTCAGTACAAAAGGTTTCTTGGGGTCAGGCAACCTCAAAATGGGGTATGCAGACAACTGTCCTTTCAAAGTGCTATACGCGTGTTCGCACTTTTGATCCCATATGACCTTATCAGGACAACCTTTCTTTGTGAGGTCCGTCAGAGGTGCCGTCAGTCCGTTGAAGTTCTGGATGTACTTCTGATAGTATGCACATAGCGATATGAAGGAACGTACGTCTTTCTTCGTTCGGGGTCTTTTTGCTGCCATTATTTTCTCCACGTTCTTCTTAATAGGCCAACTGCATCCGTGAGAAATAGTGTGCCCCAGGAAGTCTAACTGTTCAAACCCGATGAGACATTTGCTAGGTCTGGCTGTGAGACCCGTTTCCTGTAGTCTCCTGAGGAGCATAGCAACCGTAGCAATATGTTCTTCATAGGTTTCCGATGCAATTAAGATGTCATCCATGAAATTATGGATATGGGGACTTTGCAAAGGTTGTAGAAGCTTCCTCATCATCCTGGTGAACACTCCTGGTGCATTATGCAAACCGAACGGCATCACGTTAAATGTGTAATGTCCTTCACTAGTGCTGAAAGCTAACAAAGGTTTAATTTCCTCCTTGACTGGTATTTGATAATAACCTTTGCTGAGGTCAATCTTGGAGAAGATCTTTGCTTTGCTGAGCTTGGTGAACAACTCAGAAACAGTTTGGAGAGGTTCGGGCTGGAATTCCGTTACAGCGTTTAGCAACCTGTAATCAATGCACAGCCGAACTTCCTTATTGGGCTTCTGCAACAGCACTACACTCGAGCTGTAAGGAGATGTAGACTCACTGATAATTCCTGCCTGACGCAGCTTGTCTATTTCTCCGCGAAGTGCATCAGCTTTAGCGTACGGGATGGGGTAAACTCTGGTTTGAACAGGGGTCTCGTTTGTTAATTTCATATCAAATTCAATGAGATTTGTTCGACCAGGTACATCCGTTAAGACTGCACTGTACTGTTTTAGTAGAGCCCTGGTTTCTGTTTGTTGTTCTGGTGAGAGATTGTCGCCGAACTTGACATCTTTAAAGGATTCTGTGGGTTGCAATGGATACTCCATGCAACCATCATCATCTTCCTCGTCTTCCGTTGCTATGGCGACAGCCAGGAGATGCTCGGAGGATGGCACCGGTCTTTCCAAATATTTCTTTAGCAGATTTATGTGGAAGACCTTCTCCTTTCCTTTGATGGAGATCTTGTAGTTGGTACGTGAGATCTTTTTAAGGACGGTAAACGGTCCTTGCCATCCGATGCGAAGTTTATTGCTTCCGGTTGGAAGTAGCAATAGGACTTTCTCCCCTGGTTGTAGTTCTCTCTCTTTTGCAGCTTTGTTGTATCTTTTAGTAATTTTAGCGCGGGCTTTCTTAAGGTTGGTAGTAGCTAGATCCCATCCTAGCTTTAGCCTTTCCTTAAGCTCAGATACGTACTTGCTTGCAGAGACGACTGTCTCGTCAGCCTTCTGGTCTGTCAGGGACCGAAGTAAGGCTTCTAGTGGCCCCTTAATAGGTCTGCCAAATAAAAGTGTAGCTGGCGCAAAACCCGTAGACGCTTGGGGTACCTCTCGGTAGGCGAATAAGGCAGCCGATATATATTGGTCCCAGTCTTCCGGTTTCTCCTGACCCAGCTTACGTAACATCATGGTGAGGGTACCGTTAAAACGTTCCACGAGCCCATTTCCGGCCGGATGGTAGGGACTTGTGTGGATATGTTTGGCCCTCAAGATCTTAAAGATCTCCTCCATTAACAGGCTACGGAATTGGGATCCATTGTCCGTCAAAACTTGTTGAGGGAATCCCAACCGTGTAAAAATTTGCACAAGGGCTTCTGCGACATGCTTGGAATTAGTGCATGGTAGCGGTACGGCTTCGGCCCACATAGTGCAAGTGTCAACTAAGGTCAGGATGAACCTGTTCCTTCTTTTGGTCTTTTCCAGAGGACCAATAATGTCGACAGCAACCCGTTCAAATGGAGTCCCTACTATTGGCATTTGCCCCATAGGTACTGGGGGTGTCAAGTGCTTGGGTGCTACCCGTTGGCACTGGGCGCAGGATTTCACATACCTGACAATGTCAGAGTTCATTCCTGGCCACCAATAGTGGTTTTTTATTCGCTGAATAGTGGCGTTTTGTCCCATATGTCCGCTAAAGGGAAGAGAGTGCCCCATTTCTAAGATCTGGTTTCTGTACTGCGTCGGTACTAGGAGCTGGTTATTCCCCGTGTCCGGGTTGCCCGTTCTACGATACAATACACCATCCTTAGAAAAGATGTCTCCGTTGTGTCTGGGGTCCTTAGCCATGGGCAGTTTTTTAAAGCAGGGCGCCAGAGTAGGGTCCTTTTGTTGCGCCTCCTTCAGTTCATTTGGCAACAAGTTTGGCGCAGGCTCCCTCTCCTTCTTGGCTTGCCCTCTTGTGGTTACCGCTGCCACAATCGGCTCCTTAGGTCTCCCAATGAACACATATCTACATCCCAGGATAACTGGGTAGATCGGATCATCCATTATGGCCGCTTTAATAACTCCTCTGACAAAGTCAGAGTGTATTTCTACCAGTGCGATAGGAAGCGTCCTGGGTGCGTCACTCCTGAAAACTCCACTAAGTTTGACGGTTTCCTCTGTCTCCTGACCTGGTTTGACTAGGTGTCTAGCAACAATACAACTAAAAACTTAATCCAGTGTCAAAGAGACAAGTAGTTGAGGTACCATTCAAAATTACAGTTCCTCGAGTTGAGGGTCGGTCCCCCTCAGGTTGAGAATCACTGACATTGACTCTACCTTTCGAGGCTGTATGCAAACATCCAATGCGGTTTGCACCGGTTTGTTTGCCCTGATCAGACGTTCCTGGTGTAGGGGTCTTCCCTTTTCCTTGACCTTGGTGGCCGCGCTGCCACGTAGGCTTGTTGGGTTGATCAGAATTGTTGTTGGGGGGGTATCGGGTTTTGTAGAATTTCGATTTTTCCTGGGGAGGTTTCTGGGTATTGTTATCTCGTTGGTTATAATGTTGAGAGGAAGTGGAAGAATAGGATGCCTGCTCTAGATTCTGTTTTCGAGATGGCTCATCGGTGGGTTTACGTTTAGTGCTGGGAAGTTCGGCCATTGCATTGCTATAGCGTTCGGCTTTATTGAGTATGTCTTCAAGCCTGACTGCCCCCTGTTCAGCCAAAAATCTACGAGTTTCATTCGACAAAGTGGATTTTATCTGCTCCACAAGAACAAGTTCGAGGAGTCCCTCATATGAAAGAGGTAGGTCAGATAATTCAATGCACTTTGTCAGATAACCCGTGAGACGTGAAGAGAACTGGGGAAATGTTTCCGTGCTCTCTTTTCGGCTGTTTCTGAACAACTGCAGAAACTTTCGGGCAGTCATCTCAAACTGCTGTAGTAAGGCCTTCTTCAACAGGTCATAATCATGTTGATTCGGTCCCAGCTTTGTGTACACGTCATAAGCATTGCCTTTCAGTGACGTTGAAAGTTTGAGCGCCCAGCGGGTACTCTCTAACCCATAAAGATTCGCGAGTCTCTCGAATTTTTCTAGGTAGCTGTCAATTTTTTCGTTAGGGCTAGGAAAAGATTCTAAAGAAAACGACATAGCAGTTAATTGGGCAGACTGAGTGCTGGAGAGATCCATTGTTTGAGACTGGGGCGAAGACGGCTCTCCATTATTTGAAGTAGAGGCACTCCGACTCTCTAAAGCCTTGAGCGCTAATTCATGCTGTCTTTCCTTGTCTCTCTCTTCGCGTTGTCTCTCCTTCTCTCTTTCCCTGCGGGCGTCCATCTCTGCCTCAATTTTCTTCTGCTCCAATTGACGATCGTCCGCTTCTTTCTTCCTAGCTTCTGCCCTCTCTTCCTCCGCGTCATACCTTTGAAGTTCCTGGTTGATAAACAGATTCGCAGCTTCTGTGTCTAGTCCTGAGTCCTTGGCCTCTTGCCTCAAAAGGGATCTTATCCTAATTCTCTCTGCCATTGTCAAAGAACTGGATGCTTCTAAGACTAGAGAATAGTAAGATGGAACAAGAAGGGGAAAACTCAAAGCCGCTACGAAAAAAAACCAAAGTAAAAAAAAATTTACTTGAGTTACCTCCTACCTGTACTGTGCAAACTTATCGCTGCTATTATCTGGCAATTAAGGCTCTAAACGCAAGCGACTATGCCACTAAATGGTAAGTTACACTGGAAAAGAATCTACTTTTACTAACAGTAGAGAAAAATTTAAATTAAAACAATTTAAAAGGAAAAAAAAATTTTTTTTTTTTTCCCCTAAATTTTAAATCTCTGACAACAAACTCCGTCCCTAAAGTCAATTATTGAGATGAGACGTTGTTAACTTAATTTTTAAAAATCAGAACAATCCGTCTTTAGCTAAGCTCAACTCTTTTTAACTTCAAAAACCTTAGTGACTGTAAAACAATCACGCAATCCCAGCAACTCTTATAAAGAAAGAAATTGAATTATCTCCGCCAGAGGATAATTAAAATAGCAAATATTTTTGTTTATCTGTACTTTCTACTGCTGTGGAGAGAAAACAACCTGTAAATATGCTGTGTGGACAACCCAAATACTTAAAGAACGTTTGTCTAGGGGTGTAATTATTTATTTATTTCCCTAATTCACAAGACAAATCATTCACACTCTACCTAGTTAGACCCAGACTAAATCAGACTCAAAATATCTTTAACCCGGCTATGCGATTGCCTCAAATGTAGCTCAAGATCCCAGAACCAGCCCACAAATATGTGTGCATCAAATGTATCTCAAAATAATCCCGGCGAGCCAGCCAAATATTGTCGTAAATTTATTTTGAGAGAAAAGAGTCGTAGAAATAGTGGTCCGGTTTAGAGTGGAAAATGATGATGGAAAGCTCAGTGATAGAAAATGTAGATATTAAATAGTTGCTTCACAGCGTGCTGGAGGAGAGTAAAGACAGACTTATTTACGACAAATCGCTTCTCTCAATCTTCTCTTCCGCTCTCCTGGTCAAACAATTATTTGCCAGTTTTCCAGACTCGCATCTGCGCGCACACCGATTTGGTGTTTTTCACACACACAGACGATGTAGATACAAACTATATTAAACGAATAGGGGAAATGTTGGGCTGTGGGTATGTCCAACACCGTACTAAATGAGTTTATGTGATTTTATTCACTTTAAACATCAATCACTAAACAAATATCAGGTATTACATAAATTATCATAAGTACACAAATGCAAATAACAAATTTGGGAGGGGTGAAGAAGATTGGTATCGACTAAGCCCTTCCCGCTTATTAGACAAAGATAAACCCAGTCCAGAGATAGATAATATCAGGAACATAGGTACGTTAACCTAACAGTGAAGTTAATTACTCTGAAAGAGGGGTTACAACGTTAGGTATAGGTGATAGAAAAAAAACCTGTTCTTCCCAGCTGTTCTTCCCTTTACTAAGCAAATGGAAAGGAGGGGGTTTTTAAACAGAGTTAACCAATTAGCAACTCCCCCTTAAAGGAACAATGCAGGGAATACAGAAAAATTATATTACTAGGCAAGAAAGTTAACAACAGGTTTACAAAAGAAAACGATTAAATTTCCTGTCATTCATACACACGCGTGAGGATCCACACTCATATACTCACACACTTACCGAATGCAGCCTCAGACGATCCATAAAAAGTATATAAAAACAGCAAGTACTTTCGACATATGAACTGTCTAGTCCTTCGATGTCCCGCCCCAGATGTTTGCGAGGGTTTGTTGGTAACAAATATTCTCACTTATCGCAAGACTTGAAGACTAAGAGTTCTCGTGTTTTTATTATATATATATATAAAAGGAGTCTATGGGATGGCACTAACACAGTTCGGCACAGGGGTGAAAATGAAGTGGTCTCTTTTAATCCTCCGCTATGGTAAAATTCCTTCAATGCGTGATGATAGTTTTATTAAATCCAATTGAGGAAAAAAACTAGGCTCAGTCACAGTCAGGAAAATATGTACTCTCTCACAGTAAACAGTAAATATGATATCGCTACTGGCGATGATTACCTTCCAGTTTATCTTACAGGTTTGTAAGGGTAATTTGATGATTATTCTTTAAAATGTTCTTGGGTGGGCTTTATTTCATTTAATTCTGACAGCTAGGTCGCAAGGACCGCCACAAGATTATATTTTAAAAGAAATGTTTCTTCAATATGACTGGAAGTTTATAGGATGATTTCTTTATTTCTTTCTTTATTTAGCTGGGACCGCAGGTTACGATCACTCGCTTTGCACAGAATAGAAATCACTGCAAATATATATATAAAATCCAGGGGAAAATCTATAACAAGATTTCAATAAAGCTAGTGCTTCTGTAAAGGTCTGGCCAGCGAGTGATAACGTGTCTAGTCTTCATGGTCTATTTAGCTAAAATGGAATGTAAGTTGAGTGGGACATGATAAACTTGACAGCTTATTTGATCTCACGAACTTTTGGGGATCTGACCGCCAAATCAAGAGAAGAAGCCGCCCCCTGGTCTTCGTATCTCCGTTCGCTGCTGCCCGTTTCGGCTTTCCCCCGTTCGCTCGGTTCTGCGATTGACACCGAGACGCGAAATTAGCGGCAAGCAACTGCGTCTCGTATCAGGGACCACTACTGTCTTTGATAACGCCGATAGTCTCCCCTGAAATCCCTCAGTCTGTCTCTTTGATCTCGTGCCGCATACTAAATGAGTCCCGGTGGAATGAGTTCTGGCAAACGAAAAGTTACAACAAATGTTCAGGGGTTCTAATGTTATGAAAAGCTAAAAGTCCCTTTAAATCATCCATCATATCAGGGAGAATTCACTTGTCAAACTAGACGTACGTCACAGGCATGTTGTGTGAAAAGAGGACAATTTCGACATTTCCTTCTCTGTAACTCTCCAGCTTTCCGCGCCATAGAGAAACACAGAAAGCACACAGCTCTGATATAATCCTAATTTTGTGCTTGTGCTGTACTGAGAGGACTTCCAGATGTTGTTTAGACTAAAAAAGGCTGTTCTTGCTTTGTTCATTCTGTTGTTGATGTCTCTGCTTGCTCCGCCGTCTGGTGTTACTATGCATCCTAGGTATGTGAAGGCATCTGTCTGTTCCAGTTGCTGATTCCTTACTGATATGGGCTCAGGGTTGCTCACATTGAGCGTCATGACCTCTGTCTTCTATAGGTTGATGTTCAAGCCCACCTGCTGGCTATACTTATTAAGTCTATCCGTTTTTTCCTGTATGTATTGATATGAATGTGCTAGCAGTGCAATGTCATCTGCATATTCCAGTTCTTCCAATGTAGAAAATGTAGTCCATCTTATTCCTCTTGGATTGCCCTCTGTTGCCTGGCGCATCACCCAGTCTATGACTGTTAAAAACAGAGTGGTTGATAAGGGGCATCCCTGTCGTACTCCTGTATTCACTTCAAAACTTTCCTGCCTAATTGTTGATATCTTTTGTGATAAAGAAACAAAAAAATCATTCTCTACTCACAAGAGCATTGCCAATTTTATTGGATTATTATATGTATAGCTTATTGATCACATTAAGGAACCACGAGCTGTAGATATAATAATGTTTACGCACGGGTTCCTGAGACCTGATAAACATTTCAAGAGTTCCTCTAGGGCAAAAAAGTTGAGGATCCCTGTTTTAGATCGTTCAAACAGTTTTATTAGCTAGCCAAGTTGTCTCTTCTACTTAATTGTCCTCGTTTTTGCTTCATATAGAGAATGAGCCCATCATCGCAGCAGGTCCCTTTGTAGAAAGCCCGTACACAAGCAGTTATATGCTCTTGCAGGGATTGTTTATGTATATAGGAATGTGTTTTACGTGATGAGATCTCCAGTACCGTGTACAACCTTATATGTGTCGTATTTTATGGCGATGCGTCAGGAGGCGTTAGCCCTATTTTATAATTTGCATCCTCAGAGCCCCCTCCATCCCCTTTTCGAACTACACGGGAATTTTCAGCTGAATACATTGTATAAATTATGATTACGTGCTCCATTGCGAGGTTACTTAGTCGCTTAATTAGTCATCCCTCTTCTAATGTGAGGTGTGGGCGTGGTTCTCTCTCATTTGGTTCTTTTAATCAAATTGTAAAGCAAACTGGTGATTGACCTGTTGTGCCCTTGCAAGGTGGAGGAGCTGCCTCGTGTCGGCTTTCTTGCATGCCGCTCTCCTTTTTTTCAGCCGGGCTTGTGACCAACCTAGGCGGAGATATTGGGAGCGTCAGGGAAAATTATGATCATGTTGATGGCTCTTTTTCTCCAAACACAGATCTGAATAGAATGGGAGACAACTAAATTATCGCTTTCGGACAGCCGTTAAGTCACACACTGTCACATACCTCAACCACGTTAAGTCACACACTGTCACATACCTCAGCCACGTTAAGTCACACACTGTCACATACCTCAGCCACGTTAAGTCACACACTGTCACATACCTCAGCCAATCAACCAATGCCCTTTCAGTTCCCCAAAGAGGATAGACCGTCAACAAACACACGTCGAGACTTCCTGTCACGTGCCATCCTCTCAAGTTCTTTCCATGTCTGCCTCATCATTTTCATTTTTGCCCCCAGTTATCTTCCCCGTGTGTTTTTCTTGTTTTTTTTTTCTGTTAGATCTATCTCTCCTCTCATACCCTCTCTTACCTTGGGGGAGGGAGGGGGGGGGGGGGGGTTCAAAGGGGTTTGTAAACCTGCTTCTCTCGAGGAATCAAAATTATTCAAGCACATGTTCTACTGTTCCTTTGCCTTTCCTGCTCAGACACATATCTGCCTGCCCGATTCTTAAGTTGTTAAATACATAGTATCTGAGTCTGCAAAGACCGGTTCTCAGCCTGAAAATTTCCCCCCCCCCCCCCCCCCAATCTCTTCTTGGTAATTGTTGTATGCTTCTGTGATATCTGACACGGTAATTTCTTTGCTAATTTTCTTTTGTGCTATTTTTTTAATTATTGCTATTTTTTTAAATCGTCTGTGGAGGTATCCTTTGATTTGGCTTTATTTTAGGACCTTCTTCATTGCCACGGACAACTCCATAAGTGCTTCGATCTCCTCACTTAGATCACACACAGACGATCTCAGCACCGTGCACGAACTCTGCTTCACCGGCGGGGATCCCAATGTGTGTATACAGGAATCACACATTCTATAATTAATTTTGTGGTGGGTAGTGATAAATCAATTAATGTTTATATGGAGGGTACCATTGTTAATACCACGGTTGTGTGTTGGTGTCATAAGTGAGGTGTGTATAGGTACATTCACACACTACAGGTACACACATCAGAGGCATGGAATGGTGTAACGGCAGGTGAAAGTTAATGACGGTTTATTACACCACAACACAGTACGTTAATATAGAATATACATATGGTCAAATTACAGTTTACAGCAATACAATAATAAAGTACTCCACTTCTCAGAATCATCAAGATACTACTATATCAATGGCCTCCTTAAAGATACTCCTCACATTAGCGCTATATTATAATCATGGATCCTTTTAGCTAACGGACATCATCGCCGTGCTAACAGTATAAATGGCCTCCTCAAAAAACTTATGGATCCTTTTAGCAAACGGACATCCTTGCCGTGCTAATAATATAAATGGCCTCCTCAAGATACTTCTCACATCAGCGCTCTAAACATATGATGAATCCTACTAGCAATTTCTCACAAGGCTGCATAACCAGCAGTTTGTAATAATCTCGCCTTCACTCATCTCAGCGCGATTATGTGATAACATAACATGTTGCGAGTAATTTTAATGGAAGGGAAGTGATCCGGAAAATGTTAGGTGAGCAGACTAGATTATGAGTTACATTGCTTGATTAGCTATGATGTTAGGTTAAATTGTAATAGGGGAATTCTCTCGTATGTTCCAGAAATAAAGTTAGAAAGCGTGTGAACGCTAGTCAGTTCAATTGTGGAGGTTTATTCACTCTGAACTGTTTTGAGCTACGGGTGTTTAGCTATTTGTGGCTAGCCCGTGCAAGTATGTAGACTGAGCGGGGATTATGAACAGCCGAGTCTCGTGTGGTTTTAGGCGGGAGATGTGTGTTCCCGGGGGGGGGGGGGGGGGGGGGGGAGTGAGTTTGTGGGCATCGACCGAAGTAGTCAGCCCCTGTATGTGTTTGAAAAGTATGCATGTACAGTGCTGAAGATAAGAGGCCATTATTTTGTGTAGGCCATTATTTCCTGAGAGAGGATAATTGTGAAATGTGAAGACATGTGCATAGGTGAGATTATTGCAAACTGCAGGATGTGCAGTATTGCGTGTATTTTGAAAGGTAATGATACATTAACTTATGTTATCACATAATCGCGCTGAGATGAGTGAAGGCGAGATTATTATAAACTGCTAGGTATGCAGCCTTGTGAGAAATTGCTAGTAGGATTCAGCATATGCTTAGAGCGCTGATGTGAGAAGTATCTTGAGGAGGCCATTTATATTATTAGCACGGCAAGGATGTCCGTTTGCTAAAAGGATCCATAAGTATTTTGAGGAGGCCATTTATATTATTAGCACGGCGATGATGTCCGTTTTCTAAAAGGATCCATAAGTATTTTGAGGAGGCCATATGTATTGTTAGCACGGCAAGGATGTCCGTTTGCTAAAAGGATCCATAAGTATTTTGATGGAGGTGAAATCCGTTTCTCACCTTAGACGCCGAAAGAAAAACATCAGGAATGTGTGTATTTCGATGGATAGTACCATGTTATGTTAAATTATAGAATAAAAGATACACCAGAGTATCTAGTGGTGTAGATATTTTCCTATAACTGACCTCGAAACCCTCGAATCGGTCGGTTGGATCGGAGGGTTGATCAGTGAGTTAACAATTCACTATCGTAAAACAAGCTATTGTTACCGAAACAGAACCAGGCTCGACAGTAAACATGACTCACTCTAATATCTTGGGGGCTAAGGAGATTTTTAAAATTGGATACTGGAATGTAAGAACTATGTATCAAGACGGAAAATTGGAAGAAGTAATTAAAGAAATGGATAATTATAAGTTGGACTTATTGGGTGTCAGCGAGTGTAGATGGACGGGGAAGGGCATAAAATATATTTCAGAAGAAAAAAAGCAAATTATATACTCTGGTAGTAATGATAATCGTCACACAGAGGGAGTAGCCATCCTAATGACACAGAAAGCAGCAGCATCGCTTATCAGCTGGGTACCTATCAATGAGAGGCTAATATTAGCTAGATTTCAGACACGATTTTTCAAGCTCTCAATTGTACAATGTTATGCACCAACTAACGACGCTCTTGATATCACAAAAGATGACTTCTATGAAGCACTTCTAAGTACCATCAACACAATACCCAAGCATGACATAATAGCAGTCATGGGTGATTTTAACGCCAAAGTAGGTGACAACAACGATGGAGTACAAAGATATCTCGGTACTCATGGCATAGGCTGTATGAATCAAAATGGCGAAAGACTTCTAGAACTTTGTGAAATATCAAACCTCGTTGTGGCAGACACCATCTTTCCACATAAGAATATCCACAAGATAACATGGAATTCACCTGATGGCAGAACTAAGAACCAGATAGATCACTTCTGCATAAGCGCTAAATTTCGCTCATCAGTTCAAGACGTCAGAGCATACAGAGGTGCAGAGATCGGAAGCGATCATAACCTCTGCATAGCTAAACTGAGAATTAAACTGAAGAAGTTATACCAACAGAATAAAAATAGAAGAATAGATGTACACAGACTGCATTCAAATGATATAAAGGAGGAATATAATGTCAAAATGAACAACTATTTCGATGCTTTAGGCAAAATTGACAACGATATCAACACCAAGACAATCGATACTAAATGGGAACAACTGAGAACAGCAATGACAGAAGCAGCAGTAGCGACCACCGGATACCTAGTACATAAAAAGAAAAAATGGATGAGAGAAGATACTTGGGATAAAATACAAGAAAGGAAAACAGCAAAACTTAAACTACTAGCGGCAAGTACACATAATGCAGTTGAATCTTGCAAACTAACTTATAACTTGTTAAATAAAGAAGTGAAGACAAAAACTCGAAGAGATAAAAGACATTTCATCAATGAACTGGCCGTAGAAGCTGAAAATGCTGCAAGAACTGGTAATAGTAGGTGCCTTTATCAAATTACAAAACAACTATGTCACCAGCCTACTGCTATGGAAACACCTGTTAAAGGTAAATTAGGGAATTCAATACCAACAGAAAAAGAACAAATGAAGAGATGGGCTGAGCACTTCATGGAGGCGCTAAACAGACCACCACCAACAGTAACACCTGATTTTAATAATGAAACACCCATCACCACCTTGCCAATAACTTGCGATGAATTCACGCTGGACGAGATCAAACAAGCCGTTAAAAGATTAAAAAATTTTAAAGCTGCTGGAGTTGACGAAATTTCAGGGGAAATGATTAAAGCAATTAATGACAACAACCTCTTGAGAATTTTAGATATTATAAATGAAGTATGGAGAGAAGAACAACCACCACAACAATGGAAAGACAGTATTATTGTAAAGTTACCGAAGAAAGGTGATCTATCAGACTGTAATAACTGGCGTGGTATATCTCTATTATCAGTACCTGGAAAATTATTATGTTGCATGATGTTAGAAAGACTTAAATTGCATGCTGACGAAAAGATCAGAGAAGAACAAGCGGGTTTCAGGCCGAAACGATCATGTATTGATCAAATATTCACACTAAGAACAATTATAGAAGAATCAGTGGAAAGGCAATCGCCACTTATTATCACCTTCGTCGATTTTCAAAAAGCCTTTGATAGTCTACACCGCCCATCATTGTGGAAGATACTTACAATCTATGGTTTTCCAACAAAATATGTGAATATAATCAAAGCACTATATGACAATGCAAGATGTTGTGTTAGAACAAATAAAGGGAATACAGAATGGTTTACAGTAGAAACAGGGGTGAAACAAGGCTGTATTATGTCACCACTACTTTTTGGAATAGCTATTGATTGGGTTATGAGAAACTATACCCACAATGAACAATTAGGTATAAAATGGACAAATGGAAAATTCCTGGGGGACCTGGATTTCGCAGATGATGTAGCATTCTTAAGTTCAACACCAAGACAATCCCAAGAAGCAATAAATAATTTGTGTCATCTCTCGGTTAAAATAGGTCTCCAAATAAATGCCTCTAAAACTAAAGCTATGAACTTTTCTAACGAGACCTTTGATATCATCTTGAACGGGGAAAAACTACAGAAAGTTGAAAGTTTCAATTATTTAGGCAGTAAAATGACTCAGGATGGTGACACAACAAGAGAAATCCATACTAGAATTGCTTTGGCAGCTAGCGCCTTCAATAGATTATCTAACATTTGGAAATTACGATCATTGAATATACATACCAAGCTTCGTCTGTTTAATTCAAATGTTATCTCAGTGTTAACATACGGCTGTGAGAGTTGGAAAATAACAAAATCATTGGAGAACAAGCTGAATACATTCGAGAACAAATGTCTTAGAAAACTCATGAACATCAGTTGGAAAGAATTCAAGACTAATCGACAAATAAGAGAAGACTCTAGGCAAAAATATGTCTCCGACTATATAAGGAAAAGACGATGGTCATATATCGGTCATGTCCTACGAATGCAAAACAACAGAATACCACTACAGGCGCTCACTTGGGTTCCTGAGGGTAAGAGGAAAAAAAGGAAGACCAAAAGAAACACTCAGAAGAACCAAAACGTTGGGCCTAAATAATGTGCAGCTAAGAGGAGTTCACAACAATAATAGAGAGCCGGTGTGTTTGGTGCTTTAAAGAATTTATTATTATTTATTTATTATTATTTATACCGTTGTTGGTTGGAAGAACGTTGGGCCTAAATAATGTGCAAGAGCTAAGAGGAGTGGCGTCACAACGAACAACCTGGAGAGCACTGGTTTCTGCCTTATGCGCCGTGTTTGGTGCTTAAAGAATTTATTATTATTATTTATTATTATTTATACTGTTAGCACGGCGATGATGTCCGTTGGCTAAAAGGCTCCATGATTATAATATAGCGCTAATGTGAGGAGTATCTTTAAGGAGGCCATTGATATAGTAGTATCTTGATGATTCTGAGAAGTGGAGTACTTTATTATTGTATTGCTGTAAACTGTAATTTGACCATATGTATATTCTATATTAACGTACTGTGTTGTGGTGTAATAAACCGTCATTAACTTTCACCTGCCGTTACACCATTCCATGCCTCTGATGTGTGTACCTGTAGTGTGTGAATGTACCTATACACACCTCACTTATGACACCAACACACAACCGTGGTATTAACAATGGTACCCTCCATATAAACATTAATTGATTTATCAGGTAGGTTTCCTAATTTTGTTTTACATTTTGCCAGGAAAGCGGCCGTTGGTCTACTCTTTACGATTTTCAACTGCCGATAGATTTTTAACGTGCACAACTTGCACGAAGGACCTCCTATTTTTCGCACTTATCCGAGAAGGCTAGGCATCTGATCTCACTACACAGGAGTTTAAGGAGAGTTTGACATTGTTATGAACCACTTGGTTCTGTTTACATTTCCATCAATTTAATTCCTTGTACTGGGAGATATCTCGGTACCTTTAGCATTAGAAGAGGACGCCATACCTCTTAGCCACTCTGACCCCTAGGCATCCTGTAAATATTACAAAAGGGAAAATGTAACGTGTTGTCCATAGTTACAGATGAAAGTCCTAATGTTACCGTAAGGTCACGGGTTACGAACGAGTTCCGTTTTTCAGGGAGTTCTTACCTACATTTTGCCGCAAGGTGGAATTTCTTCGTACAAAAAAAATGTTCGTAATGCCCCATTAATAGAACATCAGAAAAAATTTGCTTTACAATATTAATTTAACGAAAAAAGCCTTAAGCTTTTTTATAGTGGCAATGTTGCTGCGTAAATTAAATGACAAAACACAAACAATACAAACTAAAATAAAATGTTACTATTATGTTGTCTCTACTTTATAAATATATGAAGACATGAGAAGCAGAATTGTTCATGACGGAAAATTTACAGAATCGTTTGAGATAAGAACTGGAGTGCGTCAGGGATGCCGCCTGCCACCATTTCTCTTCTTACTGGTTTAATTTTTTTTTTTTTAAAGTATTAAGTTAAAATAACTTAGACGTCAGCCAAAGAAATGGAATTCTGTAGATTCTGACTAAAAAAAAACTTGATGATTTAGATTATTCCGACGAACTTATGTTCTGTCTAATAACCGTAACCAGATACAAGACTAAATGGAAATAGTTGATAAGAAGTCACAGCAAGTTGACCTGAAAATACACATGGAAAAGATAAAGACAGTGAGTATACATACAGGAAACGATTACACGATTGTAGAAACACAGCTACAAGAACTAGAATCAGACATACATCTTTGAAGTAATATCAACAGAGCTGTTGGGACAATCAAATTAATGGTGCAAAATGCAAGAGTAGCTTTCGTTGCACGTATAAATATATGGAAATCAAAAGAACACAAACATAAAAAATGTCAGCTCAAATGTCAAATTATTCCTATTATATGGCTCTGAAACACAGAGAGCAAGATAAATAACAGCCAGTACGTTACAGGTTTTCATCAATGGGTGCTTGTGTAGAATAGAGGAATTGAAATGTTGTGGCAAGATCACCAGTGTAGAACTGATGACTAGAATCAGACAGGTGCCAATGGAACAAGAGATGAGAAGTAGGTGCTGGAGATGGATAGAGCAGAACCAGTATAAAACTTGTTGATAGCAAAACTAGACAGTCCTTGTTCTGGACTTCTCATGGTAAGAGAATTCGATGCAGACAACAGAACATATGGAGAAGATAACTGGAGACAGATATGAAAGTAACAAGGATGACATGGAGAGACCTTGAGGTGATGACACGTGACAGACGATTTGGCATGTGTTTTATGAAGTAACTTCAGAGCAGAGGCAGAAGTCTTGAAAACTGCAGCAGAGGTTATATTGACAGAAGAAAGCACAGAGAGACAAGTTGCTTTCTATACTGATGCACAATCAGTAATTGCAACGTTGAAAAGCCAAAATAATACAGACCTGGATGACCTCAGAATAGTGCTCCACAAACTTTGTCAACGATTCAAAAGTGTTGTGATCCAATGGATCCCATCTCTTTGTAACATCACCGGCAATGAAGAGGCTGACAGAATGGCAAAAGAAGGTTCACATCTACCTCAGCCTGATGCAAGCATAACTTTCGAGGAGGCAAAGAGTTTTATCAGAATCAGATACAGAAACAAATGGAATGTAGAACACCCAGGTTACACACAGAATGATGCTTACTATCAGCTCAACAGAAGAGAACAAGTGGTAATCTTCAGACTCCGCACTGGCCACAACAGATTGAGATACCATCTATTCAACATGCTAAAGATAGGAACTACCGATCAGTGTAACTGTGGCACTGATAAAATGACTGCTGAACATCTGCTTCAAAGTTGCCCCTTATATGCGGTACAGAGAAGCGC
Organism: Oreohelix idahoensis; assembly: GCA_024509875.1. NCBI lineage: Eukaryota > Metazoa > Mollusca > Gastropoda > Stylommatophora > Oreohelicidae > Oreohelix > Oreohelix idahoensis. The sequence goes on from JAMPIV010018962.1 coordinate 320,201, forward strand.
TTATGGCCAACGCCAGCCCCTTTCGTGGAAAAGCTTTACGGGGATTCAAATAGACTCAAACTAACTACTGCTTTCTTTGAGAACATTCAAGTGGACGTCTGAGAGTGTACGAAGAAGTAGAAGAGTTTTCTGAAAGCCTACGTTGCTTTGGGAGCTGATGAGTATTGATTGATTGATTTACATCTACGCACTGCATCAACTTCTCCTAAAATGTCTCCTTGGCTTCTTTCGTAACACACAATGGTATCCTCTCGCTAGAGCAGCCACAGACTCTTTGCATTCATAAGATAATGTCTTTCGGAAATCGAAAAGTAATCGGCACAAAACAGCCCAGAAACCGGAATGACTAAACATCTTGAACACAATTATCAAGTTCGATAATCCAGAAATAACAACCACTGTCTTCTTTCACACAGATAACTTCCCTTTTCGCTTATCATGAAGCCACCATTTTAGGCCTTGACAATGAAGAGACAATGACAACAGAAATGAAAAAAAAAAAACTGGAGAATTTTCTGGAAGCGTTCAGTCAGCACAATAGAGGTCATCAATCACAATGAAAAAGAATCTTCTTTTTTTCTGTTTTTATGTAAAACTTTTGCCTCGTTTTGACGAGGCGCGTCCCGTTCAACCTAGTCGGTTATATAAAAGAATCTTCAACTCTAGGGCCGCCTTTTGAGGATGGTGACGTTGAAATATATAACTTTTTAAAAAATAATTTAAATTTTAAAAGAACAATTGACGCCAGACTGTTTCAGAATTAGTTTGATCTATTTTTTTTTATGTATATAATAATTGCATTTCTGAAATATACGTTTTTTGATTACTACAATGTCATATTATTCCTCTTTTTTCTCCTAAATATTAGCGCACTTAACGCCCCTGAGTAACTCAACATGAGGTTTAATAAATTTACCTACCACAACATGTTAAAAACGTAAGTATTAATATTTGTTAAATGCTGTTGTGAACATCCCTTGTCGAAATTACAGCCTGATCCAACTTAATAGCATAAAATTGAGTCTTGTAAGAGTACAATACAGTACGGCAGCAGAGAAAGGAGCGCGCCATCTTAAGACGTCGCATCACTTTGAAAAGTCCTTCAGATTGGCTCCTATCCGCTAAAATATCATGTCAGTCCTGTTGTATTTTCCTGACACATAAGCACGAGCCGCTCACGTCACTGTGTAAGCCGTTCATTACAAACATTTATAATCCTGAACGGCGTACACTTGATAGGAAACTCTAGTCACAGTGATCCAACAGCAGGCAAACTGATTTTCATAAACAGTCTCTCTCCCGTCACATAAGTGTTTCGGCCCTTTACCTTCTTTACACTCTGAGGATAATAATAATAAATTCTTTAAGCACCAAACACGGCGCATAAGGCAGAAACCAGTGCTCTCCAGGTTGTACGTTGTGACGTCACTCCTCTTAGCTCTTGCACATTATTTAGGCCCAACGTTCTTCCTTCTCTTATTATTGTTCTTCTGAGTGTTTCTTTTGGTCTTCCTTTTTTCCTCTTACCCTCAAGAACCCAAGTGAGTGCCTGCAATGGTATTCTGTTGTTTTGCATTCGTAGGACATGACTGATATATGACCATCGCCTTTTCCTTATATAGTTGGAGACATATTTCTGCCTAGAGTCTTCTCTTATTTGTCGATTAGTCTTGAATTCTTTCCAACTGATGTTCATGAGTTTTCTAAGACATTTGTTCCCGAATGTATTCAGCTTGTTCTCCAATGATTTTGTTATTTTCCAACTCTCACAGCCGTATGTTAACACTGAGATAACATTTGAATTAAACAGACGAAGCTTGGTATGTATATTCAATGATCGTAATTTCCAAATGTTAGATAATCTATTGAAGGCGCTAGCTGCCAAAGCAATTCTAGTATGAATTTCTCTTGTTGTGTCACCATCCTGAGTCATTTTACTGCCTAAATAATTGAAACTTTCAACTTTCTGTAGTTTTTCCCCGTTCAGGATTATATTAAAGGTCTCGTTAGAAAAGTTCATAACTTTAGTTTTAGAGGCATTTATTTGGAGACTGTCGTGACACATTCTAAATCCACACATATAAATTAAAAGGTAAATGTAAAGCCTAACACATAAATTCAATAAAAGGAAAGAGAAATGGTAAAAGTACAGTGCTGTCACAATGGCGTACAAAAATCCCCCTTGTTTTCTACTTCGTCTGCAAATTGTAACGTTTCACGTTGATAGTAAAGCCTACTGCATCACTACACGCTTTCTACAATAAAACGTGTACTGCATTTCTAAGAAAACCTTGAGATACGCAAGCTGATTAATGACCTAAATTAATACTTCCATTAATTTCATTTTATACACTACGTTAACATAAACGGAAGGACAGATGGAATTAGGATAGAGAGAGGGAGGGCTGAAAGCAGGAACGCATGCAACCCTAACACGCGTCTCGCGATATACAATTAATGCCACCCTCCCCAAGCGAAAGGCCAGAAGCAATACTTTTTTCAGATGGACAGTGATAAAAAACACTACCCATACGAGAGTTAGGTTTAAAAACCTGAAAAATGCTTATTGGGAAACATGACATTATACTGGTTTACGTTTGAAAGCCTGACAGTACCCAGACACCACATCCTATCGAAGTGAACAGGAGGTAGAAGAAAATGCACATTTTGAACGCAGCCACCTAGCTCCCTTAAATTTATATAATTGGGTTCCTTAGGACTTGCTGACAAAGAATATGTTAAACGTTACGCAAATAGTCTGGGAATTAACACATTATAGCCAAAATAAAATGGTGGTGCTGTCAGACAACACCAAAATCAGAATTGCGCAGTGGCAGGTTTTGAAACCACCATTGTACGGGAAATAGGCCAACATGTTACCTCCTGTTTGATTGGCGGGAAGTATATGTAAGGCTAAACATGATTAGTCGGTCTGCAAATACTATTTTTTGTTGTTAGGGGAGACGGAAGGAAGGGTTCTTTTTTTCAAACGCTTGGGTAAACATGGCTCGATTGGTTAGACCCGCCAATATAGGCAATTAGGAGCGTCAGTTCAGTGCCACATGTTAAAATAAACTTACTAAGAAACAGTGCGTTGAGAGCCAGATCATATTTTTCGAAATAAAAGTCTGGGACAGAGGCAGATCGGAATTTGTGCCATTATTCATCGCCAGTCAACGTATCTGTGTATTATTTCCATGAATTGTGGGACTGTGGTCCTAGTTATTGAAGCAGCACCTGGTCTGAGTTTTGCTGAATCCAGAGGCTGACAGCATACTCCTTGGTCCAGATAGCGACCAGTGAGGTGTCTCCAAAACACAGGAAGCAATCGAGCAGAGGAGTCTTTTCCTGCCACCATCACGAAAGATAAGCTTCTGTGGCAAGAGTAGCTCAACATTATGTGCCCCCTCAAAAATTGACATTTTGTTAAACACAGAGGGACAATTAATTGGTTCAAATGACAGGAACTGTGAACTTTTCCCAATACTATTTCCCCGATAATCAAACACTTGAAGTCATGATGAAAAACAACAACCAAGCTTGAACAAAACCAGTATTACCTCATATTACTACTGCACAAATTACACACATAGAATAATAATAATAAACTATGTCAATACAAAGTTCATATATATAAACTGTGTACATAATACTTGTAATTACATTTGATTGTGATTCCTGGTTCACTGTGTAGTTGAATCAGGATATCCATTATTGACAAGAATTAATACATATATTTTTAAACTTAAACACTTGACTCATTTAAGATAGTCTTATAGAGTGTTATATGTGTGTGAGTGTCACAGTGTTGTAAAGTGTTGTGGAATAAATTAAATTGTTTATCTGTCTGTTGTTGTTGTGACTTACACTTCATCATTTTCATACCCTAGACATTCAACGTAGTCATCACAATATTTCAGAATAATTCTGACTGAGGTATAAATGTGGTAGCAAGTAAGGTTATCTGTAATACACCACACTTATTAGATACAGATACCTTCACAGCTGATCTCAGTCAGTACACTAAGTCCCCTATAAATATTTATAACATCCCACTTTACCACATATATTGGGGTCCTGTCCGGGATTTTGAATCTTTCCCTATTATAAATATTGGGGGTAATTCACTTCAGGGAATAATAAAAATTAAAAAGGTATCCTTGGGTGAAAATAAATAACGTTGAGCTCTCAGTGCCTGTGGTTGTCATTGGATATTTAGTTAGAAATTGTATTGTTTAGTTAGACATTGTTTACATTTACCTGTTAGAAAATGGCGGACCTGGCCAAATTTCGATCTGCTGCTGTGCAGACTGCAAAAGAGTTAGGAATGGACGGGCAAATTATGATTGCCTATGTCACTGCTGAATGTGACAAATATATTAAACGTGAAGAAAGAAGATTAGAAAAAGAGGCCGAAAGAAAATTAGAATCTGAAAGATTGGCCGAAGATAAGAGAATAGAGGCTGAAAAAGAAATTAAGAGGCTGCAGATTGAGGCTGACAAAGAGGCTAAGAAATTGGAGGCAGAAAGAGAAGAAAAAAAGGCAGAAAGGGAAGATGAGGAAAGAAGACAGGCTGCAGAGAGGGAAGCAGAAAAGGAGGAGAAGAGATTACAAAGGGAACATGAGTTACGACTAAGGGAGTTTGAGTTTCAAGGCCATGCTCCTGAAAATGGTGCCAGTCCCTTTACCTCCGATGCTACTGCTAGTCAGGGAGCCTCAACCTCAGCTATGAACTTTCATTTAGATCATTTTGTTGAGAAAGACGATGATATTGAGAGCTATCTAAATAGATATGAACTATTAGCTACCACGTATGGGTTAGAGAGAGAAAGGTGGAGCTTAAAGTTATCTCAAGGGCTTCGTGGGGCAGCTTATGAAGTTTTTGCCAAAATGAGCAGAGGTGATCAAGAAAATTATGACATGCTAAAGCAAGCTCTTTTGTTAAGATATGAAAAGAACGCAGAATTTTATAGAAAATAATTTAGGAATGCTAAACTACTATCAGGTGAAACCTATCACCAGTTCTCTGCACGGATAGAGACATACCTGGGGAAATGGACTTCTCTGGGGAAAACCCATGATCTTAAGGAAATGATCCTTATAGAACAATTAAGAGAGTCCATGGCTCCAGACCTGAGAAAGTTTCTCATGGAACAAGGTGCAGAGAGGCTGGGTGAGTTGCTAAATGTTGCTGAAAGGTATCAAGCAGCTCAAGCAGAGGTATCAGGTAATAAAAAGAAACAGGTAGATAATTTTAAGGCACCACAGAACTTTAATAAATTTGATCCTAGAGATCAAAACAAAGGTAAGCACCAGTTTGATAGGCCACGGTATGACAATAAAAATAAAACCCCACAATTCGATGAAAGGAAATATGATGAAAGAAAATCTTTCAACCAAGGAAAGAGATGGTGTAAAAATTGTAAGATGAACAATCATGACACTGACCGTTGCAGAAGGAACCCTATAGTTATGGCCACCCTTCAGGTCAGGTCGACCTCAAGACAGGAGGAGGATATTATGATAAATACCACTCCAGAAGAGATGAGGAAGGCACAGGCTGGGGATAAGACCCTCAAGCCTTGTTTCAGGAAATTGTCAACTTGTCATACAACTCCAGGCAAGGGAGATTTTTACATGAAAAACAAGTTGATTTACAGGAAGGCCGGAACTAGATCCAATGGTCACGGACAGTTGGTTCTTCCAAAGACATACAGGGCAGACTTAATAAGGAGCCTACATGTGAAACAAGATGGGGACCATGAGAAAATAGGTACCATCATCCAAAAGGTGGCTCACAATTATTATTGGCCCAAGGCAAGGTGGGACATTGAGAATTTTGTAGAAAGGTGTAGCATAGCACACGAGGGAACACCCACAAGTGGGAACATTGATCAGGACCTGGACACGCCACGGGGCAAACGTAGGCCTGACAATAGAAAGAAAAATAAAGTGGACCAAATGGAATGGGAAGCCCCTTTTCACGGACAAGCTTCAATTAACTGTTTTACAATGGCCACTATGCGGCGAGTGCAAAAAGATGTCTTACCCCAGGATAAGCCGAAAATCCCTCAATCGGACTTAAACAAACTGGAGGAAGAGGATGTAGAGAGGAAATCTCTCATCCAGAATTCTAAGTGGGGAGAAAGCCCCAAGAAAAGAATTGGTAGCGGTCGTTTTGTGCATGATAATTCTGGGAAGAAAAATCATCACTATAGCGCTTCGAGTGGAAGAGACCATACCGGTGCATGGACAAATAGGTCCACAAAATTAAAGGTCCATATGTAACGCTGTTAAGAACGTGGACTGATGAAAAGGCAGAGGAAAATATTACATCCTCATACCAATATGTGAATGAGCTGACCACTCGTTTAAAAACTGGCTGGAAACTTGCCAATGAAAATTTGAGACACGCCAGGAAGAAACATGCTGCCTATTTCAACAGGAAGGCTAAAGACAGTGATTTGGCTGTGGGAGAGAAGGTACTGCTTCTTCTCCCCGGTAGTCAGAATAAGTTACAAATTGGATGGCAAGGTCCATATACAGTTCTAGAGAAGGTGTCTAGAACAAATTATAAGATAGATAAGAAGGGGAAAGAAAAAATCTATCATGTGAATCTCCTGAAGAAATATTTGGAAAGAGAAAATCAGGAAGAGACACACTTGTTGACCTTGTCCATTGCAATGGAGATGAAAAAGGAACCACTTTCATCATTTGAATATCCATTACACCCCTGTGAGACAGCGGCACAGGTGAAAATCAGTACACATTTAACGAAAAATCAGAAAGAAATAGTGCAACAGGTTCTAGATAATCATGCAGAGGTGTTAACAGACCGACCGGGGCATACAAACTTATTGGAATATGATATGAAACTGATAGACCCCACACCTGTCTGTATGAAACCCTATTCGATTCCTTTTGCTAAGGAGAAAGCTTTGAAGGAAGAGATAGACTATTTGTCGAAGGAAGGAATTATTTCACACAGTGAATCTTCGTATAGTTCCAGTGTTGTACTCTTAAGGAAACCTTCTGGAGAACATAGACTCTGTATAGATTACAGGAGACTGAATGCTATTACAGAAGGACAGGTGGATCCATTGCCGGATACAAATCAGTTGTTTGCCAGGCTAAATAAAGCTAAATATTTCTCAAAAGTGGATCTGAGTAAAGGATACTATCAGATTCCAGTAAAGCCTGAGGTTAGACCATACCTAGCTTTTAGTACCTCAGAGGGACACTATGAGTTTAACAGATTGCCATTTGGATTGAAGAATGCGCCTAGTGTCTTCTCTAGAATGATGAGAAAATTATTGGACCCTCTGAATAACCCATGCATCACAAATTTCATGGATGATATCCTTATAGCAACAGAAACATTTGAGGAACACATTGACTCTCTGAACATGCTGTTTAATCGACTTAGAGAAGCGAATTTAACAGCCCTGTAGTGAAATTGACAGAGATACAACGGTAAAATACCTCCAAAGATAACATTTAAGGATAAAAACATAATGCGTAGGCTGCGAATAGTACATGATCGCCTAGACCGCGGGTCATCATCCTCCATAAAAATTGACTCGCTAGACAGGAGGGGAACGGCGGATAAAAAGAAAAAAATATGACTGGAAAGATTGCGTGAGACTAGAAAGGCTAAGGAGACGCAATTGGGGGGGGGAAACGGAGAAAAGTCACGTTTCCCAAGTTGACATAAAAAGTAAGCAACTCGACAGAAGGGACCATAGATATGTTACGCCACAGTCATTTATTGGACGCTTTTGCAATACCAAGCCCTTGATTTGAATTCAGCGGCTAAAACGCAGATGTTTGGAATATTACAAAATTTAAAAAGTACTTTTTTCTTAATATTAATGTTAGGAATATAAAAATTAGCTGGCCGGATGGCCCATTCTGAGCAGTGAACTAATATGTTCTTAATTTTACAGACGGATAGATAATATTGAAGATAATGACAAAAGACAGTGTTGTTCACATCATCGACAGACTGTATTGAATCTAAAAGTGTCGCTAATTGCACAAAAAAACACGACCTCGAGACGCAGGTGTTCAAATCTACTTAGTATGGAAGAGACGGGATATTGTGGTGGCTGTGTCTAAAAATAACTTTTAACGACAAAAATTTGGAGGGGAGAGAAAGGTTGGTTCAAAAATCAAGTACATTTTTGTAGAAACACAAGTAGAGACGGACAGACTAACAGATAACCATCCATACTTGACTGAAGCATGACTGAAATGACTTTAGGGTAGGAAATTTGAATTTAAAATAAACCTAGGCAGTGATTGGCCACAGACAATCATATTATTAGCGCTCAGAGCGCATTTGGGGCCATTCTTCAATAGTTGTTCAGTGATAGACACAGATTTTAAAGTGTGGTGATTTCCATATGAAAGAAAGTGAAATAAATTTAGGGACGCCATACTATAGCCAGCAGCTCAGCTGAGTTTTGCTAGCAATTCTATGTTATTTATTCATAATCTGGTAAGATTGAAATTATTTCCTTATATATTTTGAATATTGTTTCATGTTCGAGTGATTTGATACTGCCATATCGAAATCTAGCCTTACAAACAAGTAGGGATTTGCTCTAGACCCCCCGCCCTAGTCAGGGTCTAGGGACCAACAATGTACATAAACTCCAGCAAGGGTTAGGCAAGACAGATCAAGTGTTGAGAATAATGAAACATATTACCTATCCTCTTTTAGGGCAGAAAACTAATAAATATTTTTCAGAATCTATGGTCTGGGAGGATCTATCTGATGTAAAACCACCATGGTAAATGTGCTGTTTGGTCAGAGAGATCTGACCTGTCTGTATGATGTGGTTGTTGTGTCAGTGTTGTGTCCAGACGTGGGTAGAGAATAGATTTTGACACATGGCCCATACTTTGATTGCAGAGCTGTGAGTTTCTGTTGTCAACAAAGCAGTGTCTATTCAGTTGGTGACTTTACTCGAGTGTATCGGTGCAGTTCTTGTGACAGAGACCACCATTATTGCCCGCCAGCACGGAGAGGTGGGACCACCTGATTTCAGCACCAGAGCTACAACTACAAGATGAGTGAGCCTCTGGTCTGCTGGACATTCACCAACGCTTTGTAGTTACTAATATCCCCATAAAAATTCCCACCATTTTCTGGACACTGTGTAGTCAATATAGACAGGTGTGATGAGGCCACCCCAACAGCACAAACATTAACTATCCTCCCAAGTAGATGACTACTAGAACATTTTAATAAAACTAACTAGTATAGTACATATATATGTACACTATTGCATTTATGATATAATATTCCATGCATTTCTTACATAATCTCTAAATCCTTTTAAGTTCTGGTCAACCTAAAAATTGACCCAGAACAAAATAAATGTAATATAATTTTATCAAAAAATTTTACACTATTGAGTTAGTTCAGTGTGTTGTAATATTTGTTAAATATTATTAGTCTTGTTAAATATCTGTGGGTATATCTATAACCTATTACACCACACTACATATCATAACCCTAGACACTTTACGTAGCCACATTCATTAAAAAAAATTAAGTGTGAGGTCGTAGTGGTAGCAAGAAAGGCCTTCTGACAATTCTCAACTACATTTTATCTCAGGAGCCTTCACAGCTGGCCTCATACAATTACATTTAGTAATATCACCATCATACAATACCATCAAACACCACTACAAGCCCGACCAACCAAATGTTGCGTTGGATGTAAAGAATTAGAATTCTTGGGACACACAGTCCATCAGGGAAACATGACCCCTGACCCCAAGAATTTAGAGAAACTAAAGAAAGCCCCGAGACCACAAACCAAGAAAGACGTGAGATCCTTTGTCTCATTATGTGGTTTCTACCAAAAGTATATCAAAAACTTTAATTCCATATGTGCACCGTTAACTGATTTGACCCGTAAATGAAATCCAGATCGAATTACATGGACACCACAATGTGAGATAGCTTACCAGGAATTGAAGGAAAAGCTCACAAGCAAACCTATTTTGAAATTACCTGACTTAAGTCAAGAATTCATTGTAAGGACGGATGCCAGTAATATTGGGTTAGGTGCAACACTGCTACAGAAATCAGATGCATTGGATGGGGAATTAAGCCCAGTGGCATATGCTAGCAGAAAGTTGAATAAAGCTGAAACCAATTACTCAACTAGCGAAAAAGAATGTCTTGCAGTAATATGGGCGATAAAGAAATTCAATATTTATCTGTATGGGAAGGCATTTAAGTTGCAAACGGATCACAAACCCTTGTCGTTTCTAGCGCAGGCTAGACATGAAAATTCTAGATTACTCCGTTGGTCATTACTGATGCAGCCATTTGAGTTTAGCATAGAGTTTATATCTGGAAAGACAAATCTGGGAGCGGATTTTTTAAGCCGCCATCCGTGTGATGAGAATCACCGTAAGCCCCAGAAATAATAATAAATTTCTCTATGTATATATAGAATTATAGACTGACATATAACGTCTGTTTTAAGAGGGGAGAATTTGTCGTGACACATTCTAAATCCACATATATAAATTAAAAGGTAAATGTAAAGCCTAACACATAAATTCAATAAAAGGAAAGAGAAATGGTAAAAGTACAGTGCTGTCACAATGGCGTACAAAAATCCCCCTTGTTTTCTACTTCGTCTGCAAATTGTAACGTTTCACGTTGATAGTAAAGCCTACTGCATCACTACACGCTTTCTACAATAAAACGTGTACTGCATTTCTAAGAAAACCTTGAGATACGCAAGCTGATTAATGACCTAAATTAATACTTCCATTAATTTCATTTTATACACTACGTTAACATAAACGGAAGGACAGATGGAATTAGGATAGAGAGAGGGAGGGCTGAAAGCAGGAACGCATGCAACCCTAACACGCGTCTCGCGATATACAATTAATGCCACCCTCCCCAAGCGAAAGGCCAGAAGCAATACTTTTTTTCAGTATCGAAGTGAACAGGAGGTAGAAGAAAATGCACATTTTGAACGCAGCCACCTAGCTGTCAGACAACACCAAAATCAGAATTGCGCAGTGGCAGGTTTTGAAACCACCATTGTACGGGAAATAGGCCAACATGTTACCTCCTGTTTGATTGGCGGGAAGTATATGTAAGGCTAAACATGATTAGTCGGTCTGCAAATACTATTTTTTGTTGTTAGGGGAGACGGAAGGAAGGGTACTTTTTTTCAAACGCTTGGGTAAACATGGCTCGATTGGTTAGACCCGCCAATATAGGCAATTAGGAGCGTCAGTTCAGTGCCACATGTTAAAATAAACTTACTAAGAAACAGTACGTTGAGAGCCAGATCATACTTTTCGAAATAAAAGTCTGGGACAGAGGCAGATCGGAATTTGTGCCATTATTCATCGCCAGTCAACGTATCTGTGTATTATTTCCATGAATGGTGGGACTCTGGTCCTAGTTTTTGAAGCAGCACCTGGTCTGAGTTTTGCTGAATCCAGAGGCTGACAGCATACTCCTTGGTCCAGATAGCGACCAGTGAGGTGTCTCCAGAACACAGGAAGCAATCGAGCAGAGGAGTCTTTTCCTATCACCATCACGAAAGATAAGCTTCTGTGGCCAGAGTAGCTCAACATTATGTGCCCCCTCAAAAATTGACATTTTGTTAAACACAGAGGGACAATTAATTGGTTCAAATGACAGGAACTGTGAACTTTTCCCAATACTATTTCCCCGATAATCAAACACTTGAAGTCATGATGAAAAACAACAACCAAGCTTGAACAAAACCAGTATTACCTCATATTACTACTGCACAAATTACACACATAGAATAATAATAATAAACTATGTCAATACAAAGTTCATATATATATAACCTGTGTACATAATACTTGTAATTACATTTGATTGTGATTCCTGGTTCACTGTGTAGTTGAATCAGGATATCCATTATTGACAAGAATTAATACATATATTTTTAAACTTAAACACTTGACTCATTTAAGATAGTCTTATAGAGTGTTATATGTGTGTGAGTGTCACAGTGTTGTAAAGTGTTGTGGAATAAATTAAATTGTTTATCTGTCTGTTGTTGTTGTGACTTACACTTCATCATTTTCAATACCCTAGACATTCAACGTAGTCATCACAATATTCCAGAATAATTCTGACTGAGGTATAAATGTGGTAGCAAGTAAGGTTATCTGTAATACACCACACTTATTAGATACAGATACCTTCACAGCTGATCTCAGTCAGTACACTAAGTCCCCTATAAATATTTATAACATCCCACTTTACCACAGAGACCTATTTTAACCGAAAGATGACACAAATTATTTACTGCTTCTTGGGATTGTCTGGGTGTTGAACTTAAGAATGCTAAATCATCTGCGAAATCCAGGTCTCCCAGGAATTTTCCATTTGTCCATTTTATACCTAATTGTTCATTGTGGGTATAGTTTCTCATAACCCAATCAATAGCTATTCCAAAAAGTAGTGGTGACATAATACAGCCTTGTTTCACCCCTGTTTCTACTGTAAACCATTCTGTATTCCCTTTATTTGTTCTAACACAACATCTTGCATTGTCATATAGCGGTTTGATTATATTCACATATTTTGTTGGAAAACCATAGATTGTAAGTATCTTCCACAATGATGGGCGGTGTAGACTATCAAAGGCTTTTTGAAAATCGACGAAGGTGATAATAAGTGGCGATTGCATTTCCACTGATTCTTCTATAATTGTTCTTAGTGTGAATATTTGATCAATACATGATCGTTTCGGCCTGAAACCCGCTTGTTCTTCTCTGATCTTTTCGTCAGCATGCAATTTAAGTCTTTCTAACATCATGCAACATAATAATTTTCCAGGTACTGATAATAGAGATATACCACGCCAGTTATTACAGTCTGATAGATCACCTTTCTTCGGTAACTTTACAATAATACTGTCTTTCCATTGTTGTGGTGGTTGTTCTTCTCTCCATACTTCATTTATAATATCTAAAATTCTCAAGAGGTTGTTGTCATTAACTGCTTTAATCATTTCGCCTGAAATTTCGTCAACTCCAGCAGCTTTAAAATTTTTTAATCTTTTAACGGCTTGTTTGATCTCGTCCAGCGTGAATTCATCGCAAGTTATTGGCAAGGTGGTTGTGGGTGTTTCATTATTAAAATCAGGTGTTACTGTTGGTTTAGCACCTCCATGACAGATGATACTGAGCTATACTAATGACTGTATAAAATGCCAATGGATATAATGGCCTTCCAGAGATCAATTGTGGAGCAGTGTTCGTGAAAATAAACGTTATATTGAAGTGTCCACTTTGCCTTGGTGGTGATATGAATATTTCTGGTGTATTACTGTGTGCGTTGTTCAGCTGTATGACCCTATACTAACTTGGCCAGAGTAACCAGATGTGTACTCAAGCCTTTTTACATCCTTGACACTCCAGGGCAGTGGGCCAAGGTTTAGCATGCCCCTAATCGTCATCCACTTGGATTATGTATCCTGAGATAAAGAGTATAGACATAATACGTATAATTACATTTAACAAAATGAGTGTAGCATTACACGATGCCTCCCTATGTAGTTCCCGGGTCTCTGAGGAGACAAAGAAAGGATAAGACTACTGCTACCTCTAGGAGAATTGGAGGTAGAGGCAGTTACTGCAGCACTGAGGTGGCTATCTGAAACTCCATAAACCAGGGCAGTAATATTGTCGGACTCTCAAGCCTTTGTTTCGGAAAGTTCAGAACGGATGGCTGTGGGAGGAATGGAAAACATCAATAGAATCCTCAAGTATTCACGAACTGGTGTGGATCTACTGTCCTGGTCATGCAGGGTACGTAGCAATGAGATAGCTCACTAGCCTCGTGAGCACCCATAGTGGGGACACTGGACATGGATAAGGGAGAGATATTAAGGGCTATTTATGATCGCCTGCTGGATAATAACACTGCAATGGATGAATCAACAAGGCTGAGACTGTTGGGCATCAAACGTGGGACTAGCAGAAATGGACGTGAGAGAGGATGCATCCATCGTATGTACAACCAGCGTGCTACGGGTACAATTAGCATGTCGTAACAGGCGACTAATATGAGGTTGTACATGAGGCTGTGGCAACCTCATCATGTAAAACTTATTGCTACCTTAAATCAGTTCACGCAAAGTCTTCTGTCACGTGCGAGCTAGTCCAGTTTGATTCATGTTTCTTACTTATTTATAGCTGCCACCAATTCCCTGCAAGAATACATGAATGCTTTAATGTAGACTAGCGTAGTTGTGGATACATGCTTCGTAAGAAGCTTGCTAAGGATTCTTTTTCCAGACTTGAATGATTGGGTTGCTGTTACCCTTCAATTCAAGTATTCTGTATTCATCCCTTCTACCATCTCGGTTTATATTTATGATGTAGCTTCAGATTCATTTGTGTGATTATTAGAATGTTCGTTTCAGTGTCTTTTCAATAAAACTTTGTATTCATATTATTTAGCAGTGTTTTATTTATTTATTTATTCTTATTCTCAGCCTGTATATAAAATGTTATATTCTGAACTGTACTTGCAAGATTAAATTAACAGTCACAGAACATCTTTGAACTTGAAGAACATTCCAGGCAACAAGTCGGTTTATAGACGACTGAACATATTTAATATAGGACCTCATTTTCATCATGAATACGTAACAAGTTATCATACATTTAAGACACGTCTTAATCACAATTCTGGGATACACTAGAGTTCAATATTTCCAGACATCGTACGTCTGTCCTATAACCGTTTTTCTTTATAGCGTTAATGTCAGCAACCAAATCTGTATGAATACGTATTTGGTATAACTATCACTTTCTGATTATTAGTGATATAAAATAATGATTCACACATCAAGTCTATGTCTATTATATTAATATACTTTTGGCATTCATAGCCAGGCTCTAACTGCCATATATATCTTTATATTATCAATTGCGATCGTGTCCCTCGATTTTCGCGTTTATACTTCGGACTCAATGGTCCTTACACATTTTAACTTTATTGCTTTTCAAGCATTACATTCACGGTTATACGCTATTATACTTTTAAGTGGTTATACCATATATTACACATTCTGAATCAGTGGCCATGCCATACGTATTATACACTTTGAATAAGTGGCCATGCCACACTTATGTTAAACACTGCCGTTCGACACTAAGGCCACTCATAGACTGTCGTAGCTATGTTCAACGCGTCATGCATCGATATGTGAGATCTATTTCAGTATTTATTCAGCTGAGTGTTTCGTGGTGCAACCATCCGAATGGAGCTCCGACCCAGATGCTTGCAAACCCGAAACAATCCTCAACAAAGCTAAAGCAGAAGTGATGATAGCACCTGGACGCTTGAAAGAAAAGTATTAACTTTTAATAGTTTTAATACAGTCCTGATATTCTAACTGACATGAGGGCACTGGACATAAATCCAGGAAGCTGGGAAGATGCTGCCAATCACACCAAGTGGCGATGTTCTCTACGGCGCCACCTCAGACTGGGCGAAAAGAAGCTCTCTTGGCAAGCGGAAGATAGAAGAAAACGTCGAAAGGAACATCAGGAAAATAAGCAGCTGAGGGCTGTCACCTCAAAGGCGCATTCCCATAGTCAGTTATGACTGAAGGGGCTATTATTATTATTATTATTCTAACTCAAAAATGTGTTTAACGCCAGTTAATAGAGCTTGATGTGATAATTAATATAAAATATTAACAGCTAAAACAAAGTTTAAAAGAAAAAAACACAGTAAGAAAACTTCTCCCTCAGACGTAACAGACGAATAATATAAGCTCGTGCAAAGCGCTGACATTCTCATCATATAAAACATAATGCTATATAAATCACTACTGCATGAGCATACGAAAGCTTTAGAGCAAGCTTCATGCAAGGGGTTCCACTGTAGGTGTGACCCCAGGATGTTTAGAGAGCTAATATGGAAGTTAATGAAAAATGCCAAGGCAGAAAAACATCCACATTGGTAAAAAAGACACTTCTTCTGCCCTGAACAACAAACAAATTATAATTGGAAACTATACTAGAGCATTTCAACAGGATGCAATCTGATCATCAGAAATGGTCCCACGTCGGACAAGTGTTTTGGCCCTTTAATCTCATTTACACTCTAAGAGGGGCGGGTCTAGTTGGGTCATGACTCCAAAGTGTTAGCCACCTGTTGTGTTTTCCAGCCTACACTAGGAATTGAACCCATTCTACCTCGGTTGCGAATTTCAGCCTTACTCCTGGTATAATCTATGCTGTCAGCTTGAGGCTATTGTGTAAGTAACCATTATGTTGTGTATAAATTACTGTCCTGTGTTCCATTGCCCGTTGCGGTTGCTTCACAGACAACACGACGCCCACTCCGCAGTCTCACCAAACCTCATAGATGCCCTTGTTCTTGACTGTCCGTTCACATCCAATAGTTTCTGTCGATCGATCATTCACCGAGTAGCTACCAGACCTCAAGCACCTAACTCTAAAGCTATGATTTCTATATTAATCAAATGTTCAAAATTAATACATGTTAAGAAGATTTATCGAGTGAGTGCAATGCAACAAAGAAACACAGCATGTCAGCTCAAAAGGCCGAAGGAAATGCACACTGATTCGGAAAACTCCACTCCACCTGCGACGCTCCACAGCATAAAAAATGGATATAAGAAGAAAAAGACGCAATACACTGACATAATGTTATTGTATTCTGACAGAGGCAATATACCTCCCACAAAAACGAAAACTCACTCTTCCGCGACGCTTAATGGCATATATGTAAAAGTAAAATAAGTACAAAGGTAAAGGGGATCTAACAGCAGGTACTGCCGTAAGGGAGAGAATGTTAGAGAACTCACAGGACTAGGTCTGTTTTTTTATGATCTGAGGTGATCGGTTCCGTTTCTCGCTGCCTTTGCTTTTTCTAAGTCAAGAACAGTCAGGTACCTATTTACAGCTGTGTAGGCTGGAGTGTGACAATGTCTATTTGAATCCAGTAACTTTGTGCCGAGAAGTTAACTCTATAAATCCATTTTTCTCAACCGAGGTTCTACGGAACCCTAGGGTTCCGAGAGAGGTTGCTAGGGGTTCCGAGTGATATCCTGATTGAAAAATAAATAATGAAGGAAACTTGAGTCCTGTGGATAGTAAATAAATAAGTAAATAAATAAATAAAGGTAATTAATAGGTACTCGTTGGACATAAAGGATTGAAAAATAAAGTCGGTTTCTTTTACACTTCGCGCGCCGAGCGATGATAGAGTTCGCAGTGGTGGACAGTGACGGAGCAGCCCTACATGGCAGTACGCAACAGGTTATATCTTGCACATACCATATTTCGTTAGCATTTTGTGCAAATTTATTATAAGACATTTAGGCCTACTTGGATAAGCTTAAAAGAAAAATCAAGACAAGATTATGAGAATAAATGCAAGAAATGATAACAAGGTTGAACTTGAAGAAACACCACTAAAAGATGTAGAATCGAACACATATCTTGGAAGCAATATAGACAAAGTTGGAGGGACAGACAGTGATATCAAAATAAGAATACAAAAAGCAAGAGCAGCTTTCATTGCATTGGGAAACATATGGAGAACAAGAGAAATCAAGTCCAACACGAAAATAAGAATCTTCAACTCAAATGTGGTCAGTCCTATTGTATGGCTCTGAGACATGGAGAACAACAAAAACAACAACCAAAAAGCTACAGACATTTATAAACGGGTTAATTAGTTGCTTATCCTTTACAGGACGTGGCAATCAACCCCAGCTTTTATTGGCTGTTTGTGATTTTTCTAGGCATTTTTTTTTTCATTCAGTAGTTTGCCATTGCTTTCTGAACGGTACGGCGCTTATACCATTGTTAAAAATCCACACAAAGCGATCTGCTACCAAACCGCCTGCAGCAGGTTTCGAACCTGGTATATCTGGATTATGAAACTGCGTTCATATCCATTAGGCCACAGACGTCTTATAAACGGGTGCTTGCGTAGAATAGAAGGACTGAAATGGTATGACAAAGTCACAAATGTGGAATTGATGACAAGAACCAGACAAGTGCCAGTGGAACAAGAGTTGAGAAGAAGACGCTGGCGATGGATAGGACACACATTGAGGAAAGCTGTTGATAGCATTACAAGGCAGTCCTTGTTCTGGAATCCACAGGGAAAGAGACGAAGAGGTAGACCAAAAAACACATGGAGAAGAGAACTGGAAACAGAGGTGAAAATGATGAGGAAAACATGGAAAGAACGAGCGGATGGCACAGGACAGGAAGACTTGGCATGTGTTTGTTGAAGGCCTATGCTCCTTGGGAAGCTAAAGGGTATTGAATTAAAAAAAAAATTTACAAACGAAAAGACGTATCTTCTACCTAAATTTCTGACTTGCATCAGAGTAGATATCCATAGTGGGAAGTGGAAACCACACAAAAATAGTAGGTTAATAAATTGGCCAAAATAAATAGATCCATAGACAAAATAAATAGATCCATAGACAAAATAAATAGATCCATAGACAAAAACAAATCATTCT
This sequence comes from Oreohelix idahoensis, assembly GCA_024509875.1. Classification (NCBI taxonomy): domain Eukaryota; kingdom Metazoa; phylum Mollusca; class Gastropoda; order Stylommatophora; family Oreohelicidae; genus Oreohelix; species Oreohelix idahoensis. The sequence continues at coordinate 338,759 of JAMPIV010018962.1, forward strand.
GTACTAAAAAAAAAAAAACACTGACGCTAAGGTAAAATGAGCTGTAGACATAATCATTTTTATGCAGGGGTACCCTGAGACCTGAAAATGACTTCAAGCGTTCCTCCAGGCTGAAAAGGTTGAGAAACACTGCTCTAAACACTCTACCACACAACTATAAGTAAAGTTGCAGGTGGCGGCAGAAATAAATAAATGCTAACAAACAACACATAACTTATAACTAAGAATCATCGTACACTTTATAGATAATGTTTCCTTATCATCATCGTCGGCATCATTATTTTCCATTGACCTCCTTACGGAGCATAGAGTCACCAAACGCACCTGGTCCCCTTGCAGAAGACCTGCACCAAGCACTCACTTGACCTTATAGCTGTGGTTTCTATGGCAATGTGCTTTACATGATTAAATTGCCAGCCCCAAAACGTAAGACCACAGGGATGGACGGATGAGAGGACGCATCCGCCGTGTATACAACCAGTGCGCAACAGGAACATTAGGTAGGTAAAGAATCCCGTTACATGCCTATTGAGACATATTGACAATACGGTGGTAGGACCATTTTTTCTTGACCATCGGCACGCTAGGGGTGATGTGGTCAGCATCACGCCGGCCGACTTAACCTTCCCAGAGTTATTCTGGTACCCAATTCATGAGGCTGGGTCGACCCTGGAGCCATTTGCGGTCTAAAAAATCCCACCTCAACTGGGGATCGAACCAAGGACCACTGAGCTAGGAAGCCAGTGCGCTAACCACTGCGTTACCGCGGCTCCCAACATTAACATTACCATTAACATTACAATTAACACTAACATTAACATTAACACTAACATTAACATTAACGCTAACATTAACATTAACACTAACATTAACATTAACACTAACTTTAACATTAACATTACCACTAACAATAACATTAACACTAACATTAACATTAACACTAACATTAACACTAACATTAAAAATGTTAGTGTTAACGTTAGTGTTAATGTTTGTGTTAATGTTAGTGTTAATGTTAATGGTAATGTTAGTGTTAGTGTTAATGTTAATGTAACACTAACATTAACATAAACGCTAACATTAACATTAACATTAACACTAACATTAGCATTACCATTAACATTAACACTAACGTTAACACTAACATTAACACTAACATTAACACTAACATTAACATTAACACTAACATTAACATTAACGCTAACATTAACATTAACACTAACACTAACACTAACTTTAACATTACCACTAACAATAACATTAACATTAACACTAACATTAACACTAACATTAACACTAACATTAAAAATGTTAGTGTTAATGGTAATGTCAATGTTAATGTTAGTGTTAATGTAACACTAACATTAACACTAACATTAACATTAACACTAACATTAGCATTACCATTAACATTAACACTAATATTAACACTAACATTAACACTAACATTAACACTAACATTAACATTAACATATTAGTCCTCTTGCCTGAAGGTGTAGTAGTCCTATTCTTTATTTGTCTCCTCAGAGCCCCCCCCCCCCCCGCCACCCCCGGGAACTACACGGGGCTAGATGATATTTAATACACAATTTCAATCCAGACAAGAAAACACGAAGCTGATCAGACAGACAATTGTGAAGGCGTTAATGATGACGACAATGCTGAGCATGTTCTATTTGTTTCCTTCTTTCATCTTCTGTGTCAGCAGTATTGACACACCTGCGACAGCGCACAGTTACCGATCTGATTGACTAACCTTGGTAAAACAGTCACGGGTGAAATACAATAACAGGTGAAATTCTTGTTTCGTTTAGAGACTACTTGTTAATGTTGGATGGTAAATATTTTAATTTAGCCTATTTCTGGTTAATACATTCAGTAGCATAAGGTATTGGTAGTTAGCAAATGTGGTAGTATAACGTGCTGCTAGTTGGTTAATGTGGTAGTATAAAGTGCTGCTAGTTGGTTAATGTGGTAGTATAACGTGCTGATAGTTAGTAAATATGGTAGTATAACGAGCTGCTAGTTGGTAAATGTGGTAATATAACATGCTGCTTGTCAGTAAATGTGATAATACATGCTGCTAGTTGGTAAATGGGGTAATATAACATGCTGCGTGATGGTAAATGTAATAATACATGCTGCTAGTTGGTAAATGTGGTAATATATAGCATGCTGCTAGTTGGTAAATGTGGTAATATAACATGCTGCTTGTTGATAAATGTGATAATACATGCTGCTAGTTGGTAAATGGGGTAATATAGCATGCTGCTTGTTGGTAAATGGGATAATACATGCTGCTAGTTGTTAAATGTGGTAATATAACATGCTGCTAGTTGGTAAATGTGGTAATATAACATGCTGCTAGTTGGTAAATGTGGTAATATAACATGCTGCTAGTTGGTAAATGTGGTAATATAACATGCAGTTAATTGGTAAATGTGGTAATATAGCATGCTGCTAGTTGGAAAATGTGGTAATATAACATGCTGCTAGTTTGTAAATGTGGTAATATAACATGCTGCTTGTTGGTAAATGTGATAATATAACATGCTGCTAGTTGTTAAATTTAGTAATATAACATGCTGCTAGTTGGTAAATGTGGTAATATAACATGCTGCTAGTTGGTAAATATGGTAATATAACATGCTGCTAGTTGGTAAATGTGGTAATATAACATGCTGCTAATCGGTAAATATGGTAATATAACATGCTGCTAGTTGGAAAATGTGGTAAGATAACATGCTGCAAGTTGGTAGATGTGGTAATATAATATGCTGCTAATTGGTAAATGTGATAATATAACATGCTGCTAGTTGGTAAATGTAGTAATATAACATGCTGCTAGTTGGTAAATGTGATAATATAACATGCTGCTAGTTGGTAAATGTGATAATATAACTTTCTGCTAGTTGCGGTGATGCTGGTAATTGTTAAACTTGTAGTAGTAGGGGTAGCAGTAACAGTAGCAGCAGTTATAGTAGTAATAGTGATCGTAGTAGCAGTAGCAGGGATGGAGATGGTAATAGTAGTAGTAGTGGTGGTGGATATGGTTAGAATGATAGTTGAGGTGATTCTAGTAGTTGTTGTTGTAGTAACAGTAGTAAAAAGGTATTGGTAGTGGTAGGGTTTGGGATGGCAGTAGTAACATTAAGTATAGTACGAGTAGTAGCAGTAATAGTAATTGTAGTTGTAGTAACGATAGTGGTGGTAGTGGTGGTAGCAGTTGCTGGCAGTTAATATAGTAGGAGCAGTAATTATTTATGCTGTGGCTGTGATAGTGATGGTGCTAAAACTATTTATAGTGACTGTTGTTGCTTTTGTTGCGGTAGTCATGGTGGATATGGTAATGGTAGTAGAAATAAGAGTAACCCTCGTAGTATTAATAGTAACATTATTAGTAAGCACCCACTATTTCCTGGATTTTTTTTTTTAAGTTTTACAGCTCCGACACTGCTGTATTAAGTTAACAATCAACCAAGAAGACATTTATGCAATCACGCCTTTTAATGAAAAGGCGTTTGGTACTTCTTATAAAACCGTAACTTGCCGCTTGTAAAACGAGTCCGTAAATTAGGCACGAAGTAAAACAACATGTTCTTGAAACTGCACAAAACGTTACTGGGTATTAAAATAGATATGATTGTTATCGCTTTGCAAATGGATTATGGCTTTCAGTTAGTTTAATTTATTGGACCATATAATTCGGGTTGCAATGCTTACATTGTCGTGAGCTTACATCAGTTACATATAACTTAACATCGTTGTTCACAGGTCAAGGAATTTGGAAAACGAGACCATTTGTTTTAGAACTATCTTTGAAATTTGAAAAAAAAAAAAATACAGGAAACGATAACAAAGATTGTACTATATAGTGTAGAATATTATATATATATATATACGTTGGCAGCAATATAGACCCAGTTAGAGGGACGGAGAAGGACATCAAAATAAGAATACAGACGGTGGGGGGAGCTTTTCTTGCATCGAGAAATATATGAAGGTTAAAACAAAAAAAGGTATAACATACAACCTATCCGTACGACAAGATATAAAACACAACCAATCCGTACGACAAGGTATAACACACAACCTATCCGTACGACAAGATATAACACACAACCTATCCGTACGACAAGGTATAACACACAACCTATCCGTACTACAAGGTATAACACAACTTATCCGTACGTTACCTCTACACCTCACGGTAGAAGGGGAACGACTAAGTAAGTAAGTAAGTTATCCGTACGACAAGGTATAACACACAAATATGAGTATACAATTCAAATACCAATTTAGTCCTATTTTATGACCCTTAGGACATGGAGAATAATCCAAAAATAACAGCAGCAGCAGCAACAACAACAACCAAAAAGCAACAGACTTTCATAAATGGATGCTTGCGTAGAATAGAAGGATTTAAGAGAAATGACAAGATTACTAATACGGAGCTGACGACAAGAACTCACGCACCAGTGAAGCAAGGGATGAGAAGACGTTTCTGTAGCAACTTCTTTTATTTGATGAGGTTTTCAACCGCGAGTACATCCGCATGTTAGTCGCCACTTGTATACAACATCCCCGAAGGAGGAGTACCCATATTCTTCCTTTGTTTCACCAGAGACGCGCGTGAACTTCACTCACTGAGAGTGGTGTTACATAAAGTGATATTATTCGAGTTTTCTATTTGTGTTCTAAGCATGTATTTCTATTATTTATTTAACTAGGTAGAAGGGGAACGACTAACTAAGTATTTAACTAGGTTATACAGCGTGACTAAAAGAAAAGCTTAATGCGTATTTCCAACTGAACTCAGTTAACTGATATTATGATAACATCTCGCTTATCACAAGTGGTTCGATGATATTGGTGGAGATCACGGACCTGACCTTAAATTAGCTTACTCAATCAGTCACATGCTATCATTAAACTCTTCTGGGCCTATCGAGTGACGAGAAATATCCTTGTCTGACGTTCTGCAAAAGATAGTGGTCTTCATTTGTAATTAGCGTCTACTTCAGGGGTTCCCAATCCTTATTTTTCTCATGCCCTACGTCTGAGTCTCATTCACTTCTGTGTCCCCCCCCCCCCCCCTCCCACCCCAACCCAAGAGTGGCTGTTAGCTGGAAAAAGAGAAAGTGCTTTACCATCTCCATTATTTATTACCGTAATCTAAACTGTATCATATAAAGACATATAATATTTTTAGTAGCTAACAAAAGCAATTAATTCTATGCAGACATAATTGTGTGACAGCAAATATAAAATGTCTAACAGTATCATAAGGACTGCAAACAGAAAAGATTCTAATAGCTGATACTTACTTCTAAGTTGCAAAGAAAATTCTTAAAGACATAAAACATATAGTAACATCATAAGGCCTGCCAACAGAAAAGATTCTTACAATCGGTTCTTGATTCAAGTTAAGTTTGGGTGACACCCTCAGAAACTTATTGTGGCCCCCCGAAATATGGCATTTACTGTTGCACCCTAGTAATATGGCATGGCCCCCTGGGGCGTGTTAAATGGGGAGTTTAATGATAGCACGTGACTGAGTAAGCTAATTTGAGGTCAGATAGTTGAGAACCACTGACCTAAATAATCATTTGCACTGAAGAGAGGGAGGGGCTTTATATTATCTGTGTGTACCATCAAGATAACATCGGCGGGTACCAGATCCCGGAAATCAGATATGCTGACGACACAGTCCTCCTATCGACCAACCCAAAAGGACTTGAACAATTACTTCTGTCCACCAAAAAACACAGCGAGGCCCAGAATCTATACCTAAACACCAAGAAGACCAAAGTATTGACAACAGACAAAGTAAAGACCAAACCAGAAATTGAAATTGATGACGAAGAACTGGAAAGTGTCAATGAATTCGAATACTTAGGATCAATCATTAACAGCTCTGGCGACTGTGCAGTAGAAATTAAAAGAAGACTTGCAATTGCTTCACATAAGCTAATACAGATGAAAAACCTATGGCAAGGCACAAGCAAAGAAACAAAGTTACAACTGATCAGAGCATGTATATTCCCAGTAGCAACATACGGCTGCGAGACTTGGACACTCAATAAAACAGTTGCAAAAAAGATTACATCATTCGAAATGAAATGCTACAGAAGGATGTTGAGAATACCCTGGACAGAAAAAAAGACCAACAGAGAAGTACTGCACTCACTAAACGTACAGGAACATTGGCTCCTAAATACCATCGCAATAAGGAAGCTGAAATTTTTCGGTCATATAAAAAAGACATAATAGTCTGGAAAAAAACAGTGATGGAAGGCATGGTCCCTGGAAAAAGGGGAAGGGGTCGACCTAGACGACGGTGGACCCAGGACATCACAGAGAGTCTGAACTTGTCTTTGGCTGATGCAGGTCGACTTGCCCAGAATCGTGATGCGTTCAGAGCAGCTGTAATGGAGACAACGTTCTGGAAAGAATACGTCACATGATAATGACCATCAAGGACATTTTTTTACGGAAAATTTTAAGAGATCCGATCCAAAGCCTTGTCGTAAATTTATTTGACAGGAAGAGTCTTGGAAATAGTGGTCTTGTTTAGAGTGGAGAATGGTGGTGAAAAGCTATGTGATAGTAAGGGTTTTAGAAGTAAATAGTTGATTCACAGAGTGCTGGGAAGAGTACGGACAGACTGTTTTACGACAATTTGCCTCTCAATTCTACTCCAAAAAAACTCTTCTGGACAAACAATTATTTGCCAGTTTCCAGACTCACAACTGCGCTCACACCGATTTGGTGCTTCAGACACACAGACGCACGTGAATACAAACTACGATAACGAATATGGGAAAGTTTGGGTTTGGGCCTGCCAACACAAATGCTAAAAGTTTTATTCCTTTTATTTAACGTTAAAAAAAATCAAGTCACAAACAATTATCAATTTACATGCAGAAATCGAAGTTTCAAAATACAAAAAAAAACAAGGAGGGTTGGGGGGGGGGGGGGGGGGGGGGGTGGGGGGGGGGGGGGGGGTGGGGGGGGGTTTGAAGAGTAGTGTTCAATATGCCCTTCCATCTTGTACAGAAAAATGGAAAAAGGAACCCGGTCCAAATGACAGGTAGTTAACAGAAGTAGATAAATTAACCCAACAGTCAATTAATCTATCCTGAAAAGAGGGATTAGGAAACTAGTCCTATTATCTTTAACTGTGTTCCCTTCTACTAAGCTGACTAGGAAGGGGAAATAACAGAGGTTAAGAAATCCCACTTATAAAGTGAACCATGTAAGGAATAACTAACAAAGTGTCTACCAGGTACAGCAATTAAACTAGTTGCACATAAATCTCCTTTTAGTCATGCGCGCACGTGCTGGCCAACACACAAACTCACACACAGACTTACCGATCTTAGAAGCAGGCAATCCATAGAATTATACAAAAAAAACTCATCAATTAACACTTGACATATTGAGAGAGTCTGTTACTTCAATGTCCGGCCCCAGATTTAGCGAGGTTTGGCTGGTAGCAAATATTCCCGCTTATCGCCGGTCGTGAAGACTAAATGTTTTTGTGGTTTATTTTTCTGATATAAAAAAGTCTATGGGATTGCACCGTCGCAGTTAGATACTGGTGAGAATGGGGTGTGGCTTCTTAGATTTCACCGTTGGTGGTGAACCTTCTGCTTTAAATAAACCGAGGTGACTACAACTATCCAGTGAGGTAGGTTTTAAATCCGGTGAGGAAAAACTAGGTACCGTCACAGTTCAGGTAAATATGTACTTTCTCTCTCTCTCTCTCTCTCTCTCTCTCTCTCTCTCTCTGTAGCAGTAATTTTAATAAAAAACTCTGGCGATTGTTCTTCTTCCAGTTACAACTGAATATACTTGGTGAGGTGTTTAAATTTGTCAATGGGGGTGCTTTCTTTCTATTAATTTAGATAGCTGGATCCCAAACATAGGATCGCCTCAAAGATTTAAAATTTAATACACAGTCTCATCAGATTCTGGAAGGGGGTTTAAGAACTGAGTCTGGGGACTCTTTACCAGGTTGTACTTCTTCTTGCTGGGATCGCTAAGGTAACGATCATCATCATCTCATCTCAACCCGTAACCCGTCATGGGTCGTAGGGGTGCCATGGTGGAAGCATCAGCAGACAGGGTCCTCCACTGCTCTCTGTCCTCAGCAATGCGTACAAGTGTGGAAAAACCGTGTCCTGCCCATTCTTTGATGTTATCAGCCCAGGATTTTCTTTGCCTTCCTCTTCTCCGTTTACCTTCGACTGTACCCTGGAGGATCGTTTTTGAAAGGGAGTCATGACGAGTTACATGCCCAAACCAGGCAAACTTTCGACGTTTCACTACTGACAAAAGTGGTTCTTGGTGGCCTGCATAGGTGTTTATCTTCTCTCTAACATAGACATTTGTTTTGTGCTCTTTATAGCAAATGCGCAAAATTCTTCTATAACATTTATGCTCGAAAGCCTGAATCATTCGCTCCGTATCTGCAGTGAGTGTCCAGCTCTCACACCCATATAAGAGAATAGATAATACAAGTGATTTGTATAATTTGATCTTCACAGGAAAACTGATGTTACTTTTCCAGATCACATTCAGTCTTCTCATGGCAACTGAGGTCATCTCAAGTCTTGTCTTGATTTTTTTACTTGATCTTCCATCATTACATATAGTGGACCCGAGATATTTAAAGGTGTTAAATTCTTCTAACGTTTGCCCATTTAACGTAATGTTGGTCGAAACATGTTTCTTATGGCTATTCGCCAATATCTTGCTTTTTTCTATATTAATTTCCATCCCATATGTTCTTGTTACTTTCTCCAGTCTAGAGGTAAGGTCTTGAAGTTCTGATTCTGATCCAGCTATCAGATCGATATCATCAGCAAAACGTAGATTGCAAAGAGGTCGGCCTCCAATCGATATGGTTGTTTTATAATCATAAAGAGCCTCCTGCATAATATGTTCTAGATATATATTAAAGAGCACTGGGGACATGATACATCCCTGGCGAACTCCTACAGTTGTTTTGAAAAATTCTCCAATTTCATTGCTTGCAAAAAACAGCACTGCTTGCGTCCTTGCATAGTGCTTCAATGATATCTATGATGTTGGTATCAAAATTGAATTTTCTCATTATTTGCCATAAGCCTTCATGCCAGACTCGATCGAAGGCTTTTGTGAAATCGATGAAGTTATGGTATAAATCGTGTTGATGCTGGAGATGTTTTTCGATCAGTAATCTAATATTGAAGATTTGTTCTGAGGTACTTCTTTTTGGTCTAAAGCCAGCCTGTTCCTCGGACAAGATTTCTTCTGATTTCTGTTTTATTCTGTTCAAAAGTATCCTTAACATCACTTTACTTGGATGACTAATAAGGCAAATAGTTCTGTAGTTCTTGCACATTTTTAGATTTCCTTTCTTTGGAAGTGGTAATACTAATGACTGCGTCCACTCTTTTGGCCATTTTTTTGTACTCCATATCTTCTGACAAATTGTAGTCATGATTTTTACTATATCTGTTCCTCCATATTTCAAGAGCTCTGCTGGGATATTATCCACACCCGGTGACTTCCCTCCTTTCAGCGAACATATAGCCTCTTCCACTTCTTCCCGTAATATTGCTGCATTTCCGAGTTCCCTGTTTTCGCACTTAATGTTGTTTAATATGCTATAGTCAGTGTCGAGTTTACAGTTATATAATTCTTTACAATATTCTGTCCACCTTCTCATTACAGCTGTTTTTTCATTAAGCAGAGCCCCATTGCTATCTTCTATGACAGTTACCCTGGGCTGTTGGGGTTTTGATAGTCTTCTTAATGTGTCAAAAGCTGCCTTGCTGTTACCTTTTATTAGCCCCGTATTAATGGACTCACATTGATCAGCTACCCATTTTTCTTTGGCCTGTTTCATTTTCTTTCTAATATTTTTATTCACCATACTGTATTGCCATGCTGCTTCAGGAACCTCTTACTTAACCTTTTTCATTTCCCGCCGTGTATCACATAACTTCAGAATGTCATCTGTAACCCATGGTTTGTTTATTTTCTTTCTTTTACCAAGTATTTCTGTTGCTGATTCAATGAGCACGTCTTTCATGTTCTCTGTGATTGAGTTGATATCATCCTCCAAAAAGTTGAGAGCTGCGAATTTTCCTCCAACAGTTGCCTCAAAGATTCCCGCGATTTCTGGATCTTTCAGTTTGTCTAAATTGAATCTTAACTGAGAACATCTGTTTTGATTATAGTTCTTTTTAAGTTTAAGCTTGAGCGTCATCAATACCATGTCGTGATCACTACCAATGTCGGCGCCAGGAAAAGTCCTAGTCTTGGCTGTTATGATTATGGACTTGAATGGTTTCCGGATACAAGATATCAATTTGGCATGTATCTCAAGCGTCGAATCTGCCAGTTGTATCTTCTGAACTTGGTGATAAGGACAATACTGTACTTTGCTCCACGTGTCAAATGTTTATAGGTTTGCTTAAAAAATTCAAGTAAACTTAGATCATCTAGGTTTTCCTGTCCTCAAATTTAGCTACATGATGCCAAATGACCGTAGATCTTGTCCCTGGTTTTAGCTGATAGGAAATAAGAAAAAATAGGCGCCGAGAAGACTTCTTTCTTTAAGAATGTTCTTCATCCAGATTTTCATAAAATGCGCCATTGTTTATTCCTATACATATGATCAGATTTTTACCGGATGTGACAATAAAATATTAGGCTTTTGGTTTCCTGGCAATCAATTTATAATATTCTGATGACAGATGTCTGTTCATCTGTCTGTGATGTGCGATAAATTTTTCTCCATTGATGTTTCTCCTCTTTTCAACCACCTTTTGTGACCATATAAAAGTGTGTTCATCGAATCTTCTTTACACAGTTCACATTGCTGGTTTTGCCCGAAAGTTGGATGATAGTATCATTTTCTCGTTCACCTGTGCAACTCTTTTGCTCAGAACAGGTTGCCGGTTTCTAGCGTGCGGTACATTGGGAGTTCCAAATGATATGGTGAAACTTTCTTCGCAGTAGTCGAAAAAAGTTTTTTTCTCCATACCTAAAGTAATGTTGAAATCTCCCTGAGACATCATAAAATTTAGATGACAAGAGTTTGAGTTGTAATTCATTTACCGAAAATCAAGTGGTGCCGCCACGAGAAGGCAGGAGCTGGACTTTTGTTGTCAGAGGCTATGTGTTACGCACGCCTTAGGAGCATTTGGTCAGATATTGAGAGCTCGTCCTCAATTCCACTCTTAGTTTCTAGTAAAAATTCATACCGAAAATCAAGTATCATTTCCAAAGCGCGATAAATTTACAGTTAACTATTTATACACTGGCGTCTATAATTTTTATAAAATTCAGGAAGAACTCCTCGCGAATTTAATAGTTAAAACATACGTAAAAACTTGAACTAAACTCAATTAAATTTAGTTATAAATTCCCTCACGTCTTTAAATGTTACTTTAAGAATTTAAGTATCTATCATTTTGGGAAATAATATAATAGATATTTCATTACCTATTCCACTGGAACTATTTGAGATAAGTTTAATTTAATAGCTTTAAGTTAATCACAAAATCCAGTGAAATAAAATGAATGAATGAACTAGCCCACTGATCACTTTAAAACAAATATACTGAAGCACATTAAAAACGCACCACCTGTATAATCCAGGAACAGAGTGTGAAATGTAAATATAAGTGTGTACAAGTTTACATATTTGGAATCTTTATTCATTTTCCTATGAATCCATGCTGGTCATTAATTTGTACATTTGATTGTTATGAAATTCATTGCATTCTGTGCAGGCAAGGGAGAAAACCAAAAATACAAAAAAATGCACGTGCGTTATCCTGCTGGAGAAGCTGCAAGTCTGGATAAATTGTGAACGCAGGAGCAACCAGTGCATCCAGAACCTCATCTCGATATGCCACAGCATTAACATTTCCACGGAAGACGTGAAGAGGCAAGCGATGGTGAAAACTGAATCCTCCCCAAATGTGAATACAGCCACCTCGAAATCGGTTGACACAGCAATCTGCAAAGCGCTCTTCACACCGTCGCTAAATCCGCATACGTCCATCTGCAAAGGATATGTTGAATCTGTTCTCGTCTGTGAATAGGACAGCATTCCACTGCAGTCTAGTCCATCTGATATGTTGCTCTGCCCATTGCAGGCGCTGCTAACGATGTCTGTGAGTCAAGTTTGGCCCAACATAAGGTCGTCTTGCAGTAAGGCCTGTATCTCTGAGTCGTCGTATGACTGTCATTCGAGAGACTTGCCCATGTCTACCAAATCCACTATTGCTCTTGCTGTTTGACTTGCCGGGAGAGTACGTTTCCTTAGGTGACTCAGCACAATATGACGATCTTGCGCAGGGGTAGTAACTCGTGGTTGGCCACTCCGAAGTCTATCCCGGGCACTGCCAGTGGTTCCGTAACGTTCATTGAGACGTACAATAGTGCTGTGGTGGCAATTCATCCTTCTGGCAATGGCCCGCGAGCTCATTCCGGTCTCCAACATACCAATGGCTCGTTGGCGGTCGTTTTCAGATAGTCGTGGCATTTCAAGCACATGTACTGGGTGTTTTGTCTCAACGGCCTTTTTATACCGAGTATACTGCCACAACGCGTACACATCTTCAGGGTCATAGCTGTTGAGAATCGTGTTGCACGTGTAACTTTCATCGTTTTCATGTAGTCTGTACCCACACCCATGGGTTGAATCTTGCACTTTCCATTCCAGCAGCCATTCGCTCTCTACCTCATGGCAAACACGGGGAAAATCCATTCCCACACTTTTTTTTGCCAGCTTCTCGGCATCAGTATATATAATAGTGGTGCGTTTTTAATGTGCTTCAGTATATATTATACCGTTTAGCACAGAATAGAATTCACTGCAAATAAGTTGAGTATCCAGAGTGAATCAAACAGAATTTCACTATGCTAGTGCTTCTGTCAAGGTCTGGCGAAACGAGTGATAAAGTTGCATTCTTCAGGGTCTGTATATATCTAAATGAAATTCAAGATGAGAGGGACCTGTTAGATTCTAGCGCCTCTTTAGAGCCCAGGAAATGTCGAAGTTTCTAGCCGTCGTGTTAACCGCGATCGCCCCCTGGCCTCCGATCTCCGTCTCTCCTGTTTCTCAGTCTTTCGTGCAAGTCTGCCGGTTGCCACAGAAGTGCGAGGTCTGCAAGAAGCTTTCTTCGTCTACTCTGGTTCGCACTGCCGTGTCATCTTCCTGCGAGATGTTGCTCTGTTCGCTGCCTCCGCTTTCTTCTGACTGCTCTGGTCCATCTTGCGAGCGGTTCAGTGTTCGCACGGAGATGAGAAATTCCTGCGAGAAACTAGCTTCTCTGTTCTGGGGATCGTCTCAGTGTCTTTAGATCTCATGCCGCATACTTAATGAGCCCCGGTGGAATCGGTTCGCTCTGGCGAAACAACAAAGTTACAACAAATGTTCAGGGGTTTTAATGTTATGAAAAGCTAAAAGTCAGTTTAATCATCCATCAAATCAGGGAAAATTCACTTGTCGAACTAGAAGTACGTCACAATCGTCCCCACTTTTAGACATGAAACCATTTTTCATGTTTCATTTTTTGACAATGGAGGTGACCTTATTGGTGACTTTAGGATGAGTGGTATCTTCAGTTTGCTCTTCTTCCTCTGTAGACCAGTTTCTACTCAGGAAATCAGCCCCAACATTCTGTTTTCCTGGAATATATTCCACTTTAAAGGAATAAACACTCAATAACAAGGCCCAACGCATTATCCTTGCGTTAAATTCCTTATTGGCACCCAGGAAAGCTAATGGAGCATGGTCTTTTTGCACCGTTAAAGAAGTACCATACAGAAACTCATGATGGCGTCTGATGCCATGAATCAGAGCGAGACATTCTCTTTCAGCGACACTGTAGTTGCGTTCAGCCTTGTTCAGTTTCCGACTGCCGTAAGCTACTGGGAATAGCATATTCGGGTCACAGTCCTCGGCTTGAAGCAGTGTTGACCCGATGCCCTGACCTGACGCGTCGACTCTCAGTGCGAAAGGTTTCTTGATGTCAGGTAACCTCAGAATGGGGTATGCCGACAACTGTCCTTTCAACGTGTTGTAAACGTGTTCGCATTGTTGATCCCAAATGACCTTATCAGGACGCCCTTTCTTTGTGAGGTCAGTCAGAGGAGCTGTGAGTCCCTTGAAGTTCTGGATGTATTTCTGGTAATATGCACATAGTGATAAGAAGGAACGTACGTCTTTCTTTGTTCGGGGTCTTTTTGCTGCCGCTATTATCTCCACGTCCTTCTTAATAGGCCAACTACAGCCGTGAGAAATAGTATGCCACAGGAAGTCCAGCTTTTCAAAACCGATGAGACATTTGCTAGGTCTGGCTGTGAGACCACTTTCCTGTAGTCTCCTGAGGAGCATAGCAACCGTAGCAATATGTTCTTCGTAGGTTTCCGATGCAATTAAGATGTCATCCATGAAATTATGGATGTGGGGACTTTGCAAAGGTTCTAAAAGCTTTCTCATCATCCTTGTAACACTCCTGGTGCGTTATGCAATCCGAACGGCATCACATTAAATGTGTAATGTCCTTCACTAGTGCTGAAAGCTAACAAAGGTTTAACTTCCTCCTTGACTGGTATTTGATAATAACCTTTACTCAGGTCAATTTTGGAGAAAATTGTTGCTTTGCTGAGCTTAGTGAACAACTCAGAAACGATTTGGAGAGGTTCGGGCTGGAAATTCGTTACACAGCCGAACTTAGCTTATTGGGTTTCTGTAACAGCACTAACTCGAACTATAAGGAGATGTCAACTCGCAAATTCCTGCTTGCCGCAGCCTGTCTATCTCTCCGCGAAGTGCATCAGCTTTAGCATACGGGATGGGGTAAACTCTGGTACGAACAGGGGTCTCGTTTGTTAATTTCATGTCAAATTCGATGAGATTTGTTCGACCAGGTGCATCCGTTAAGACTGCACTGTACTGCTTCAGTAGCGCCCTGGTTTCTGTTTGTTGTTCTACTGAGAGATTGTCGCCGAACTTGACATCTTTAAAGGATTCTGTGGGTTGCAATGGATACTCCATGCAACCATCATCATCATCCTCGTCTTCCGTTGCTATGGTGACAGCCAGGAGATGCTCGGAGGATGGCACTGGTCTTTCCAGATATTTCTTAAGCAGATTTATGTGGAACACCTTCTCCTTTCCTTTAATGGAGATCTTGTAATTAGTACGTGAG
The DNA here is from genome assembly GCA_024509875.1 of Oreohelix idahoensis. Lineage (NCBI taxonomy): Eukaryota > Metazoa > Mollusca > Gastropoda > Stylommatophora > Oreohelicidae > Oreohelix > Oreohelix idahoensis. Next base: position 353,983 of record JAMPIV010018962.1, read on the forward strand.
ATATTTTTAAGGACGGTAAACGGCCCTTGCCATCCGATGCGATGTTTATTGCTTCCGGTTGGAAGTAGCAGCAAAACTTTCTCCCCTGGTTGTAGTTCTCTCTCTTTTGCAGCTTTTTTGTATCTTTTAGTATGTTTAGTGCGGGCTTTCTTAAGGTTGGTCGTAGCTAGATCCCATCCTAGCTTTAACCTTTCCTTGAGCTCAGATACATACTTGCTTGCAGAGACGACTGTCTCGTCAACCTTTTGGTCTGTCAGGGACCGAAGTAAGGCTTCTAGTGGCCCCTTTATAGGTCTGCCAAATAAAAGTGTAGCAGGCGGGAATCCCGTAGACGCTTGGGGTATCTCTCGGTAGGCGAATAAGGCAGCAGATATATATAGGTCCCAGTCTTCCGGTTTCTCCTGACCCAGCTTACGTAACATCATGTTGAGGCTGCCATTATAACGTTCCAAGAGCCCATTTCCGGCCGGATGGTAGGGACTTGTGTGGATATGTTTGGCCCTCAAGATCTTAAAGATCTCCATTAACAGGGTACGGAATTGGGATCCATTGTCCGTCAAAACTTGTTGAGGGAATCCCAACCGTGTAAAAATTTGCACGAGGGCTTCTGCGACATGCTTGCAATCTATGCATGTTAGCGGTACAGCTTCGGCCCACATTGTGCAAGTGTCGACTAAGGTCAGGATGAACCTGTTCCTTCTTTTGGTTTTTTCCAGCTCTCCAATAATGTCGACAGCAACCCGTTCAAATGGAGTCCCTACTATTGGCATTTGCCCCATGGGTACTGGGGGTGTCAAGTGCTTGGGTGCTACCCGTTGGCACTTGGCGCAGGATTCCACGTACCTGAGAATGTCAGAGTTCATTCCTGGCCACCAATAGTGGGTTTTTATTCGCTGAATAGTGGCGTTTTGTCCGATATGTCCGCTAAAGGGAAGAGAGTGCCCCAATTCTAAGATCTGGCTTCTGTACTGCGTCGGTACTAGGAGCTGGTTATTCCCCGTGTCCGGGTTGCCCGTTCTACGATACAATACGCCATCTTTAGAAAGGATGTCTCCGTTGTGTCTGGGGTCCTTAGCCATGGGCAGTTTTCTAAAGCAGGGCTCCAGAGTAGGGTCCTTTTGTTGCGTCTTCTTCAGTTCATTCGGCAACAAATTTGGCGCAGGTTCCCTCTCCTTCTTGGCTTGCCCTCTTGTGGTTACCGCTGCCACAATCGGCTCCTTTGGTCTCCCAATAAACACATATCTACATCCCAGGATAACTGGGTAGATCGGATCATCCATTATGGCCGCTTTGATAACACCTCTGACAAAATCAGAGTGTATCTCTACCGGTGCAATAGGAAGCGTCCTGAGTGCATCACTCTTGAAAACTCCACATAGTTTGACGGTTTCCTCTGTCTCCTGACCGGGTTTGACAAGGTGTCTGGTGACAATACAATAAAAACTTAATCCAGTGTCAAAGAGACAAGTAGTAGAGATACCATTCAAAATCAGAGTTCCTCGAGTTGAGGGTCGGTCCCCCTCAAGTTGAGAATCACTGACATTGACTCTACCTTTCGAGGCTGTATGCAAACATCCGATGCGGTTTGGACCGGTTTGTTTGCCCTGATCAGACGTTCCTGGTGTAGGTGTCTTTCCTTTTCCTTGACCTTGGTTGCCGCGCTGCCACGTAGGCTTGGTGGGTTGATCAGAAGTATTGTTTGGGGTAAATCGGGTTTTGTAGAATTTCGATTTTTCCTGGGGAGGTCTCTGGGTATTATTATCTCGTTGGTTATAATGTTGAGAAGGATTGGAAGAATAGGATGACTGCTCTAGATTTTGTTTTCGAGATGGCTCATCTGTGAGTTTACGTTTAGTGCTGGGAAGTTCGGCCATTGCATTGGTATAGCGTTCTGCCTTATTGAGGATGTCCTCAAGCCTGACTGCGCCCTGTTCAGCCAAAAATCTATGGGTTTCGTTTGACAGAGTTGACTTTATCTGTTCCACAAGAACAAGTTCAAGTAGTCCCTCATATGTAAGAGGTAGGTCAGATAATTCAATGCACTTTGTCAAATAGCCCGTGAGACGTGAAGAGAACTGCGGAAATGTTTCCGTGCTCTCTTTCCGGCTGTTTCTGAACATTTGCAGAAATTTTCGGGTGGTCATCTCAAACCGTTCTAGCAAGGCCTTCTTCGGCATATCGTAATCATGTTGGTTGGTTCCCAGCTTTGTGTACACGTCATTAGCATTACCTTTCAACGCAGTTAAGAGTTTAAGACTCCAACGGGAACTCTCTAACCAATACAGATTTGCAAGCCTCTCGAATTTCTCTAGGAAGGTGTTTTTTTTCATTGGGGCTAGGAAAAGACTCTAAAGCAAAAGACATCGCATTTAATTGGGCAGATTGAGTGCTGGAGAGATCCATTGACTGAGACTGGGGCGAAGACGGCTCTCCGTTATTCGAAGTAGAAGCGCCCCGACTCTCTAAAGCCTTAAGCGCCAGTTCGTGCTGTCTTTCCTTGTCTCTCTCTTCGCGTTGTCTCTCCTTCTCTCTTTCTCTGCGAACTTCCATCTGTGCCTCAAATTTCTTCTGCTCCAATTGACGATCGTCCGCTTCTTTCTTCCTAGCTTCTGCCCTCTCTTCCGCTTCTTTCTTCTCTTTTCCCTCTCTCTGTTGCTCCGCTTCATACCTTTCAAGTTCCCTGTTGACAAACAGGTTCGCGGCTTCTCCTTCTAACCCTGAGTCCTTCGCCTCCTGTCTCAGAATGGATCTTATCCTAATTCTCTCTGCCATGATAAAGAACTGGATGCTTCTAAGACTAGAGAATAGTAAGAAGAACCAAGGAGGGGAAAAAACGTCAAAGCCGCTACGAGAAAAAAAAAACACAAAGTATAACTTTACTTGTGTTACCTCCTACCTTGTACTGTACAAACTTATCGCTGCTATTATTGTCACTTAAGACTCTTAACGCAAGCGACTCTGCCACTAAAAATGGTAAGTTACACTAGGAAACAATCTACTTTTACTTAACAGTAGAGAAACATTTATATTAAAACAATTTAAAGGAAAAAAAATTTCCAAAAAATGTTTTCAATTCTCCGTCAACAAAACTCCGCCCCTGAAGTCAATTATGAGATTAGACGTTGTTAACTTAATTAAAAATTCAGAACAATCCGTCTTTAGCTTAGCTCAACTCAAACGCTTCAAAAACCTTTGTGATTGTTTAGCAATTACGCAATCCCAGCAATTTTATAGAAAAAAATTTTTCCAATATTTCTGCCAGAGAAAAATTCTAAGTACCAAATATTTTGTTATCTGTAACTTCCTACTGCTGTGGAAAGAACAAATCCTGTAAATATTTTTGTGTGGTCGACCCAAATACTAAAAAAGGCGTTGTCTAGGGGGTGTAATTATTTTTATTATACCCTACTTCACAAAAGACAACTCACTGACACTCTATCTAGTTAGACCCAGACTAAAAGATCAGACTCAAAAATATCTTTATCCCGGCGAGCCAGCCAATATTGTCGTAAATTTATCTGAGAGGAATAGTCTTGGAAATAATGGTCCTATTCAGAGTGGAGAATGGTGGTGAAAAGCTATGTGATAGTAAGGGTTTTAGAAGTAAATAGTTGATTCACAGAGTGCTGGGAAGAGTAAGGACAGACTGTTTTACGACAATTTGCCTCTCAATTCTACTCTAAAAAAAACTCTTCTGGACAAACAATTATTTGCCAGTTTCCAGACTCACAACTGCGCTCACACCGATTTGGTGCTTCAGACACACAGACGCACGTGAATACAAACTACGATAACGAATATGGGAAAGTTTGGGTTTGGGCCTGCCAACACAAATGCTAAAAGTTGTATTCCCTTTATTTAGCGTTAATGACCCAAAGACGCAGCAATAGAGAATGCAGTCAGCAACCCATAGCTTGACTGCTGGCGTCAGGGTCAGCAAACCAGAGCTGATCAAGACTCTACTCCACCTCCACGTCCCTGAAGTCTGGCTGAGAGAGTAGGGATCGAAGAGGGAAGGCAAACCCGGTCCCAAAAAATGCCATGCTGAAGTCGGATGTGCCGGCCGAAAGGCGCAGATATTGCAGCTCCGCTGTAAACAGACACAACGCAACCAACGTCCTTTTCAGGACGAACGAGGAAGAAGAAGAATTTAGCGTTAAAAAAATCAAGTCACAAACAATTATCAATTTACATGCAGAAATCGAAGTTTCAAAATAATAAAAAAACAAGGAGGGTGGGGGGTTGTTGAAGAGTAGTGTTCAATATGCCCTTCCCTCTTGTACAGAAAAATGGAAAAAGGAACCCGGTCCAAATGACAGGTAGTTAACAGAAGTAGATAAGTTAACCCAACAGTCAATTAATCTATCCTGAAAAGAGGGATTAGGAAATTAGTCCTATTATCTTTAACTGTTTTCCCTTCTACTAAGCAGACTAGGAAGGGGAAATAACATAGGTTAAGAAATCCCACTTATAAAGTGAACCATGTAAGGAATAACTAACAAAGTGTCTACCAGGTACAGCAATTAAAATAGTTGCACATAAATCTTCTTTTAGTCATGCACGCACGGTGCTGGCCAACACACAAACTCACACACAGACCTACCGATCTTAGAAGCAGGCAATCCATAGAATTATACAAAAAAAACTCATCAATTAACACTTGACATATTGAGAGTGTCTGTTACTTCAATGTCCGGCCCCAGATTTAGCGAGGTTTGGCTGGTAGCAAATATTCCCGCTTATCGCCGGTCGTGAAGACTAAATGTTTTTGTGGTTTATTTTTTTGATATAAAAAAAGTCTATGGGATGGCACCGTCGCAGTTAGATACTGGTGAGAATGGGGTGTGGCTTCTTAGATTTCACCGCTGGTGGTGAACCTTCTGCTTTAAAAAACCGAGGTGACTACAACTATCCAGTGAGGTAGGTTTTAAATCCGGTGAGGAAAAACTAGGTACCGTCACAGTTCAGGTAAATATGTACTCTCTCTCTCTCTCTCTCTCTCTCTCTCTCTCTCTCTCTCTCTCTCTCTCTCTCTCTCTGTAGCAGTAATTTTAATTAAAAAAAACTCTGGCGATTGTTCTTCTTCCAGTTACAACTGAATATACTTGGTGAGGTGTTTAAATTTGTCAATGGGGGTGCTTTCTTTCTATTAATTTAGATAGCTGGATCCCAAACATAGGATCGCCTGAAAGATTTAAATTTAATACACAGTCTCATCAGATTCTGGAAGGGGGTTTAAGAACTGAGTCTGGGGACTCTTTACCAGGTTGTACTTCTTCATGCTGGGATTGCTAAGGTAACGATCACTCTAGATAAAAGATAGAAAACATGTAATTCATACCGAAAATCAAGTATCATTTCCAAAGCGCGATAAATTTACAGTTAACTATTTATACACTCGCGTCTATAATTTTATTATAAAATTCAGGAAGAACTCCACGCGAATTTAGTAGTTAAAACATACGTAAAAACTAGAACTAATTTCAATTAAATTTAGTTATAAATTCCCTCGCGTCTTTAAATGTTACTTTAAGCATTTAAGTATCTATCATTTTGGGAAATAATGTAATAGATATTTCATTACCTATTCCACTGGAACTATTTGAGATAAGTTTAATTTAATAGCTTTAAGTTAGTCACAAAATCCAGTGAAATAAAATGAATGAATGAACTAGCCCACTGATCACTTTAAAACAAATATATTATACCGTTTAGCACAGAATACAATTCACTGCAAATAAGTTGAGTATCCAGAGTGAATCAAACAGAATTTCACTATGCTAGTGCTTCTGTCAAGGTCTGGCGAAACGAGAGATAAAGTTGCATTCTTCAGGGTCTGTATATATGTAAATGGAATTCAAGATGAGTGGGACATGTTAGATTCTAGCGCCTCTTTAGAACCCAGGAAAAGTCGAGGTTTCTAGCCGTCGTGTTAACCGCACCTCACGGTAGAAGGGGAACGACTTAGTAAGTAAGTAAGTGTTAACCGCGATTGCCCCCTGGCCTCCGATCTCCGTCTCTCCTGTTTCTCAGTGTTTCGAGCAAGTCTGCCGGTTGCCACAGAAGTGCGAGGTCTGCAAGAAGCTTTCTTCGTCTACTCTGGTTCGCACTGCCGTGTCATCTTCCTGCGAGACGTTGCTCTGTTCGCTGCCTCCGCTTTCTTCTGACCGCTCTGGTCCATCTTGCGAGCGGCTCAGTGTTCGCACGGAGATGAGAAATTCCTGCGAGAAACTAGCTTCTCTGTTCTGGGGATCATTTCAGTGTCTTTAGATCTCATGCCGCATACTTAATGAGCCCCGGTATAATCGGTTCGCTATGGCGAAACAACACAGTTACAACAAATGTTCAGGGGTTCTAATGTTATGAAAAGCTAAAAGTCCCTTTAATCATCCATCAAATCAGGGAAAATTCACTTGTCGAACTAGACGTACGTCACAAGCCTGCGCTGGTACAACAGGTGACGTGATAAAAGAGACTTCAGATAATAAAAGTTAGATGGGAAAATTGAACTAAGAGCCGTGGACAAAACCAGACGATGGTCACAGGTGATAATGCTCTTCAGCATTCACTCGTTAGTCATGCTAAATTTGCAGACCTGTCGCCAGAAAGAAACCCGCAGTCTTTTCCATCGCCATGCGGCATCCTTATAGCTTCTGCTTCAGTGCTATACCGTCAGGTCAGGTCCGGCGTCTTAAGTCATTGAAGGCTTGGCCAACTTTGGAGAATGTCTTCAGGAGTGTGGATTATGGTTCTGCTTGGACCATCATTAGTGTGAGATGTCCTGTGGCTATAGAGAAGGCCTAGAAGTCTGTGATAGCCAGTTGTTAAGCTGAAAAGGATGGTCTACTGGTGCGTATTAAGCTGGTGGATTGGGTCGGCAGTGTGAATTATTAGCTTTGGGCAACTAACTATAACATTTCTGAAATGAATTATTAGCTACGGACAACTAACTATAACATTTCTAAAATGAATTATTAGCAACCAGATGATGTATTAGGACATCCAGTGATGATATACTAGGACATCCAGTGATGATATACTAGGACATCCAGTGATGATGTACCAGGATATCCAGTGATGATATACCAGGACTTCCAGTGATGATGTACCAGGACATCCAGTGATGATGTACCAGGACATCCAGTGATGATGTACCAGGACATCCAGTGATAATGTACCAGGACATCCAGTGATGATATACTTGGACATCCAGTGATGATATACTAGGACACCCACTGATGATATACTAGGACAAAAGACAAAGAAAGTGCTTACGTTACGGTCACACAGCCTTCGTCGGGGACAAACTAATTTAAAACAACAGAAGTGAAAGAAGAGCAAGACTAAGTTAAAAACATAAAAATGATTCATATTTATCTTCCTTACTTTTACTTTGTTTTCCTTCCACTATTACGTAAAGCGTAGTGGGGAGCTGAAATATGCGTTCTTGCACCAAATGTGTCATTGTCTGCTGTGATGTCGTGTGGCTGTATGATGTCTGCTTTGATTTCGTGTGACTGTAGGATGCCTGCTGTGATGTCGTGTGGCTGCAGGATGTCTGCTGTGATGTCGTGTGGCTGTAGGATGTCTGCTGTGATGTCGTGTGGCTAAAGGATGTCTGCTGTGATGTCGTGTGGCTGTAGGATGTCTGCTGTGATGTCATGTGGCTGTAGGATGTTTGCTGTGATAACATGTGGCTGTAGGATGGCTGCTGTGATGTCGTGTGGCTGTAGGATGTCTGCTGTAATGTCGTGTGGCTGTAGGATGGCTGCTGTGATGTCGTGTAGCTGCTGTGATATCGTGTGGCTGTGATATCGTGTGGCTGTAGGATGTCTGCTGTGATGTCGTGTGGCTGTAGGATGTCTGCTGTGATGTCGTGTGGCTGTAGGATGTCTGCTGTGATGTCGTGTGGTTGTAGGATGTCTGCTGTGATGTCGTGTGGCTGTAGGATGTCTGCTGTGATGTCGTGTGGCTGTAGGATGTCTGCCGTGATGTCGTGGGGCTGTAGCATGTCCGCTGTGATGTAGTGTGGCTGTAGGATGTCTGTAATATTGTCTATTTATATGCCTCTTTTTTTTACCCCATGCCACGAAAACAGATCTTCTAATGCTGAAGTCACATACTGGACATTTTTCGGGTTCCATTCTCAGAAGAAGGCCAAACCGCTTAATATTATGTCTCTCTATGTACTATCCTAGTATATCATGATGCGGGAAGGGATCCCGTTACACGCCCATTGGGCATATTGGGAATATGGTGTTAGGCTCATATTTTCTTGACCATCGGCACTTTAGGGGTGATGTGGTCAGCATCACGCCGGCTGCCTTAACCTTCCTAGAAGTTGCTCTGGTACCCAGTAGGGACTGGGTCGACCCAGGAGCCGTTTGCGGCCTAAAGAAATCCCACCTCATATGGGGATCGAACCATAGATCACTGAGCTAGGAAGCCAGTGCACTAACCGCTATGCAGCCGCGGCTCCCTATCATGATGCAGTTCCTACAATTTTTTCTGATGTCATCGTGTTCCTTCTGGTTCTCCAGGTAACATTTATGGCTTTTCAAAATCATCACTTCTCACAGGATGTGGTTTATTTAAAATTTTTGTTAAAAATGATACGGCCCCAAAACGGAAATATCCGACATCGCTGACACCTATTCCAGAGTTGACAAAATGACCACTCGACAGGAGCCACGAAGAGCAACAAATAATTATTAATGTCTTAGAAACAGCGTTGATGACGTCATAAGCTTTCTGTCACACAACACTAGACAACAAAGCCAAGGCTTCATTCATAAATGAATGGTTGTAGGAGTAAGTTGAATCTGTAAGACATTCACAGCAAGGTCAATTGTCCACTATTTGCTTACAATATTACCCTACCTCACATTCCCCCCCACCCCCGTAATTTATTGTATACAGGAAAATTACAATTTCTGACTATGTGTGTGAGATTGTGTCTTTTCCTGCATAAAAATTATGATTTTTTCTGTCTTTTATTTGTAGGACAAAAAAATGCAGGGGGTGGGGGGGAGAGCAAGGTTGGAGTATTTGTGCTATTGTGGCCGGTGACTGACTTGTCTATTGTTTTATACTTGTACTTTGTGTTGATCGTATGTTAGGTTTCGTATCACAGCTCGATCAGTAGACTGCTTGTATTAGTTGGTAATTAATCTTCACGTACGACGACTTCGTTCTGAACGGCAGTTGACAAAATGAACTATGATGACAGCAGGCTTCATAACTCAACAGGTAGAACTTTATTGACATAGAGACATGAAAAATATGCCAGACTTAAATAACATGCCCAGCCTTCCTCATGTGGCTGGCGTATTGTACAACGAAAGATTTTATCTAAAACCACGATTTACTACTACAACTTTTTTCGAACCTTTCAAAACAGAACCTTCGCTCACAAACACTCACATAAACACTAAACCCACGTGAAACTCAATTCGTTCACCCCGCTTCAACAGACAAACAAGATACAAACTCTGTCACTTAAACAAGGGATGTAAGACTCATCTTAACCCCCATGTATATTTCTAATTATTACTTCCATTAGACCATTATTGAAATAGGACCTCTATCATTTCCCGTTTTCCCTCAGGAGTCTTCTCGGTCACACTAATTTATAATTTCACTTTCGTTACATAACTTCAGCTGGGCTAAATGTTTTCTTTATATAGTTCATTATTTATATCTCGATTACCTTTCCCAAGACCATATTAGAAGGCAGAGTTGAAGGCAAACGTGCAAGAGAAAGACAGCGCTACAAGTGGGAAGAAAACATCAAGAGTGCACCATCAAGACAAGAAACATAACACGTTGGCGATCCATTACAGCCGACCTTCCATGTGAAGATGGCACCTGATGATGGTGATAGTCCATTATATCTTACGTTTGCTGAATGAAAATGTTTATTTATTTGTATTCTCATATTTTGCTTACTGCCATTGTTCTATTAAACTTCTTTTTTTTTTCGTTTTATTTACCAACAATTAGGTCCTCATTTCCGCTACCAATAAACTGAAACATTCCACTAGATTCAAATGTAACCCATATGGTTTGAGAACATATTTGCAGCTGAGGAATGATATATAACCTGTTTATATTGTCCGAGTCTATACTGGGGTCGGAGCGGCTAAGTGGTAGGATGTCCGCGTCTAATTTTAAAAATGCGGGCTCGGTTTCTAGTTTAGGGGATACATTTTATTGACATTTTTTTTCAGAACCAGTGTGTCCTAATGATGTCATACTCTCACTGGTACTGAGGTAGGATGCCCAGCCTTCTCGGATAAGGTGGGGGGGGGGGGAAGAAATAGGAGGTCCCATGTGTAAGTTATGCACGTTAAAAATCTCTCGGCAGCTAGAAATCATAAAGAGTAGGCCTATCAGGCCGCTGCCCCAGTAAAATTTACAAAATTAGGAAAGAATGTGTCATGTCTGTATACACGCATTCGGATACTCGTTGTGCTACGGAGTTTGTGCGCTGTGCTGAGATTCTCCTTATGTGATCTAAGGGAGGAGATCGGAGCACTGATGGAGTTGTCCGTGTGCAATGAAAATAGTCCATAAAACCAAACAAAACCAATTGTCTGAGCATCACCACCTGCCCCTAAGATTTGAAAATACGTTTTACCGCCTGAGAATATTTGAGTTTACTGCCTACAACAACTATACACTTACGAGTAGATGTACCTGTCTGTTACGATACATTTAGTGTGTCAAATTGGAAATCTCATTTGTAAGTTTTTGTCGCGAAGAAATGTATCAGTATGAGTGAGTTTGTGTTGTTATGTGATGACGTAAGCCGTATATAGCTAAGACTTCATCATTTGAGTTTTGAAGGTGTTACCCATCGGGCCTTAGTATTTGAAGCGTGTGTAATGTGAATAAGATATATCTAACGTATTCCCCATAAGTGGACGACTATTGATTATAAGTCATGCAAATAATAATGTGTTATTCCTTTTTTATGATTTGTGGTGAATTAATGTCAGTCAGTCCGCATAATGATTAGATGATTTTTAAATCATATGTTTTTTACGTCAAGTGGCTTATTACGATCAATACTTTCAAGTTGATGACAGAATGTTAAATGTAATGTTATTAATAAAGCGAACAGGACCAAACAGCAAGTGTTTTTACATATTAAGTATTTCATGTTGAGTTTACGTGCTTCAAAGGTTGGCCCCCTTTCGAGTCAGTTGGAAGTTACAAGTTTTATGAACAAACTTCATAGACATTAATGTTTCATAACTAATACAGCATGAGTGCTTTATGCCAGCTTTTAACCTGTAGCACGGTCAAAACGATGACAACAAACGAATTAAAGCCAACACCTTACACTTTCGGCATCTACAGAACATTTAGAATAATGAGGAGGGCGAATGGGTAAATAGAGAGTAATTTGGATTATTTATTTAACAGCTCTTTAATCACATTGTTTTTTTTGTAAATGTACGATAAGCTTTAAAAAGTGTCCTTCACAGGCTCTGTCCTGAACATATACTTTAAGATTGCAAAAGTTCCTCACTCGCGTGAGCGCTACGTAAATTTAACCACAAGCAAAAACTGCTTTTGGTAGGTATACGCCTAAATGATGAATTAATTGTGCCTTCTTGATTGTTATTGCAAACGTTAAAATAACTGTTAACTGACGTAATATAAAGGTAACTGAAAGGCTTGCATCGCTTTACTCTAAAGTAGTGCGTGGAATGAAAACTCACCCACCTTAATTACTCTCCGTGATGATGTTTTTGTATTTTGTTTAAAAAGTCAGTCATTTGTAATTAGTTTTAACAGAATGTTAAAGTTAAAAACAACAACAACAAAACATAAAAGATATTCGGTGGCTCTTTTATTATGAAAATAAATTATAAATCTTCTTCTATTTTCTTGATGGGTTACTTGCGAAGAGTTGTGTGAAACCAAATAGATTAATGGTCTTTGTGTGAGATGATACCAAAGGGTGTTCAAAATAACGTTGACTCAACGCGCAGTGCAATGTGCGCCGTTTTCTTTTTTCCCGAAAAGCTGCTGCGACAGTTTCGAAAACACTGACCAATGCTGCATGAAAATACTGAAATGCATGCGTGTTCTTTGAATTGCTGTTCAAGATAGTTTTCACTCAAAGCACAGTGCAATGTCCACTATTTCTGTATTTTCCCAAAAAGCTGTTGCGTATGTGTCTTAGCTTTGAGACTGACTACCAAGAAAACTTACTGGTACAACGAGCTAGTGGCTCGCCAAAACATGGCTGGACATAATTATATTGTGTGCATTCTGCTGCATACCATGATGACTGCTTTAAATTTTATTCATTTCCATGTTGTTCCAGAAGTAAAACAATGTCACGGATGCAGTGGCACGAAAGCGTAGAAGCTTCAACGATGATGAGCAGTGAAACTTCGCTGGCTAAGTATTTAACTGTACGATGGAGCCTGTCACGAGAGGGTTGATTGTTATAGAAATTATAAAGTATCCTGGACAAAGTTGTATCAGGTGATACCAGGATAGTGCCAGATAAGAGACTGGTCTTACGAGTAATACCCCCTTCTCTGAAAAGAGTAAGGGTGTATGGACATCAAAGGTAGGATCAAGCTGTATAAGTTCCTAGAGAAGATGGTAATATATTACTCTAAGTTCCTACATGCTCCTCTCAAGATCCTCCTCTGTTTATATTATCAGCTCTGCTAGGGGTATTAACTAAACTATCTACCAACAAGAACTGTAACTTAACTTAAATAATTTAAGTAAGTCTGCTGGTAAATATTTACAATTTATGTTTACAGGTTTTTCTTTTCTTGTGTGAAAATCTTTCACCGAACTTAAAATTTAATTACAACAGTAAATAAATAAAATCACTTGTAAAATGGTCAAAAGTATCTAAAGTCTTTAAAATTTTAGGAAAGTTCTTCTCTCTTGGTTGAACTCACTCTGGTTGTAGAATATCTATATCTTAAGAACACTTTTATTTCACTGTCATTCAATTTTAGGCTATCACTGGCTATAACTATGCTCAACAAGATGTCATCTTTAGATATGTCTTTCTTAGAATCGTGGTTTTACTGGGTACTCTGAACAGTAGCCTTGTTTGGCCACTTGTCTAGTGAATTGAAGCCAGTCACACTCCTGACATGGAAGGAAAGGTCAAATGAAATTCCTCCAGGCAGTGGATACTGGGTGACTGTCCCTCTGAAGTCAAAGGGCGCTCGCACCACTAGTTCCTTTCAGTAAAGGCTGACTCTTTAAAGTGTACTTGGATGACAGGATATAACTTCTTCTTCTTCTTTGATCCTTAGCCGCCGACCGTCAAAGCAGTCAGTGGCCATTACGCCTGGAGGCGTCTTGTAGGGCAACAACAAATTGATTCCACTTTGCTCGGTCGGCGGCCATCCTTCGTACAGTGCCCCAACTTTGGTTCATTCTTTGCATCTCAGCCTCCACAGTCCTCCGCCAAGTTGTTTTTGGTCGGCCTCTCTTTCGTGTTCCTTCAGGGGTCCATAGCATAGCTGTTCTTGTGATGGCATCGGGGTCTCTTCTGAGGACATGGCCAACCCAGCTCCAGCGTCTGCCAGCTATGATGGTGTGCATGTCGTCTTGCTTGCTCCGAGTAAGCAGATCTTGGTTGGTGATGATATTCGGCCAAAAGATTCAGAGAATTTTTCTTAGACAGGATATAACTTGAAACATATTTGATTAACCACTATATTCTCTATCACTATCCCTCTAGAACAGAGGTAGGGGATGATAGACAGTTTCAGACAGTGTGACAGTAGAAGCACAGGGCATAATATATCAGTAATAACACAATCCAGTTCACTGTGAATACAATTTTCTCCAAATCCTTAGTTAGAGCCATTTGTCCATAATTCGCCTCCATAATGTTATTAGGTTTTGTGAAAAAAAATACTAAGTGATATCTTAAACAATATAGTAAAGTAATTCCTTTCATCCTTTCCTTTGTTCCTGGTGTGTTTAACACCATCAAGAAATAATTCTTTAAATGCTTTTCTAAAACCATGGACACTCTTTTTCTGCTTCCATTCTTAATTTATTTGAATATACACAGACTTGGTTTAGCCTCCAAAAATTACACAGTAGCTTAAAACACATCTACACACTTCCTAACGCACAAATTAATTAATTAACTAGAATTATATATATATATATATATATATATATATATATATATATATATATATATATATATATATATATATATATATATATATATATATATATATATATATAAAATGATACATTCTTTCTTACCCTCAAGTACATACAATCGAGCTGTTAATAGGTAACAGTCTGCTCTCAGATGCAGAAGGCAAAGGCAGTCTTCATTAACAGAACTTGCGCTCGCTGTATTTTTCAAAATTAAATGGCCTGCTTTCAATTTAGGGCATGTCCTATATATAGCCAAGGCCGAACGACAGAGGGAGCTTACTACTAAAGTGTGTTTGCGTTCCGAAATGCAGGCATACATTTGTCCAGCTGTTCAAATATGAAAAAATAGTAATCTACATATCCTCCTTATTCCTGGACCGATTTCCTTCATCTTAGGCTTAAAATTACGCCCTGGATTATTCTTTCTTTTCTAGATAATTCTCTTTTATTATCATACTATCATCTTTTCCTAGTCGTAGCCTAAACAGCAAAATGTTTGACTTGCCTGATGTCTTGATGCAGTCCACTCGAGATTTCTCCATTCCTATATTACTTCCCGTGGAAATCTTTGCACATTCTATTAAATGAACATTCCTATTAGTGAATTCGTGACCTCTGCCATGCTGTACTTCGCTCCTATGTCTGTAGCTCCAATTGAAACAAGGTTACACAGATTTGAGCTCGCCATTGTTAGGCTAGTACGTTTGTAAACACTATACATGAAGGTGCGATTCCATTGGTTCGTCTATCATACAGTTTTTATAAAGAATGGCGTGCCTTTTGGTCAGAATGACATGTTGTGAATCAGACTTCACGACAGAGCCACTCATTCACACATACCTTAACTGCTTAATATCAATGGGGATAAGTTCAGATA
Source organism: Oreohelix idahoensis (assembly GCA_024509875.1). Classification (NCBI taxonomy): domain Eukaryota; kingdom Metazoa; phylum Mollusca; class Gastropoda; order Stylommatophora; family Oreohelicidae; genus Oreohelix; species Oreohelix idahoensis. Next base: position 369,035 of record JAMPIV010018962.1, read on the forward strand.
TTTTGTCACCGAAAAACAACAGAGGTCGAATTTTTTTTAAAAATCCCGCATCACGAAGGGTATTGGGAAGAAATGTATGGCGTTTTAATTGGCGCGCCGATAGTTTCCAAGCCGGAATACGCCATGAACAGATTGCAAGTTTGGTAGGAAAACGTGGGATGACATGGCGTGACCCATTTAGACAATTAGAATGTTGAACATTGTTATCAATTTTTGTTTCTAAAATGTAAGTAGTATACAATGTACGCTACGGGTATCATTGTGGTGGCGCGCTGTGGTGGCGCGTGACTTTTTATATAAGGAAAATGTGGTGGCGCGCGGTGGTGGCGCGTGACTTTTTATATAAGGAAAATGTGGTGGCGCTTTGTGGTTGCGCGTGACTTTTATATAGAGATATATTTAGATAACAAGAAGACGATATTTATAGACAATAGGAAGAGGTTAATAGTTAGAGGTATATTTATAGATAACAAGAAGCCTTTTAGACAATAGGAAGACGATATTTATAGAACAGTTATACGAACAGTTATACGAACAGTTATACGAACAGTTAGACGATATATTTAGACATACAACGGTTATACGAACAGTTATATATAGGTAACAAAAAGAATTTTAGTTAATTTTTTTATTTTGTCAAATACTAAAGGACAAGTCTCAGTCGCTTGGTAGGTTTCTTCTTCTTCTTCGGTGGTAGATTAGGGACATTGGTCAGGTGGGTGTCTGTGGTGGTGGTCGTACTAAACCAACTCGGGTCTGGTGATATTGGACAACTAGAGTTCATGTATTCGTCAAACAGGTTAGTGGAGGTGGTAGGTTTATTCTTCTTCGGTGGTAGATTAGGGACATCGGCCAGGTGATTATCTGTGGTTGTAGTCGTAGGAAACCAACACAGTTCTGGGGATACTGGACAGCTAGAGTTCATGTATTCGTCGAACAGGTTAGTGGAGGGGGCAGGTTTCTTCAGTGGTAGATTGGTGACATCGGCCAGGTGATTGTCTGTGGTAGGAAACAAACTCGGTTCTGTTGATATTGGTTGGTAACAGCTGGAGTTGATGTACTGGTCAAACGTGGTACTGGTACCAGTAGTAGGATAGGTATCCGTGCTTGGTGGCTGTAATCGGTCAAATTCGGCGAGGATTTCACTCTGTAACGTTAACAAATGTTCAAACTCGGATCGAGTTAACGTAATGCCGGTTTTGGTAGGAAATTTGAGGTAGGATTCACCAAAATATTTTCGCACGTGAAGTAAAGGTTGACCTCGGTAAACACATACAGACGCGGCCTTCAGACCACTAGCCAAAGGTTTAAGCATTTCATCACAGCTCTTGATGTAGACCCAGTTGGTGGGAGCAGTCATCTTCAACGAGATGTAAGTAGATTGTCGTTATCACACCAACGCTTGAATAAAGTATGAGTGTCTCCAAAAGTCTGTTTATATGCAGGAATACCAGTTCAATCTGGTTTTTTTAGGCGTGCCCTAGCTAGGATTTGATTCGTCGAACATCGATCGCGTGAACAGACTCGTGTGTTAGCCAGGTTGTGATTCGTCGATGTGGTTGCGTGGGAACAATGACACATGGACGGGTTGGCGTGGGGAGAAACCCGATAGCAAAAAATACACACACCTGTCTATTGATCTCTTCCTTTGTCTATGAAAGCCATCTGGTGGTTTGCTAGCCAGGGTCTGACTAATCGAAAAATTAATCGATCGTTGGCGTGTTGTCTAGCCGAAAAGGGTAGTAGGACGCGCTGCATAGTACCACCTCGTGTTTTGATCAAGATGAAATAAATGGCGTAGAGCCCACAAACATTGGTGACTGCATCTTGTAAATGTCTGGCGTTGTAGTTAACAGGTCGAGTAGAGTTTCTGGCTATAAAATTAATAAGGTCCGGGTGTGTAGGTGGTAGGCCGAAAGAATCAAAATATTCAAAAGTGCCAAGTCCGTTATAATATAGAGCGACCCAGTGGTCACCCGGGCGATAGCTAGGATCAGTGTTGATGACGAAAGCAGCCGTCTTGGTCGGATCGATACGTAGAGGTAATTGGTCACGAGCTAAAACTTTAACGACCCCAGTTCGTTTAACAAATATATCTGACAGGAGGCTGGTCCGTATCTCGTCTGTGTTCATCGTCTACGTGGTGTAGTCTGTCAAAACTTGGCGCGATTTCGAGATCTCCAAGATCGAGTCTTGCTCGGCGTAGACGAGAACCTGTAATGGTTCGGGTGTGACCTCGGAGAATTTAAGTTCTACTGAGACAGGGCCCGACTTGGCCATCTCAAACTGGTCACCGTCCAGTAGACTGGGAGTGAGGTCAAAGGCGTATAAGGCGTAACCGTTCTTAAAATGTCTATACTCGAGATCGTTGCCGGCGTCTTTACCAACCAGTCCCATAGCTAGATTCGTCCCAAAGAAGGCTCTCACGTACTGGTTGTGTTCATAATCCATGGACAAAGGCTTGCCACTGACTGTTCTGCCGTCCGCGCTGACATTCAAATATATCAGACCAAAGATAGTGAAATTGAACGGGTTAGACGTGTACGACCCGTTAAAAGCGGTCGAAGTGACTAGATCAATCACGATCCGTGTGGGTGTTTGACTGAGAAATAGATTATCCTGCATGTGTGATAGCATACCTCTAGGGATAGAGAAAGTTTTTAACACAACTCGTTTCAAGGGGTACTTGGCATTACCTCGCACCAAGGCTTTCTCGTGGGCTAGAGAGACGGCGGGGTTTAATTTGGCTTTCCGGACAACCAAGGCCGCGTAAGTTATAATAGATTTATAACCAGCGGTGGGGTCGTGTCCCAGCACGTTAAAGGCATCTTTAGACGGGGTGAGTTTTACTTTAACGGTCACACCATTTAACAGGTAACGATCTTGAGCGAAGATATCTGAATGTAAACGACCCATCATATCAATGTCCTGAGAACCAGCGGCTATATGTCGACGCACTCTTAACCCGTTGTTATTGTCACCAATTGTGTCCGTAATAAAATTTGGCGTGTCTTTGTAAAACAGAGCCGATGTCAGATGCCCTCGTTTGGGTTCCTCCCCGTAATTCAACGTGGCTTCCAGGTAAGCTCTATAAGGGTAGGTGTTCTCGCTGGGTGTAATCAGCGTGTCGTTCAGTGAAACGTCGACTTGTGAGAATAAACTGTGCAGATAATAGTTGATCGGGGCCACCTCTGCGTCAGCGGGTAATGCGCTGCCATTAGCTAACGTAATTTTGGCGCGCACGTGTAGAAAAGTATTGAACAAATCTAGATATTCTTCACCGTTTCCCTATATTACAAATTCCACCGGGGCTCCGGGGGCTAAGGCGGCCAACGGATGTATCTCCACAAATTGTCCCTCTTCTACAGCTGTCTGCGTTGGTGGTACGCTAAACAAATCTAGACCACTGTGAAGACACTCGCACGAGTTGGGGTGAATAAGCACCATCATTCAAATATATCAGAGTACCTTCGCTTCTTCTGGTGAGAATGAGAAGGCCGAGCTCGGTTACTGCGTTTTATTCGTTTCGGCTCGCTAGGTGGGACAGCTCTCGTTTTTCTTTTTCTTCTTAGCCCGCTACCCGATTGGTTAGTGGTGAGGTGTTCAACCGCTCCCTGTAATAAACGTTGACCCGATTCCTTGGCTCGTTCGCTCGCGACCTGTAGACCGGTCCCAAGCCCTTCTCTGAGTAAAGCTTTGCCTCCAGTTTTTAACCATGGGAGAACCATGCGACCGAGCCCGCCGAAAAAACTACCCAAACCATGTCCTCTTTGACTTCTGCCTCCGATAAACACGGGCATCCCGTGACCAGCTTGGTTGCAGTAAAACTCCTCATATATCTTGGGGTTTCGTCGGATGGGTACGTGTCTCACCATTTTTTTTCTAGTCAAAATCAAACCGTCTGTGAGTTCGGAAGTGTAGTGTCAACACCGAAGCTCCGCTAGTGAATGGGATAGTCTTACCCTGATCGTTAGTTAAAAGGATTTCCACCGCGTCAAACGAAAAACGGCTCAGGGGTAAGTAGTGTGGTTTGTCGTAAATCCTGAAAACAGAAGCAGTAGTCCTATCCAAAATAGGAACAATCCGTAACAAAGGGACAGAGGCATCTCCAACCGGTCTCGCCGCTACGAGATCGCAGTACACGTATACATTTTTCATGTCGTTATCCATTTATACTTCAGTCTCGCCTCGTAGTATTGGGTCGATGTCTGTGGCGAGCGAGGCAGGAAAACCTTACATGTGTTTTAACGTCTCGCTAATTCTAAATTCAACCTCCGGATCATACAGATTCAAGGTGGCCTTATTATTGTTAAAATGGAATCTAACTCGGGCTTTTTCATCCACATCCGTGGCTAAAAGCAAACGATTCAACTCGTCGATCAGCGTGTCGGGTGACGTGTATAGACCAGCAGGTAACGTGAGTACCATAGACTCATCTTCTTTGTTGGGAAAGTAATGTATCCATACATCATCCTCTAGCACGTTAAAATAACTTTTGGGAAATTGAATCTCAACCAAACCGACCTCGTAACGCGAAGTCAAGTCTATAGTCTGTGGCAATTTGACGAAAAAGTGCCCGGCGTTATTGTTTGGGTATATTTTCATCGAGGCATTGCTGGGTAAAGTCACGTAAAAACTCATCCTATCTTAGGGTTAGGTAACATGTAACCCAGACAACTGCTCATTAAAGCGATCCAAAACTTGCCGTCTGGTCCCTCTGCGTTGCTCCGACTCAGATTGAATAACGAGACACCGATGACGACATATATAACGATCATCTGACAGATGAAAACGATCTATAGTCGCGGGACTAGTTTCCCAAAAAAGGCCAGAACGAGGTTCTCGCGGTCTTGGGAGGGGGTGGTCGCAAAACTGGGGTGCTCACTTCTTCTTCAATATCCATCAGTCTCGATATGTCGCTAGTTGTTTGGCGGAAATCCAGCTGTTGAATGACGAGTTATATCCGAACCATTTGACTAAATACTCTTTTACACCCCTGACACCTCGGCGTTCTTGTAAAATGGACTCGATTCGATAAACTATCTTGTCGCCGACTCGCTGCAGCTCTTCTTGGTAAAAAGAACCGTTCAGTTCCTCACCCGAATCATCTTTAAGGACGTACGTGACCGGTCTTGTTTGGTTTAGTCGACTGACCGTAAACAGTTCTTCTGTCCACGCCGACGTATAACCCTTTTTAAAAGTTTGTCTGGCTTGTGCGATCCGCACGCGATCACCAGCTTTAAAATAGACTTTTCTATCGACGACGTCAGGGGTCGAATACAACGTATGCCACACCTCTTCTTGATTGCTCGGAGTAACTTCCACTGGCGCCATCTTAATACTCCGATGATACGAATAATTGTAGTTATGGACCAGTTGCTGTATCACATCGACGTAGCGAAGAGTGTTGGTTTTGGTAAAGTAACGCCACGTTTTTTCTTTGAGGGTTCGATTAAACCTCTCGACAATAGCTGCTTTGGTATCCTCATTGTCTGTAGTGAAGAAATGGACCCCCTCATCTTTAAGAAACTTTAAGAATGTTTTGCTAACGAACTCACTACCTTTGTCTGTTTGAAAAGTTATCGGTTTGCGACTGTTAAAAATTGTTTTTACCGCTGCTACTAACGCTGTCCCAGTCTTGTTTTTCAACGGAACAGCCCAAGCGAATTTACTAAATACGTCAATACACGTTACTAGATAGGAATACCCATCGTTGAATCTTTTTAAACCTCGCAAGTCAATTAAATCAGCCTGAAACTGTTGGTCGATACCACCCGCAATGGTGGTACGTCGTTTAAATTTTCTGCGCACCGGTTTGTGTAGGGTGTAACTGTCCTGATGACCTAACCACTCCTTCTCAAGGAAATACTAAGTTGAAATCTGTTGTTATGTAAGGGGTCGACCTTTGGTGCATCATCCAGCCTTTAAGGTAAATGGTTGGTCGACTAAGTTTTTTGGAGTGGTCGTACTTTTTTAATGTTGTAGTAAATTTTTTTGCGTACCCACCGGTTTGTGTGGGTGTTTTAATCTATCGACTATGCGGTTCTTGGTTTGGGGATATGGAGTGCTTTACATTTCGCAATTGTCCCCTGAGCAAACGGGACCTGTTTTTAAGTCGATTAGTGGGTTTTGTTGTGTTTGGTTGACTACGGGGCTGGGGGTGTTCGGAGGAGGGACTTGTTATTTGTCCTGTAGAACTTTTTGGTGGTAGTTGTTGGTTGGGGTGTTCCATAGAACCCGGGTCGTTTTGGCTCGTAGTAATGTTGTTTTAAAATCTTATTCACTTCTTTGGCCATGCTTCCCACTTTGGTGTCTTTTTCCTTCTTCTGAGCGAATACGACGATGATTCTCGCAATTTACTGGCAACCACCTTTTTCCGATTAGTGGGTGTGACGAGTGGGGACTGAGGAAATTTGTCGACGACCTCATCTTTAAGTACAGCGGGTTGTTCGCTGGTTTGTAATGGTGGTGGTTGTTTAATATCCACGAGACCTAGAGGTACGTGACTACTGTTCTAGTCGATTCAAATAACGCTGTAGTGTTTGTTGATATAGTCGTGCTTTGTCAGCCACTGACATATCTTCTCTTCCCAAGACTAGTTGCATTTGAGTATCTAATTCTCCCAAGTTATCTCTTAGAGCGTCGGGTGGTCTATAAGGTTTTTGAGTCTCTAACAAACGAGGATCCATCAAAATCAATTTCTTAGCCATCTAAAAGAGCCCTCTAAGTACAGTTAGTATTGGAGTTAACAACGCAGTTAAAAAACCTCCAGTTTGTAAAAATTATTTTCGTCTTTTGAGCGACAATTTTTTCTTGGTAAGCGCTCTCATGGTGTTTTTGTAACGACGCATACGTCTCTTCTGAGGGGGTGTCAGTGTAACGTTACCTTTTAATAAGTTGTGACAACATTCACAGAGTGTTCCTACCAGATCGGGTGACGCTGTTTTCATAACAGCCTTAATGACTGGTGGTTTGGCTGTACCTAGAAACTTTAACATGTCAGCATGTCTTTTTACCTTTTCTCCCATTTTGTTACTTGGGTACGTAAACAATTTGTTGTTCCTCTGGAAATATGTGGGTGCAAAGTCTCAAATTGTCTGGTGTTTCTTGACGAAGGTCGATTACCAAATAGCCATGTGGGGTCGACGTCGCGTCTTTAAAACTCTCTTGGACATAGGCAGTCCGACCTAGGTACATCTGTTTGGCTAGATTAACAATCTGCGACCCATCGCGTGGATTTTTGAAAAGTACTATATAATGAGAATTCAAACTAATGGTTCTTTGTTCTTGCCAAATAAATTTTGCACAAGATAAAATACGCTTACATTGCGATGATGACTTGATTTTGTGAATAATTTAGTTACTCGCTCATCTGTTTCGTTCATGAGGTCATCGATAATTACCAAACGTTTCTTATCACCTGTCCACTGCTCAATATCGGGCAGTCCTTCAATAAACTGAACGCCAGTCATGGAATTGAATAGTGGTTGGTATTCCCCATAACAGCATATAATTTCATCGGGTACGGTTGTCACCATATCTTTGATATGTGTCAAAAAACGATGTACAAAAACAGTCTTTCCACTAGAAGTAGGACCTGAAACCAAACAAGTGAACGGATGAACCCAACGCGGGTCCATAGTTAACAACGATAACTTACACCTACAGACAGTTATTTTATATCTAAAACACAACGTGAGAACCCCTGTTCCCAACGTAAGAATCATGCTAATAATCACGAGAACCCCTGTTCCCATCGTACGACTCATGCTAACAATGTGATAACCCCTTTTCAAGAACATGAGAATCATGCTAATAATCACGAGAACCCCTGTGTTTTCAACGTAAGAAGCGTACTAATAATGTGAGAATCAATGTGCTTTCAACAACGTAAGAATCGTACTAACAATGTGAGAATCACTGTGTTTTCAACAACGTAAGAATCACCATTGGTGTAAAAGAAAGTTTCAAACCACTCGTTACTTAGTAACAAAGACGTAACTATCATTCTTATTCTTCATCAACAGACTATAACAATATTAAATTTTGTTTATTAAATTTTGTATTTAAAAGCGTGATCTAATAAAAAAAGTGTTAAGTTATACACTTTCACACACTGGGCTGGACAGTTATAACTAACAATTCTATTTTGTTCAAAAGTTTGATAAAACTTGTCTTCGAACAAATTATTAACATCTGCTATAAGGAAGAAATGTGTTAGATATGTATCATTCTGTAACTAACCAGCGTTCAGGTCGGATCACTCGTTTTGAAAAATCAGACGCTGAGACCAAGAAATTCCGAAAACAAGACAACTAAAAGTAAGTTATTCTGTTTTATTCGTATTTTGTGTTAGGAAGTTAAAATAATTATTTCTATTTAGAGACTATATAAATTTTCTAGTTTGGTTGTTTTTATTATTCGTGTGTTGTATTAAATATCTGTTTTCTATTTAAAAGATATGGTTGTGTTTTCGTCTTTTCGCTAGGGAGTGATGGTAAAATCTGTTTCAAAATATAATTAGTCCAGCCGCTATTTAAAAACATTTGTTTGTTAAGGTGTTAACTCTGAGACTAAATTGTTATTTTTATCTGTGTGTTATGTTAAATTCTTACATGTCATTTTTAAAGAGTGGTTGCTTTTTGATAAGTTAAGACTTACCCGATTTATTATGTACTATAGTCTAATAATTATCCTTAGTTTAAATCTTATCTACGTTTCTCCCCTATTGTTAGACAAGTGCTTTGTTCATTTTATTTTTGCGAGGTTTATTTTTGTGTGTGTTAACGTAATAAAAATACAGAGACTGATAACGCAAAAATTAAAAAACACTTTTATCACATTAAAAAGAATATTTAGAACATAGCACATTTTTGGCTTTAACAGTACTGAACTGCACAAGGCCTTGCTATGGTACAAACGACCAAAACACGTTAATAAAATTTATATCTCCATTATTTTAAACGACAGGGCAGATCGTCACTTGTCTCACGAGCATGTTGGATCACGCACAGGCTGGGTTTTAAATCGATATTTTTTCTGACACAGCGCGCGCGGTGTATTTTTTGATACGTTAACATCACAGAATAAAAACAAGACTGTGTTTTATTTACCTGTTTATTCTCTCTCTCTCTCTCTCTCTCTCTCTCTCTCTCTCTCTCTCTCTGTCTTTCTTTCTCCTCTCTCTCATTCTCTCTCTTTCTTTCTCTCTCTCTCTCTCTCTCTCTCTTTCTTTCTTTCTTTCTCAGCTTGTCTTATTTAACTGATTGTTACATATATGTTGTTGTATTTAATTTTATGTGTGAGTAACGTTTTCTTGTTCCTCTTCAACAGATGTCTTCAACTCAAAGATATGGTTGTGTACAGTGCAATACCTCTTTTACGAGGAGTCGTGACCTTACTCGGCATACGTGCACAGTCCATACAGACCAGAATCACCCCGGTCGTGTCTGTCCTAAAGTCTTTGCAGGACCTGAGGCATTACAACACCATATAGCTCTCGAGCATGGGCCAGGGGCACAAAGATCAGACACCCCAGTGGGGGCCACTGCACAAACCCATCATACAGACCCAGTGGTACCAAACACATCAGTGGGGCACAGCATAATATGTACCCGGTGCAACAAGACCTTCACCAGACGTGATGCATTATCACGGCACATAAAAACAGTGCACTCAACCCCTCTGTTTTCCTGTGAGATCTGTGGGAAAACCTTTTCTCATGGTGATAGGTTGCGGGTTCATACACTACAGCATCATACATCTGTCCCAACACCACACTCATTCCCCACACCAGGTGCCACGTTAGACTCATCATCATCAACCTCGAGAATGCCAACAGCGCACCAACAGACACTAACAGCCGGTGCCACAACAGACTCATCATCATCATCAACCTCGAGAATGCCAGTAGCACACCAACAGACACTAACACCCGGTGCCACAACAGACTCAACATCATCATCAACCTCGGGAATGCCAGCAACGCTCAAACAGACACTAAGAGCGGGTGCCACAACAGACTCATCATCATCTACGGCGGGATCTACCACAGCAACAACTTCCACTCTACCTTCAGGACCCACTTCAACAAGTTCCATCCCATCGTCCTCTACAAATCCAGGCCAGACCAAGAAAAGAACAATGCCCAGTACCCACCAAACCCATATTAGAAAACCCCGTCTGGCCTCTGAAGAAGACTCGTTAGATGCCCTACCAGCTGACATAAAGCAAGTCTATATTGACAACTGGCAGGCGATCAAAACACACGCAAACAAACATAAATTCCTGTCCACTTTCACTTTCTTTCACAGACCAGACGAATCCGTTGAATGGCTTTCCTTACTCACACCAATCTTCACACAACGAACAAAACGCTTCAAAATAAACTACAGTTTCCACATCATCTTACGACACAGAGAAACTCGAGAATTAAGATTTTTTTACTCTTCGCATAACAATGCAGTCGTCTTAGATCAACCGCACCTAGTCAACAACATTACAGATTTCAAAGCTTTTGTCTCACAATTACACGACAGCGATATTCTTACACACGCACAATTAAACAGACCAAACACAAAATATTTTGTCGAAGCAATTCCAGCTACATCTTTCTATCTTTGCCATATTCAAGATTTTCCAATTGGTTGTTTATTACAAGACATCCCCTCTTTCATTACCGAAAATAAACACATCAATACATTACAACACGATTCACATTCAAAACCTTACATCGATAACTTTTGCTTTTTTAGGTGTCTGACCGTTTTTAGGGGTGGTGCCGTTAAGAATGTTAGAAAACACACGCGTCGACTCGTCGAACAGTGGCAAACACAGCAGGGACTATCGTCCCTCATCGATTTCCCCGGGGTTAGTTTAATCGATATTGCAGCCTTAGAAAAATATTTTAATATAAATATTGACGTTTTCGAGTTTGACGACGCGGAAAACCTGACCCCCAAACTTAGAGGTAGTGATAGTTTTCCAGATACGTTGCGTCTTTTAATGTTTAAAAATCACTTTATGTATATTGCAGATATTGATAGGGCCAGTCATTCTTTTTTCGTGTCCCAAGTGCGGTAAATTGTGGAAGTTTTTTAGGTTTATGGAGCGCCATGAAAAGACGTGTGTCGGGGATAAGAAGAGGGAAATTTTTAACGGTGGTGTGTATAATCCCCCAGAGACCATTTGGGAAGCGCTCAATGAGCTGGGAATAGATCTCGATACAAAATTCGTCTTTCCCTACCGGGCAACGTTTGACTATGAGAGTTATTTTGATAACACGGTAGTGCCCAGTGGTAACGCCACTACATACACAGCCAAACACATCCCCCTGTCTTGCTCGGTGGCTTCTAACGTCCCCGGTTTTGAGGCCCCCATGTGTTTTATCACAACGGGTGATCCGCAAGACTTGGTCAATAAGATAACTGATTATCTGATCAAAATTTCCGAGGGAGCTTACGAGATTTTGCGTGCGTATTTTGATGACGTATACACACAACTCGAGGCTTTAGAGAAGCTAGGAAAGTCAGACGGGCTCCTTGACAGACTCGATAATTATTTACAGGAACTACCAGTACTAGGGTTCAATTCTGGCAAGTATGACGTGAATGTGATCAAACCGTACCTCATCAAATATTTCATGTGTGAAGAGTTCAAATTTTTAGTCAAGCGCAATAATAATGTTATGTGTATTGCCACTCGCGAGTTAAAGTTTTTAGATATAGTCAACTACCTAGCCCCCGGTTTTAGCTATAGCAAATATCTGGCCGCGTACAACGTTAAAGAAACCAAAGGGTATTTTTGTTACGAATACATAACAGATTTAGCAAAATTAGACGAAACGGCGCTACCACCCCACTCGGCATTTTTTCCGCCCTTAAAAACACTAACATTTCCGTCGACGTCAGGGAGAATGGTTTCAAGCACCACAAACTCCATAAATATACCGTGCAGTGCCGCGACTGGTTGAGTTGGGTCTCACACCAAAATAAAGTGGTTTTGAAAACCCAGTTTAACGGTCGTGAAATGTCGTTGGGTTATATGGGCATTAGGGTAGATGGTTGGGACAAATACTCTCGTACCGCCTACCAGTTCCACGGGTGTCTATTCCATGGCCACCCTGACTGCCCACTAACCGCCGGTCGTGACGTTAACCCAGTCAACAAAAAACCTTTGACTGAATTGTACGTAAAGACGCTGGAAATTGGTTCTTATTTGGTGTACGAGTGCGACGTCAGATTGGTCGAAATGTGGGAATGTGAGTGGCAAGAGTTGAAGAAAACCGATCCATCATTCCGTCGTTTTCTGAGCGCCACCTTCCCGACCGTGAAACCCTCGTACACCAAATGCCGGTATCCATTAACAGAAGACAATATTCTCGCCTCTGTGTTAGACGAGACCTTGTTTGGCCTAGTCGAGTGTGACATTCATGTCCCCGACTCCCTAAAAGAACATTTCTCGGAAAGGACGCCCATTTCAAAAACGTTGACGTCACGAGGGAAGATATTGGGTCCTTCATGCGGGAATACGCCGAGAAACACAAGCTTCTGACTACCCCCAGACGGACGTTGATCGGGAGTTATGTGGGCAAAAAGATTCTGTTGGCGACACCTTTGCTTCGATGGTACCTGACAAAAGGATTAGAAGTCACCTGTATCTACCAGGTGATTGAATATGCACCTGTGACGTGTTTTAAACAGTTTGGGGACACTGTTTCGAACGCGCGTCGACAAGGTGATACAGATCCTGCCTACGCCATAACCAGCGAGACCATGAAACTGTTGGGTAACGCCGCCTATGGTAAGACATTGACCAATAAGGCGAAGCACGTGGATGTCTCATACACGATGGGAGACGATACGTCTGACCTAATAAACTCCCCCCGATTTAGGAAAATGACGTTAGTGACGGACGAGATTTTTGAAGTAGAAAGACGTAAACAGACAATTAGTTGGGACCTGCCCGCGCAGATAGGTTTTTTCGTGTACCAATACTCCAAATTGAGAATGTTAGAGTTTTACTATGACTGCTTAGATAAATTTGTAGATAGGTCAGACTTTCAGTTGTGTGAGACAGACACAGACAGTCTTTACTTGGCCCTTAGCGCGAATAACTTAGCGGACGTTGTTAAGCCCGCTATGCGACGAGAATTTTACAGTACCTACCACCAGTGGTTCCCCGCCGAAGTATGCCCCGAACATAGACCCGTTTTCGTCGCTACCGAGGGTAAAACGCGCCCCGTTTGTCAGAAATGCCGCGAACAAATATTATTCGACAAATGGACACCGGGCCTTTTTAAATTAGAGTACGAAGGCAGCGTGATGATTTTGCTGTGCAGCAAGACTTATCACTGTTTTGGTGATTATGACAAGACCACCACAAAAGGACTCAGCAAACACCACAACAAAATCGACAAAAATACATTCTTAGAAGTACTCAACACACAACAAGCACAGGGCGGGAAAATATTGGATTCAGAGCACACAAATCCTCCATCTACACATACGAACAACACCGCAACGCCCTGTCTTACTTTTACATCAAAAGACAGGTACATCCCGACAACGTCACCACATCACCTCTCAACATCTAAACTCTCTGTCTCTTCCACTATGTACACAGATACCTACAGGTATATACACCACACAATACATAAACGCTCTATTTCTTACGACGTGACGACACCCCTCAAGGTCTGGTCTGGAACTGTACCCCAGTGATATTATATTTCTTAATGTGATAATGTTACTACTGTAACAAAACACCACTAATTGAAATACATACTGTCTTTCCAATATAAATATGTATATAACAAAGTACATGTGTGATCCTATGTGTTATTTGGCAATTGTACATACTCATGTAATGTTAAAAAATACTATATATGTACTCCTATATATTACCATATATGCTTCTATATGTTTTGTTACTACAAAACAGCATTTGAAAAATAAAAATATATTAACTAAAATTCATTTTTTGTTACCTATATAACTGTTGTAACATCATCTTCTTATTGTCTAAATATATCCTCTTCCTGATGTCCTGTATGTCTACTTATTGTATGTCTAAATATATATTGTCTAACTGTTATCTAAATATATCGTCTAACTATTCGTATAACTGTTGTCCTGTATGTCTAGTTATTGTATGTCTGAATATATATCGTCTTTTTGTTGCCTAAATATATCGTCTTCCTGTTATCTAAATATATCTCTATATAAAAGTCACGCGCCACCACACAGCGCCACCACATTTTCCTTGTATAAAAAGTCACGCGCCAAGACCGCGCACCACCACTATTTCCTTATATAAAAAGTCACGCGCCACCACAGCACGCCACCACAATGATAACCGTAGCGTACATTGTATACTACTAACGTAACACCAGAAGCCAAAAGTATCTCAGACACAAGTTAGTACACATTATGGCTTCTTGTGGTTCATCAAATATAACTGTCTGTGGGTCAACCAGTGTATCCGAATCAACCAATACAGCTGTGCTGGATAAACCAATTTATCTGTTTGTAGGTTAAACCAATCCAGGGGTTTTAAACTGTTTATATCGGCCACTTAATTTTGAAAGCAGATATTGTCGGCGTTTCATTTAATAATTATAAGAAACTTTTAACCTACCTGATAATAATCAAGTTTGGTATAGGTAAAGTGAGTGTGATTGTGTGCTGGCAAAGTCGTTCACACAACAGGTGAGCACACGGGAGTCATCGAGTATGGAACGACTGGTGATATTTAATTATTGTTTATTAACTCACAGCACATCATCACGTAGACATAGACGAACATAGCTACATCGAATCATAGTATATAATTTCCACACTGCATCAATACCTAATACGGCCAGTCCTAATCCTGGACTTATAATAGCTTAATAGCTTCATACATCTCCACACTGCAGTTAATATATAATATGGCCTGTCCTAATCGTGGACTTATAATAGCTTCATAGCTTCATACATCTCCACACTGCAGTTAATATATAATATGGCCTGTCCTAATCCTGGACTTATAATAGCTTCATAGCTTCATACATCTCCACACTGCAGTTAATATATAATATGGCCTGTCCTACACAGCGAAATATATAAGTCGACATTTTCTTAAGTCCTACGTAGGCATACACTATCCAAAAACCACTGGGGCTCGACCTACACGGTCCACGCCCAAAACACAACTCCCAAATCACACACTAGTCCCGCCAAAAACCCCGTCACGAGACGCGGCTGTCTTGAACACCGCTTGCGATAATACATGCAGACTAGCTGCGAGCTATTCACATGGCTCAAAACAGTACAGAATAAATACCTCTCAACATTTGAGATTAAACAGCGTTCACACGCTTATCTGTACTCTGCCACTCCAAAAATAGGAAAAGATAATTCTATCCTAAAGTCAAACAAGTATCCGCTTAATCAAGCGTTGCAACTCGAAATTTAATTTGTCCAAAACATTCTAAAGATTACTTCCCCTTCCATAAGATCCACTTGCAACAGTTACCACCCGCTCCGGGAAAAAAACATGATTCTATCATTTTTTGAAAAAATTAACTCCCAAAAACAAAAAAAATTTAAAAGACAAAGAAGTTCTAACATATGCTCACAAAAATCACCTTATTTTAAATCAAAATTATATCTACAACAAATATCAGCATTAAAGTGTAAAGTGGCAATTAAAGCATACAGCATAATCAGCTAAGTACAAAAAGTAATTAGCTAAATATACAAATATGATCAGTTCCAAAATTAAGTTACGTATATTTAGTACAAACCAAACCGAAAACAACCGATCGAAAGAGAAAACACAAGATCAATCAAAAGAAGAATGATCTGTAAAAAAGGAAAGTAAGAACTCAACAATACCATATACTCATAATTAAGTTGGACAATTACATGTAAAATAAATACAACTATCATAAGTAGATATATTATAACAAAACATATAACCACTCCAACGATACAAATAATGGAAGTATAAATGTTGAAAGAAGACAAAGTATACAAGTAGAATCAAGTAAAACGAAGATGAGGTACGAAAGTATAAACAAGATATGAAATCCATACCGAAAAGACAACAGAAAAGAAGGAATGAAATGAAGAACAGTTACCAAAGACAGATAGAAAACAAAGGCACGAACGCAGAGAAAGTTCATTTAATGGACACACACTTCGACGACACATAAAACAGTACATAAAATGTTGATCAAACGTCAGTAGACAAGCACTCCGTAATACCAATATATATCGTCTGACTTTACTGACAGAGCACGTCAGTTCATAAACAACGTTCAAGATGGTTCCTAGACCTAACCTCGTCTAGCGAAGATTCATATAGATAAAGTAAGCACATATTTCTTTGATAATAATATTGAACCACTAGTAGTGGGTTCTCTTCTGTAGCAGTGATCTCTGGACTCATCAGGTGATAGTAAGGGGGCGTCCCTGTTCTCTCCTCGATGATTGGAAACTATAGAATTCAAAATGGCTTCTCCTCCCAGTGAGTTGTCGCTCACCCAGGATACAAACTATGAAGCACAATCAAAGCGGATCATACATCAAATGTCCTCATTGCTTTGTAGATTCTACTATAGATACTATTGACTTCATCACATAATATGGTGCTGCCAGGTATGAATGTCATCTTCATCTGGTTAACATTCATCTAAATGTACAACCGTACGACTGTTCATCGAATACAATGCCTCAGGAAAAGTTCATAAGGAATGCGTCTTTACCTTGGTATCAGAAATACACTAGAATATGATTCTGCCATTCCTCGGCAGTAAGAATAAACACTGGGGTGAATCATACATGATATGTCTAAAGAGACTACCTCTTTCCCCATTAATATAGAGATCACTTTTTCGGCACCAGGCCGCTACAACAACTCAGCACCCCAACAGGGCGGAACCTTCTCACCATCCCCCTAGCGACACATCCGCCGAACAACCTATGACCCCAAGTTCGACAACGAAGATATAGTTCGACTTAGACATACAAAGATATTAAGATATAAGACAGACTCGTCCTACATAGACAAGAAATACACATAGATTCGGGTCATAAACATCCCTGCCTAAACCTAAGCAAGAATAATCTGTTTCTAACTAAACAAAGAATAGATCGCTGTAAACCTAGATTTCTACGCTGAGTTCGATATTCAGGAAAGATACAAGAACAGATAACTCACAGAATGAATCCACATCGACTAATCTGAGTTCTGTCCCTTAGACTGAAAATCGTGAATTCAAAGATAAATATATTTTTATCAGACAAATAAATACATTTTACATTTGTATGCGTACTTACAGAAATCTGTGCGCCACACAAAAGAATATGTGCGCAACACATACTAATAACTGTTTTGATCAGATAACCTATTCATAAATAAATATATAAACATGATCGAAAGGCACAACACAAAATATCAAAATATATCTATACTAACACCACCAAAAAATAATTTATAACTAAACAAAACCTAATAAGTAATTTAACCAAGTTACAAGAGTTATACATAACTAAAAATAAATAAATTATAGGCATCGAACAAACAAGTAATAGCATTGCTTTAACTAATACGACCAACGCACAATCAAGCGCTAAAATAAAAAATACATCATAATAAAAAACAACTTTTTACAAGAACTAATCAATCTACATATCAATGATATCACGCAGTCAAATGCTGGGCACACACAACAAAAAATTACAGTGCCCAAAAAAAAAAAAAGCATTTTTTTCAAAAGTACCGTACAAACATATTTTTTTACGATAAGTTACATAAAAACAGTATTTAATTTTTAAGTAATTCAAGACCACTAAAACCTAATAATGAAATCAATATTTTAACAAAATGAGTAAAACATAAACAAAAATCCTCTCTCGAACAAACCTTTAAATCAACACATGTAAATTTAATTTATCCTTTAAGTTCTTTCTGCTGACAATTACGTTCAGCTCAGTACAATGTTATTTAGCTATAACTTTATCTCTTACTCAAATCGATAAGATATACATTATAAATAAATCTACACTCTGTTGCTAATATGTAATATGCAAAAGGTTCTATAAAAATATCTACAAAAAAAATAAGTTTTTTTTTTTTTTTTTTTTTTAATAATCTGCTAAGAAAATAATCTGCATGCCTGACTGGCAAGAAATCAAGTTCTGGAAAATTCAAAGTTTCACAATAATATATAAATAGCATAAAAATGTATTAACATGTCATCAAACTACCGACATAAAAATAACAACAATAAAAAAAATTTATGGCAATCAAAAGATGCATAGAAATAATCATTACAATAAAATTATATGTTATTTCAAAACAACAACATGTCATGTACTAATATAGAATACAAAAATATTTACTATCTCAAAAAAAAAAAATAAGCCGCAAAATTTCCCACTCTCGTGAACACATGTCCTGACCCTCCAAAGTAAACATCAGTTGCTAGTTAGACGCTGACAGGTTTTCGGTTGACCACTCGAGCGTAAAGTTGACCTACATATCTGACCGTCAATATGTCACAGAAGCCTTGACTCTTATCGCAACGTAGCTTCTGTCAACAAATACAAATGAAAATTTCCATTTTACTCAATAGTGAAATTTAATGAAGAAAAAACGTAGAAATCAAATTGACAATTACCCAGCACCGGCTTGTGTAAAGCACCGGTCTCTTCACAATGTCACTAGCTCTTCCTATCACATGTAGATATCACAGAATACTTGGGGACAACATGACCGACCTTGAATGTAGCCGCTGCCGTAGGCTGAAACAAAGTCTCACATTCACAACAACAAGTAGAGCAAGCAATAGTATTCAAGCATCCACTGTTATTTTTACTCTGTTTACCTTGATTATAAATGACTCTGGGCTCATGTTGAACAAAATTAGCACAATTGCGCTTATTATTTGTTCTATGATCAAAATACTTATTATTACCGTTGCCTTGTTTACAAATAATGACTTTAGTCTTTTGTTGAGGAACATTACTCTGGTGATGTAAAGCAACATTTGAAAAGTTATAATCTTTATCACACTTTCCAATACTCTTACAATCAAAACTTTGAGATTTGTTAAATTGTCTACAGTATCTACGAGAGGGAAAATTATTATTTACTGATCTCCCTTGGTACTATTTAATCTTGGGGTTATCTCTCTTACTAGAACTGTTTTTCTTTTCCCCTATGGGAATATATTTACCAATTGTTTCAAACTGACTGTGCTGAGTTTGACAACTGCCAGAAACAATAGTATCTCTATTGTTCCGCATATGGGTTTCATCTTTGGAACAAGTAGTAATAGCCTCAACCCCTGTTATTAATTTCTGAGAATTTCCAATAGTCGAGAAATATTTGCTCTTATGAGTCTTGACCTGAAATTTATCACCTTTCTTTTCCTGACCAACAGAACTGGCTGTTACACAAGAATCTTTGTTGGTCTGACGCCAAGAATTATTACTGGAACTATCAGTAATATTAGAACTTGGAAAGTTGTATTTCCCACGAAAAGATCTATATTTACTATGTATGACATCTCTATGAGCAAAAAGTGTATGGGGCTGACTTTTCGCAACTTTCTGTCTATCACTGTCAACATTGACAGAAGACCAAATTTTGTTGTTCAAAACAACGTCAAGTAGACCATCCACTCTATTTCTCGCCTGTGCAATCTCCACAACTCTATGTGAGATCTCTTCACCTAATTTCTTGTTTAAACTCTCAACTCTTAAAACTCTGCAGGTTTCCTCTGCTAGTAAATTTTCAATCTTAGCGACCTTCTCTTTCTCAGCCGTCAACTCCACTAATGTCTCTTTCTCTAACTGTTCTTTATTTGCTCTCAACTGAGTCAACTCTAGTTGTAGTGACTGAATCTTAACATAATCATTGCTATTATTAAGCTCATTAATCTTTTCTGGAATCATCGCATTCTTTTCTTCCTGTTGGAGACCAAGATTCGCAATATCATCCATCAAATCAAGAAGTGACTCTGTATAATCCCTATCACGTTTATCGGTCTCAACTTTCAATTTCTCATAAATCTGTTTATTTTGTTGGACCTCCTGTGTAATATTTTCTACCTCAATTTGCTTATCTTTCATCTGGACTTCCAATTGCTTTATCTTCAACAATGCTAAATCCAAACTTGCCTGCACACCAGCAAGTTCCGAATTTGATTTATCTAAATCACTTGTTAGTCTGGACACTGTTTCATGTAGCTTACTTACTTTAGCAGTACTCCTTACACAACTGTCCCTTTCCTGTAGGGCACTCCGTTTGTTCCTTCTTATTTGTTCCTCATCTTCTAACTCCTTTTTCTGATCATCAGACATGTCGTTGCGCACTATCTTACGTATACTCTTCATTATCTGATCGCGTTCAACGCCCATATAGTGGTACGAAAACAATCGAAGATCCATAACCAGTAACTGCGCTAAATCCTTAGCCATCCTTAGATGAGGATGAGAGTGAAAATTCTCCTCAGCAAAATATTTTAGGGCTTTTGCCGCATTGACCAAAGATTTGTCTATCACATGTTCCTCAAGCTCTGGGCCTTTTAATTCTTGATACTCTCTACCTTCTTCCAACAAATAAGCCAATACAGGCCTCATATCCTCAGGATCTATATCATCATCATCCATAGTGATTCACTTACTTAATCAAATATATATAGTAATCACTTATAGTTATGACAAATTACTGTCGCAAAAGGTTTGACAATTACCCTTCCAGCTCACAAAGTTAACTATTTGTCAAGAAATGAGCTTATTCCTCAATTCTGTATCACCAATTCCTTTTTATAGCACCTTTATCAAGTCACATCATTATCAGGAAAATCGACATATGTCAACAACCATTAACACCTATGCATAAAATCTTAATCATATGTCAAATTAGACATAAACAACAATAACAACAGAATGAGCAATTAGGGAGGCCCAGTGACATATATGAAGTGACACAATTTACACAAGAAAAATCACTTATCTGTCAATGATGCCGTTCCTTTCCGCCACGACACTGGATATCACATAGACTGCTAAAACCTCCACTGCGGGAAAGCACTGGAACTTGATTCGTTTCTCTTCAGGTAATTTCGTCAATATGCTATGTGCTTAACAATGCACAAGTTGACAGGAACCATAATACAGCACACACTGCAACTCTTGACTCTTATGTAGTCTGAAATGTACACGGCAACTCCGTGTATCATAACATCTTGAACTTGTGATGGTGATAACTGGCACAGGTAACCCGAATATTGCAGGAATCCGTCAAAACCCGTACAAATGCTGGTACAAATACTGTCCAAGTCTAATTGAACTTCCTTGACTACTGCAGACGTTGTTGTAGTCTATAGGCATGAAATACGACGTCAATTGCTACTGGTGTAAAGTTGCATACTACCAAATAAAGCGTGCGTTGTTTCTCAAATGCGACACCCAGGCAGATAATAACTAGGTCAAAGTTCTGAAGTACAGGAGATTCAAGCCACGCCCACACACGGCTTAATTATAACAAAGTCAAGTGTTCTACACTCTTGTCACGTGAAAGTCATATGTATTCGTTCCAACTTGTAGTGACTGATCCTCTAGATATGTTATGGTCTGGTGGACAAAATTTGATTCACTTTACCTTCTTGCTTCAAGTACATATCACTGTAGAGGTAACAATTTCTTAATCGTATACGCCACACAGGCACATCTTAAATGATATCTAATGATACGAAAACTACGCCACTTAGGCTATCGACGCGAACAGTCGTAGATGTCAGATCCTGTTAACTGAAAACCACCAAAAATGTAATAATCGGACACCCACATTCGCGTTATCAGCACGAAGCTCATACTGGGCACTCGGGGCAGTCAGCAGTCACATCTTAACGTAGAATCAGAGACAAATTCAGTTGTATCGAATACACTGTATATAATTTCCACACTGCATCAATACCTAATACGGCCTGTCCTAATCCTGGACTTATAATAGCTTAATAGCTTCATACATCTCCACACTGCAGTTAATATATAATATGGCCTGTCCTAATCCTGGACTTATAATAGCTTCATAGCTTCATACATCTCCACACTGCAGTTAATATATAATATGGCCTGTCCTAATCCTGGACTTATAATAGCTTAATAGCTTCATACATCTCCACACTGCAGTTAATATATAATATGGCCTGTCCTAATCCTGGACTTATAATAGCTTAATAGCTTCATACATCTCCACACTGCAGTTAATATATAATACGGCCTGTCCTAATCCTGGACTTATAATAGCTTCATAGCTTCATACATCTCCACACTGCAGTTAATATATAATATGGCCTGTCCTAATCCTGGACTTATAATAGCTTCATAGCTTCATACATCTCCACACTGCAGTTAATATATAATATGGCCTGTCCTACACAGCGAAATATATAAGTCTACCGTACACCTTAGTACTCTGCCACTCCAAAAATAGGAAAAGATAATTCTATCCTAAAGTCAAACAAGTATCCGCTTAATCTTACTTACTTAGTCGTTCCCCTTCTACCGTGAGGTGTAGAGGTTTGGAAGAGAGAGCGCCAGACCATTCTATCAGCTGTCTTCTTATTGGCCTGGTTCCATTCTAGTCCTCGGTCCTTCAAAGATTGTCTAATGTTGTCCTCCCAGCGGACTCTGGGTCGTCCTGGAGGTCTGGATCCCTGGCTCTTTGTTTCCCATGCTTGTCGTGGTAGCCGATCTTCTCCCATTCTGCAGACATGGCCAAACCATCTTAGTTGGGACTGTTCTATTTGGGTCTGCAGCGGATGGGATTTTAGGCCTTGACGGATCGTCTGGTGGCGGACCATGTCTCTTCTTGTTACTTCAACCACTTTCCTCAGATACCTTATTTCTGAGGTTTGGATCTGGCTTTTGTGGGTTGTAGTCATTGCCCACGACTCGCATCCATATGTCAAGACTGGGACATAGGTGGAGCGGTATACAGCCATCTTCGTTTTCTTACCAACCTCTTTCTTGCTGAGGAATCCACGATTTATGGCCTGAAAAAGTCTCCCAGCCGCTGCTTTTCGAGTGGCCAACTCTTCTTTGATGCCTCCCTTTCGGTCTATAATAGCTCCGAGATATTTAAAGTGGTCGACCTGCTCCAGGACCTGTTCTCCCAACTTAATCAGATGTTTTCTTTCTTCTCGTGATATCACCATGGATTTTGTTTTAGAGCTGCTTATGACCATCCCTCTCTTCTCCAGCTCTTCCTTCCAGACTTGCAGGTTGGATTGGAGATGTGCCTCTTATTTAGCAATCAGGGCAACATCATCAGCAAATGCCAGCTCCGAAATATAGACCTGTCTCATCTTCCAGTACCGCACTGAATACTTTCTTGTTCTCTCCTTACATGCCTTGATGACATCGTCCATAAGGAGTATGAAGAGGTAAGGTGATATGATATCACCTTGTCTTACACCAGTGGTGGTCCTGAACTCTTCTGACTTATGGTTTGCTGTCCTCACATAATTTCTGCAAGACTTGTAGAAGCTCTGTATAGCATGAATCAGAGGTGCTGGGATATTCTTCCTTGCCAAACAGTCCCAAAGTTTGCTCCAGGGGACCCTGTCAAACGCCTTTTCCAGATCTATGAAACAAAGATGGATCTCACTCTTATACTCAAGGGCCTTTTCACTCAGCTGTCTCAGTGTGAAGATTAGGTCTTGAGTACTTCGGTTTGCTCGGAATCCGCACTGGACCTCATCCAATTGTGGCTCAGCTAGGCGTCGGAGTCTCTGCTCTAGGATTCTAGAGTAGATTTTACCAGGGACACTGAGAAGGGATATGCCTCTATGGTTTCCACATTGTCGATTGTCACCCTTTTTGAAAATTGGTGTTATGATGGCAATCTCCCAATCCTTTGGTATGGTCTTGTTGCACCATGCTGCCTGTAGGACCTTTAAGAGTAATAGGTCGCCTGATGCTCCCGTGTACTTAACCATTTCTGGTGTTATACCATCATGCCCTCTGCTTTGCCCATCTTGATTTTCTCTAGTGCTGCCCTCAGTTCTTCCATCTTTATGTCATCTTCACCATCATTGGTTTTCTCTTCTGTGTCAGTGGTTATCATTTCTGATGCTTCATCATGCTCACCATCCAGGAGTTCTGAGAAATAGTCTTTCCATCTTTCCATTACTTCCTTCGGGGCAGTAAGCAATTTGCCTTGCTTGTCCTTTATAAATTTGAGAGGGCATTGTTTTTCTTTCCTCATGTTCTTTAGGGTCTTATAGAACAATTTCTGGTTTTCTTGTGCATCTTTTTCTAGCTTTTCTCCAAATTCTTCCCAGGACTTCTGTTTTGCTGCTAGCACTTTGTTCTTTGCTTCTGTTCTGAGTGTCACATATTCTCTATATTTTTCCATTTGTCCTGTTGTGTTTTTAGCTCCTAGGTATTGTTTCCATGCCATTTTCTTCTCTCTTATTTTCTCTTTGACTTCCTCTGTCCACCAAGGTGTCCTCTTTCTCTGGTTCCCAAGTCGGACTTCACCGCATGCTTCTGCAGCGGCTGTCTTTATGATATCCTTGAATTTATTCCAGAGGGTTTCCAAGTCATCAGGTCGTTCTTCTGTGTTGCTCACTGCTGTAGCAATAAGTTCCTGATATCTGGTCTTAATTTCTGGCTCTCTCAGCTTGTAGGTCCTAATGCTCATTTCTCCTGCTCGTTTACTTGGTTTCTTGCGTGATGTTGGGCATTTCCTAGGCTGAGCAACCCTTTCAGTTGTTCGTTTGATTGTTAGCAGGAAGTGATCACTTCCAATCTCTGGCCCCCTCCAGACTCTTGCATCTCGGACATATCTGAATGAGCTTCTCCGAACAATGGCATAGTCGATCACTGACTTCTCATTCTTGGTTGGTTCACATCTAGTGTATGCATGTATGCGCTTATGGGGGAACTTTGTGTTTGTAATGATCAGATTCTGCTCACTGCAGAATCTGAGGAGTCGCTTTCCATTGTCATTGAGAGTATCTTCTCCATATCTTCCGATAACTCCACCCCATCTAGCATGGTCATTTCCAACTCTGGCATTAAAATCTCCGAGCATAATAACTTCATCTAGGCAGTCATCCACTGTCCTTTGAAGCAGCTCGAAGAATTCCTCCTTGACCTCTGCTCTCTCATCCTCATTTGGCCCATACACTATGACCAGGTTGACTATGGTTTCTCCTTCTTTTAGTTTTACAACCATAATGCGCTCCGAGACAAAGTTCCATCCCTTGATACTATCTTTTTGATTTTGGGCCACAATGCAACCCACGCCCCCTTTAGCTCTTTCAGCTATGAGTACACCACTGTAGAGCAACGTGTTGCCATCGAGATCCATGACTCCTTGTCCTTTTTTCTTCGTTTCCGTTATAGCCAGGATTTCTAGTTTTGCCTTCCTCATCTCTTCCACCAGCTCCTCTTCCTTCCCATTTATACTTCTTGTGTTCCAAGTTCCATAAGTCGTAGTCCTTAGTCCGTTCCAGTTCGTCGCATTTAGAATCAGTCCGGTTTTCTCTCTTGTAGTTCGCGTAATCATGGTTTAAAGCAAACAGGTGATTGGCCTGTTGTGCCTTTGCATGGTGGAGGGGCTGCCTCCTTACGGCCTCCATGCAGGCCGCCCTCCTCCTTTTTCATCCGGGCTTGGGACCGGCATTGGCGGAGTTTTCCGCTTAATCAAGCGTTGCAACTCGAAATTTAATTTGTCCAAAACATTCTAAAGATTACTTCCCCTTCCATAAGATCCACTTGCAACACTACCAAATTAGAAAATTCTGCATAAAACAGCACACCTGGCAATCACTCTGTGT
This sequence comes from Oreohelix idahoensis, assembly GCA_024509875.1. Classification (NCBI taxonomy): domain Eukaryota; kingdom Metazoa; phylum Mollusca; class Gastropoda; order Stylommatophora; family Oreohelicidae; genus Oreohelix; species Oreohelix idahoensis. The sequence continues at coordinate 394,881 of JAMPIV010018962.1, forward strand.
AATCAAGACAACATCTAACATCGATTATCAAATACTACTAAACTGGGTGTCGGTGCGGTTAAGAGGTACGACGTTCGCTTCGAATTCTGAAGTTATCGGGTTCGATCCCCAGTAGAAGGAATGTAATTTATGGAAAATTTTTTTTCAGAACCAGTGGTCCTTTTGATGTCATACTCTCTCTCTCTCTCTCTCTCTCTCTCTCTCTTTCTCTCTCTCTCTATCTCTCTCTCTCTCTCTCTCTCCCCCCCCCCTACCCTGGTCTCCTGGGTAGTGAGATCGAATACCTAGCCTTCTCGGATAAGGGCGTAAAAGTTGGAGGTCAGATGCGCAAGTTGCGCACATTAAAAATCGGACGGCAATTGGAAATTGTAAAGAGAAGACCATAAGAACGAAGCCCTAGCAAAATTTAAAATAATTAAAAGTCTACCCCCCACAAAAATATTTATAGAATGTATGATTTCTATTTACACAAATTGAGATTCTCGCCGATGCTACGGAGTTCGTGCACTGTGCTGATCCTCCTTGTGTGATCTAAAGGAGGAGATAGGATCACTGTTGAAGTTGTCCATGTGCAATGAAGATTGTCCTTAAAAACAACCCAAAACTAACATGTCCATACTATGAGTCCTCCAGACAACAGAGATGACAGATTGTATCCCCGATTTGTACCACATTACACTTACTCAGTGCAAGCAAGGCAACCAAATGCACTGGATGACTAACTGGTAAGTAGGTCGTAGAAATGAATGATTTTGAACATGTCCATAAGCCCTGATGTGTTGTTACGATTTAAATATACTCGTATATACCTATCAGTTAGCACAGATGACCTCTCAAGTCATGTGATCTCAACATCTATTATCATTTATCAAATACTTCTAAACTGCCCATACTATCAGTCGTTCAGACTTAACGAAAACACATGCTCCAAATGAAATCATGTCCCCGATTAGTACCATATTCTGGATAAGAACCTTACAGCCGATTATTTGATCACTGCTTTAAATCACGCCAGCCTCCGCAGTCACGGAGATCCAGGACCCAGTACGACATAATCGGTAATGTATGGATTAGTCCTAAGATACCGTAGTTTCAATTCGAAACAAAACATCCAATGAGATTAGATGTACGATATCTTCCTTAGATATGAATTACGACCATATGACAGTTAGGTATAACTGGCGCAGTACAGATTATTCCCTGTTTAAGTGATTGAAATGTTCTGAATAGTAGATGAAATTGTGCACTAATTTGGGAGTTACCAGAGGAGACTTTCTATTCGATGATTTCAGATTTGGAACTAACAACATAAACAGCGTATGTATGAGACAGAAGAAAAACAAGGCGTGAAATGTTGAATGGAAATCAGTTTTACGAATTAGCAATAGAATGCAAACACATGATTCTAAAATATTGTTAATTCGTAACAATGACTTCAATACCATATCTAACATTTTAGATCATTAGTCCCAATTTTAATTCGTAGGCCAAGAATGTAGGGAGGCACAGGATGAAACATACAGAAAGCCTAAAGGAATCTGGGTCGCTGACTCATCTTTTTTTTTTTTCTATAAAAATTCCCAGATTTAGCATCTGAAATTTTCGCGCATTGAACGAAGAGGGAAAACTGCAAATGATGCAGCAGAATCGATTATCTTCAATATTGATATCTTGTGACTATTCCCCACGGAAAGAGAAGCAGATGGATACAGAAAAACACATACAGAAAAGAACTTGAGGCAGAAAGGAAAACAACAAGGAAGACATAGAAAGATCTTGAGCTGATGACACGTAAGAAAAGGATGTAGCATATCTTAGTTGAAGGCCTATACTCATGAGGGAGCTGAATGAAAATTAATGAACGGGATAAATACGATATGGAAAGACTCCGAAATGATAACGCAGGCCAGGAATGGTTTACGCCCTGTTGAAGGCGTATGCTCCTTTGAGACCGTAAAAGTAATTATATAAAAATAGCATTTCTCAAAACCATACATTTGACCGTCCTGCACTATTCCTTAAAATGGTGTTGTTTTAGGAGTAAGTAACCCGCCAAAACATTGGGGGGGGGGGGGGGTATGTACATTTCCTGCCGCATTATCTTATGACGGCACTAATTCTCATGTGGTCTTGTATGTTGCGTTGTTATGAAGATATCAAGCAACACGTCAAGAAGGTATGCGGAGAAATAAAATGAAAAAAGACAATGGACTGAAATTTCAGTAACTAATTAACAGCTGTTTTATCACAGCAAATTTTGTAAATGTATGGATATCTTTTAAAATCTTGCCTTGGCGCGTATTAAAAAACACAAAACAGGAATTATGCGAGTCATTATTTAAAGACTTGTCGACTTAGCGACTAAATCGATATACATACAAGATACTTATTCATACACATCCGTCATTTCAAATGGGGGAAATTCAAGAAATTATGTAAAAAATCAAAGATCCGCCATGACATGGGAACTAAAAACGCAATATTTAAACTGGCGCACACGTAATTGCAGCGTTAAAATATTGCAGGTAAGGTGCGAAATTTTGTCGAGGGAACATGACGTTACCGATAAGGCTATTCTCTAATACGAGAATGTTTAATCTCATTCTTATCATGACAGCCATTATTACTACCCTTTAACTCCCCTTAGCGCATAGCTCTTCTATAAATTCGCCTTAAGAATTCCTGCCATGCGTTATTGGTTCAAGATCTTTCAATGTCATTTTACTTTATCCCTTTCATGATTGTCCAGTTCCCACCTTGGTGTGTGTTTAGGGTTCACTTTTATTCTCGTACGCTACGAACTGCATTCAATGACTGTCTTCAAATGCTACCAACTGATTTCCTCCATGTGTGTTCTATTCATCGCCAGCGTCTTCTACTCACATTTTACTATACTGACATTTGTCCAGTTCTTCCGATCAACACCCCAGTGATGATTTTGTCATACTACTTCAATCCTTCCATTCTTATATGTATGAAAGTCTATCTTTTTAATTGTCAGTTTTTATTCACTGCGCAAACCTTGACATTTTATAAAAGTATATATACTGTATCACTTATGTTTTGTCTTTATCACCTGTTTGTAACTGTCTGACGAAGGGTGAACCCCGAAACGTCCAATGTTTCCAGTGTACCAGTAATTTGTAAAACTGATTCCGCAACATTAAAGAAAATGTATATATTACTTCCCTTACCAGTTTTACAGCAGCCCCCTTATTAATTTATATTTAGCCCCGACATTTGAATACTTATAACTGTCTCATATCACATGCGAATACTTTACTACATATGAATACTTATAACTGTCTCATATCACACGCGAATACTTTAAACTACATATGAATACTTATAACTGTCTCATATCACATGCGAATACTTTAAACTACATATGAATACTTCCAACAGTGAGTAAATAATGGAACAGTGTGTTAATCTTTGGGTTAGTATATTTTATTTGAAAGTAAATCAGAGGCACATCTTCAGTCCATCCTGCAAGTCCGGAAGGAAGAGCTGGGGAAGAGAGGGATGATCCTCAGCAGCCTCAAAACAAAAACCATGGTAATATCACGAGAGAAAAGAAGGCATCAGAGTAAGCTGGGAGAAGAGGTCCTGGAGCAGGTTAACCACTTTAAATACCTCGGAGCTGTCATAGACTGGAAGGCAGGCATCAAAGAAGATTTGGCTACCCGAAGAACAGCAGCTGGGAAACTTTTTCAGGCCATAAATAAAAGATTCCTCAACAAAAGAGAAGTTGGCAAGAAAACAAATATGACTGTATACCGCTCCACCTATGTCTCCGTTTTGACGTATGTTTGCAAGTCATGGGCAACGACTACATCCCACAAAAGTCAGATCCAAACCTCAGAAATGAGGTATCTGTGAAAGGTGGTTGAAGTAACAAAAAGAGACATGGTCCGTAAACAGACAATATGTCAAGACCTAAAAACCCAACAACTGCAGACCCAAGTAGAACAGTCCCAACTAAGACGGTTTGGATATGTCTGCAGAATGGCAGAAGATCGGCTACTCGTCAAGTATTGGAAACTAAGAGCCAGGGATCCAGACCTCCAGGACAACTAAGATTCCTCTGGGAGGACAACATTAGACAATCTCTGAAGGATCGGGGACTAGATTGGAACCAGGCCAGGATAGTATGGCGCTCTCTCTACCAAACCTCTACACCTCGCGTTAGAAGAGGAACACTAATTAAGTAAGTAAGTATTTGATATGTATCACATTTTAATAACTAGTGCACTATTTGAAAAGATCATCAGCATTTGAAACAACATATAAATACTTTCGATTTTTTATTCCAGATCAGACGATCTCCAGAGTGGTTTCACTGGATACTGCGGTTAACAAGACATCATTGTAAACAAGATAACAGAACATTTCTCATGCAAGAGTCTTTATTTGCTGAATTAACAAACAAAATTTAAGTACGTTCAATCACCAGTTATTAAGGCCACGTGATTTTCTCCAAAACCAGGTTAATACTCTCGTTTTACTCCTCGAATACCTACTCCCAGGACACCATCGTCCGATTCTTTTTTCACAGAGTAAAGGATCGACCAAGAAGAACCAACAGTATCCACGAAGTATTTCATGAAGCAACTATTAGGCTTTATAGCGCAGTGTTAAAGTATACAATGATTCGAACGCACACACGGAGTTTAGAACCTACATCTTCAGCGACCTCCGTGTAAACAGCTGATGAATTGGCTGCAAAGAACCACCAGTTTAGCCAAACGCCTCGCTTGTAGCAAACGTTTTAATCGTAAATCCGCTCAGCTAACCTTTGGGTGGCATTACCTTAACATTTCAATATTTATATGATTAAACAACCAGTTTTTCAGTATACATCAGTTTATGACTTCAGTGAAAACAAATATTCTGTATCGCGCAAATATACCACTAAATTTGTATCTCCTCAAAAACGAGACACAATGATTCTCATAATAGGTCATCTACAGTATCAGTGACATGTCTTCGACATAGACTATTAAAAGCTTCTACTAACATTAGAGTCTAGAATCTTCTACAGGCATTTATGAAAATACCTCAGTCTTGCAATGGAATATAGTGTTCCGTTCGCAAACGACAATGCGGATAGGGGACAACACGTCGCGGAGACACTGGAGGAGAACTTTCTGAACTTCAGTTTTGACATTCCCATCAAAGACCACCGCTTTGTCACACAGGATGCTCTTACGATGTCAGTGAACTCAAATGTGACTCACAAAGGTTACGAAGGTCACATGACTGAGAATATTACTCGTACTGGCAATCATTCCAAACGGTTTTCTCCTGGACTAAACAGCCAGGAAGATATGAGTTCACAAGCTAATTTTCACAGTTTAACAAACAGTTACCCAATGTCAAAGAGTATTGGTGCAGTGTCAAACGATATGGGATATGATCATACCAGATCAACATTACCCAATCATCACGACGGTTGGGGCCCTTACCCAGACTTTCCCGAGCAGTACGAAAACAACCAAAGAAGTTTAGTTGCTTTTGATACATCGAATGCTCATTTTAAACCAGAAAATCACATACTAGATTTGGGGAATGGTTATGTCTCAGGCAAAACGGGACTAACAACAGAACGGCATCATACAAGTTGGGAGCAGTTTGAGCCAGATGAAGACCTGTATAAGGTTCCTAACGGTGAGGTTTTGAAGGGCCATATCGTTTCGAGCATTGCTCATAAGGACGCAAGCAGCAAATCCAACACAAGTAAGACACACGACGAAAACAAGAATTCAAAGAGCATGAATCGTTCAAACACTTCTGGTCAATATACAGTCACAAATTTAGAGAACCCACAATTTTCAACCTCAAACATCCTGCACGACCTAGAAGACCAAACTGACAGCCAGTCACGATTCAGCCTCACTGATATGACAGGCAGGAAAAACACTAAAGTAAACTTTTACTTTGAAGGTTCTATAGAAGATTCTAGTAATATGTTCGATGCATTTTCTGAACACGAACTTGTTATAAACGCCACGTCATTAATGCACCTCGATGGACGCAACAGTGCCCCAGTTTTTAACAAAAGTGTACACAATGGATTATATTTTTCGAAGCAGAATTCAACACCTGCAGAAAGCTATAGTGTGGCCGGACAGCCCGTGATGTCACCAGTCAGTGAAGTCACAGATAGAAAGGATGCTACATTGCTGCGTCGTCACGAGATAATGCAAAATAGGCCTCATTCTGTGGATCCGAGCGTCTTTCATAATAAAATCTACAATAAAGTAGAGCATGAGATTTTCCCAGAAGACGTAGTTGCTCATATCAGAAGGGAGAAAATCGCCAAGAGCTATGGGTTAACTAAAAACTTAAGCATGCCTGAAGATTCGAACATTTTCCAGAATTCCTCAATAAATACGCCAAAACGTGATACGAAGATGATTTTCAAGACCCCGAGTAGTGCTAGTCTCCTTAGTGACAGTTCACTCACTAGCACGCCACCTGTTGTAACATCACAGGACTCACATAAGAAACTTGTTAGATGGACAAGCTTTTTTTCAGACAAAAGCGTGAGCCTTGATTTCCTGCCATTGGATGACTCCATGGACTTTGAAATACAATCTTCTAGCGATGGGAAAAAAGTCAGAAATAAAAAGGACGGCAAAGGTACAAAGGATGATACTGACGGTAAGAAGAAGGTCAAGAAACTGAAACTGGGGGAGGAGGTTGTTGAAGACAAAGAACAGGAAGCAGACACAAAATCGGAGCCCAGAACAGCTGTTTACAAGAGAAGATGGTACCTCCTGTTCTTGTTCTCCATCTCAGCCATGTTATGGAATGCCGTTTGGTCAACATGGGGACCGATAGCTCAGTCAGCCAAGGTTGTCTATGACTGGACTGATGCTGACATCGCAATGTTCATCTGGTTGGGAAATATTCCCTTTTTGATTACCATGTTTCCTAGCGCTTACTTAATGGACGTCACAGGTAAGCCACAAGCGTGCAGATATGCTAAAGAGATAAGGTAATATAGTCCCCCTCCACTAAATATGTATAACATCTGCCAGGTAGTTCCCAGGTGTTTCTGAGTTGGATAACAAAAAATAGGCCAGCGGCTTTCTTGTGTCTGTTATAGGACGTGACTAACTGTCGTAGATTTTTGATAGGGGAATTAAGACTTGGTTGGTCCCTTCTGAATAGATTAGAATAAGTGCTAGGAGCAGTGAGAGAAGATAATAGAAATAGATTTTCACGAGTGAGATGGTAGAAATTAATAGAGTCTGTCCCTGAAATCGAGAATTTTCTCTCTTTCAGCCTATCTTCTACAACAGATCTAGAGGAGTCAGACAGTCTATTGACTATATATATTAATATATATATATACCACTCACGTATACACACACACATAAGTGACGACAGTTAGACGCACAGACGTGAAAACTATAACAATGGAATATAGATATTTTGGAACGAGCTGACCGACACGCTTGAATAAAGTTTATGTACATTTATTAACATAAGGAAAATTTACCACAACACATAAATGTTAATATCAAGCATAGAAAATACATATAAGGTAATGAATTTGCTACAAGAATGATAGACCCATAGGTATAATCTTTTCCCTCGATATATAGCCCACAGTCCTGTTAGAAGAAAATGTGATAGCCCCAAAGAGTCACGGATGCATACGCTATAGTCTAAGAGTTCCCTTTAAAGGTATGAACAGAACGGATACTCTACTCTATCCTAAGGAAAATATCATTAGCAACAAAACTGCATAAAGGAAGTTAAGCCAGCAAAATGGGTGCCACAAAATACAACAATAAAGGAATCACTCAGTCCTGCATTCACTCTATTCATGTCAGCCGTGGTCACGCGCTTGCATTCGCACTTACAGCTTTGGTAGCATTTTCTGGAAAAACAATTTTTAGGACATACACATACATAATCTCCGGTGTTATTCTTGGCCAAGGGAACCCCAGCTCCGCAAAGACAGGTTGAATTCACTACTTCAGGGAACGTTTCCTTGGTTATTATTATTTAGGATATCTGTTTATGTCACATTAAAACTGTCCAGGCACGAAAGTTAACAGCGAGCACAGTGTCAATAGCTTAGGTTTTCCAGTACCTAGGAATGTCAGGTCGTTGCCTTCTCTCAGTATAGAAATTTAATTTGGTCACACCACAATTAGTCAAAAATGTCGGAATGTTAATGGTTTGTAATTTTTCTCGCCACAGGGCTGCATGTACATGAGACTTTGTGAAGAAATATAATCTGGCTCAATAGGCCAAGTATAGGCATTTAGTCTTTAAAACCGTTAGTGAGATTTGTACTCTGTCTATTTCTGGAGGCAAACGCCCTGCCAGACAGGTGTTAACTTGTAGACCCACGTGGTTAAAGATAAAAATGTTTCTTCTCTCAGTTGTACTAAAACCGCTGGTAAAAGTTGGGCTGACCCAAAACTGTGTAAGGAAGAGAAAAGTACAAAATACTTAACCACAATATTTACTTCGGCTATAACTTACATTATAACTGCAAGCGTAGAGCTTGTCTTAACGTTAAAACTCCCGTGAAATAATTATGATCGTTTAAAAAAATCAATCATCATGAATTAGAAATACCTACGTATTTCGTCAATACTCAATGATGACTCAGTGCAGTTATAAGTTAGTTAAAAATATACTCGGACTGGTTACTAGCAATTTAATTAAATTATATTAATAGCCGAATGAGTTTAAGCTAGAAATAATAATTTATTCTGCTTTCCACTGTAACACGTCAACTAGAGAATATAACAGACTTATAATTTAATCCCTCTGCACAGAAATTAACTAGTGAAATAAAATAGGCGATTTACCACTTAAATCACTCACAAAATACTTACTTACTTACTTACTTAGTCGTTCCCCTTCTACCGTGAAGTGTAGAGGTTTGGAAGAGAGAGCGCCAGACTATCCTATCGGCTGTCTTCCTCCTGGGCTGGTTCTATTCTAGTCCTCGGTCCTTCAAAGATTGTCTAATGTTGTCCTCCCAGCGGACTCTGGGTCGTCCTCGGGGTCTGGATCCTTGGCTCTTTGTTTCCCATGCTTGTCGTGGTATCCGATCTTCTCCCATTCTGCAGACATGGCCAAACCATTCACAAAATACTAGATATATAATATTACCTCCAAACAGCACTACAGGCGATCACCACGACTAGAATTATTCACTAGATAGGTATTCTAGAAGCTCGGCAAAAATTGACGAGAAAACTAAGAACTTCGCTATACAAGCTTATTCTCTAGCACGAGCGATCCGTCTACTGCAACTTAGGAGGACTGAATGCATGAAGTCTAACTACTGGAGTTTATATCTTATGAAAAGCAATGATTTCCTAATTCTCGAAAACCCGAAATAGTTCCCGTCTTAACACCTACATAAACTCAGACGACGGCAATGAAACTGCCAGACGCGCTTCACACTTGCCGCTACCTATGGTCATATCCAAGCGATGCCTGTTGGCGCCTATCACACCTCACATCGAGAAACTTAACCAAGACCGCCGTGTCAGATGAAAATTTTAGACGATTGACTGCCATCATATGTCTGTCGAGAACGAATTTCACACTATTCGGTCTCATCTGGGACTGAGCTTACGCAATAAAAATGCTTTGTTAAATAAGAAAAGAGACAGGCGAAGGTATGAATGGGAGAGTTATATTTTCACAATCAAACGAATGCGAAAAAAGAAAAAGGATAAAAGAGCGATAATAAAGTAGAAGACGCGGATAGAATAGAGAAAAGATATAGAAATTTATTAATCATAAATCTCTCTGCGACACTAACATAAGGTTATGAATGTGGATAGCGACCTCATCATGTGAAACAAACTGATACAAAAACCACAGCTAGAAGAGAGCAAGAATTTTGACCCAGGCTTCTTGCTAGGAGACCAGACACAGAGGTGGATACATTCCCCATTAGAAGCGAAAATAATGTATATTGATATTAAATTTGTACAGCTTCTCTGTTGTATAATTGGCCCTTCAGTCATTTCATGAAAGATATAGACGTTTTTTCCCTCTCTCTTCTGCTGTTCTGGTTGTACATTTATTACAGCTTCCTCTGCCTCTCTTGCCCTGTTAGCTTCTCTCTTATGTTGTATGTAGGCCCTTTCAGTCATAACTGGTTATCTTGTCTTTTCATGAAGCCATTTGGCTTATTGGCCCTTCAGTCATAACTGGTTATGGGAAAGCGCCCATGAGGTGACAGCCCTCAGGTGCTTATTTTCCTGGTGTTCCTTTCGACGTTTTTCCCTCTCTCTTCTGCTGTTCTGTTGTACAGGTCTCTCATGTCCTTGAGCTACAGCTTCCTCTGCCTCTCTTGCCAACTCCTCGATATATTTTCGCTTGTCTCTTTTTGATGTTTCTTCTTACCTCTTCGTTTGTTTCTATGTACACTTATTGAGCTTTGGCTTTGGAACTTCTAGTTTTGCGTCTGTTTAAATCTGTTTTTTCTCTCTATTTTATCTTATTGAGGGGTTCTTCTATTTTCCATGCTATGTGCTGGTGTTCTCTTTTCCCATTACTTCTGCACACGTCTCATTTAATATAGTTTTTATCTGTTGCCAGTGATCTTCTGTATTCGCTACCTCTTCCAGATGTTGGAACACGATGCATTTGCTGTATATTGTGATCTTAAAGCTGTTTCTTGTTTCTTGATGTCTTAGATATCACATAATAAACTGTTGTTTATAACTTTGTAGTGTTGTGTATCTCTAGTGTTATCTTTTGGCTAATAGGAGATGGTGATCTGGTTGCACATATATTCTACATACATTTAAGTTATGCAGTGATGATCTAAACTTCTTGTTTTTGTTATATATACTCAGTCTGATTTTCTGTTCTAAGGTCCAGTGATATCCATGCTGCTTAGTGCATTCTTTTATGTGGAAACAAGTTTCTTTCTATAACCAGTTGACCTGAAGCACAGATGAAGTTTGTCAATAATTCCCAATTTTCGTTGATTGTTTCTAGCCTATGTTTTCCCATGATTTCAAAGTCTCTTTTGTCTGTACCAATTTTAGCATTTAGGTCACCCATCAAAACTGTGGTGTCATTTCTTCTCATTTTAACAATGATATTTTGTTGTCTGGTGTAATATTCTTTTTTCACCGATTCGTCTTTGCCGTTGGTTGGCCATAACGTTGGATACTGTTTATCTTAATCTCTTTTTTTAGGCTGTTTTGAATGTTTCTCTTATAATTATGGGTCCCATTGTTCCCCATTTTTTAGTGCTTTTTGTGCTTCCTCAGATAACATTACAGCCACCCCTTCACTGTCCTTCACTTTTTCACGTCCAGATGACAGCATTATTTTTCCTGTGATCAGTTTCGTCCTCTCAATGCATTCCACTTTGTCTTGCAGAGTCCCAGGATTTCTATCTATAATTCCCTATTTCTGCTGCCACCTGTGCAGTTTTTCCTTGTTTATTTAAAGTACCAACATTCCACTTGCCAATTCTGGAGATTTTCCTATAAGGAAAAAGGTAAGTCAGCAACCCAATCTACTTTCGGCTTTTTCTGTGTTACGTCATTTGCATCCTTATCAGAAGACCTTCTTCTGTCATTAGATGGTTGAGGGACTTTTTGTTTGTTGAAGTTTTTGTCGTTTTAATCATTTTCTATAGGATGGGGTAACGGGATTCATGCCCTAACATTCCTTCGCAGTATTTTACGACATGCGTGACCAGGTGCTAAATTATGATTCTTCCCCCCTCCCCCATCCCTTTTTTACCCCAGTATAAACGGGCGCTGTTTTATCAGAGTTCACCAGAGTTTTGTTGATTGATGTTATCCGGTCAATAGTTAGTAGCAAAATAAATGGTGACAAGGGGCATTCCGACCGCAATCTGTTTCATATTTTAAAGGCAAGGAATCAAATTACATTCTATAATTGTACGCATGCAATCATATTAGATTCTTCTATTGTAGTTCTTTAGTCATAATAGTCTTCGTTTTTAATCCTAAAATTATATTTTAGTAATATTTATCGAAGTCAGCTCCGCCTATGCCGGTCCCAAGCCTGGCTGAAAAAAGGAGGAGGGCGGCCTGCATGGAGGCCGTAAAGAGGTGGCGCCTCCATCATGCAAAGGCACAACAGGCCAATCACCTGTTTGCTTTAAACTTTTGATTAGGAGAAACTACAAGAGAGAAAACTGGACTGCTTGTAAAGGCGACGAACTGGAACGGACTACGACTTATGGAACTTGGAACACAAGAAGTATAAATGGGAAAGAAGAGGAGCTAGTGAAAGAGATGAGGAAAGCAAAACTAGAAATCCTGGCTTAAACGGAAACGAAGAAAAAGGGATAAGGAGTTATGGATCTCGATGGCGCCACGCTGATCTACAGTGGTGTCCCCACATCTGAAAGAGATAAAGGAATTGTGGGTTGTATTGTGGCAAAAAACCAAATGGATAGTATCAAGGGATGGAACTTTGTCTCGGAACGCATTATGGTCCTAAAACTAAAAGAAGGAGAAACTATAGTCAACCTTGTCATTGTGTATGGGCCAAATGAAGATGAGCGAGCAGAGGTCAAGGAGGAATTCTTCGAGCTGATACAAAGGACAGTTGGCGACTGCCTAGATGAAATTATCATGCTCGGAGATTTCTATGCCATAGCTGGAAATGACCATGTTAGATGGGGTGGAGTTATCGTAAGATGTGAACCAACAAAGAATGAGAAATCGGTGATCGACTATGCCATAGTTAGAAAGAGCTCATTCAAGTATGTCCGGGATGCTAGAGTCTGGAGTGGGCCAGAGATTTGAAGTGATCACTACCTGCTAACAATTTAAAGAACAACTGAAAGAGTTGATCGGTCTAGGAATTGCCTAACATCTCACAAGAAGTTAAGTAAACGAACAGGAGAAATGAGTATTAAGACCTACACGCTGAGAGAGCCAGAAGTTAAGACCAGATATCAGTGGCTTATTGCTACAGCAGTGAGAAACACAGAAGAACAACCTGATGACCCGGAAACCCTCTGGCTTAAATTCAAGGACATCATAAAGATACCTGCAACAGAAGCATGTGGTGAAGTCCGACTTGGGAAGAAGAGAAAGAGGACACCTTGGTGGACAGAGGAAGTTAAAGAGAAAATAAGAGAAAAGAAAAAGTCATAGAAACAATACTTAGGAGCTAAAACACAACTGGAAGAAACAGAGAAATATAGAGAATATGTGATACTCAGAACAGAAGCAAAGAACAAGTAGCAAGCAGCAAACAGAAGTCCTTGGAAAAATTTGGAGAAAAGCTAGAAAAAGATGCTCAAGAAACTGTTGTACAAGACCCTTAAGAACATGAGGAAGAAAAAATAGTGCCCTCTTAAATTTATAAAGGACAAGCAAGGCAAATTGCTTACTGCCCCAAAGGAAGGAATGGAAAGATGGAAAGAATATTTCTCAGAACTACTTGATGGTGAGCAAAGTGAAGCATCAGAAATGATAACCACTAGCACAGAAGAGGAAACCAATTGTGGCAAAGATAGCATAAAGATGGAAGAACTAAAGGCAGCACTAGAGAAAATCAAGATGGGCAAAGCAGCAGGGCATGATGGTATAACACCAGAAATGGTTAAGTACATAGGAGCAACAGGCGACCTATTACTCCTGAAGATTCTTGCTTCAAGATTGCTGCAACAAGACTATACAAAAGGATTTGGAGATTGCCATCATTACACAGATTTTCAAAAATGGTGACAATTGACAATGTGGAAACCATAGAGACATATCCCTTCTCAGTGTCCCTGGTAAACCTACTCTAGAATCTTGGAACAGAGACTCAGACGCCTAGCTGAGCCACAGTTGGATGAGATCAAGTGTGGCTTCGAGCAAACCGAAGTACTCAAGACCTAATCTTCACACTCAGACAGCTGAGTGAAAAGGCCCTTGAGTATAAGAGCGAGATCCATCTTTATTTCTTAGATCTGGAAAAAGCGTTTGACTGGGTCCTCTGGAGCAAACTTTGGGACTGTTTGGCAAGGAAGAACATTCCAGCACCTCTGATTCATGCTGTACAGAGCTTCTACAAGTCGTGCAGAAATTATGTGAGGACGGCAAACCATAAGTCAGAAGAATTCAGAACCATCACTTATATTTTCATACTCCTTATGGACGATGTTTTCAAGGCATATAAGGAGAGGACAAGAAAGTATTCAGTGGGGTACTGGAAGATGAGATAGTTGTGTATGTCAGAGCTGGCATTTGCTGATGATGTTGCCCTGATTGCTAAATCAGAAGCACATCTTCAATGCAATCAACAGGTCTGGAAGGAAGAACTGGAGAAGAGAGGGATTGTCATAAGCAGCTCGAAAACAAATACTATGGTGATATCATTAAATGAAAGAAGGCATCAGATTAAGCTGGGAGACCAGGTGCTGGAGCAGGTCAACCACTTTAAATACCTCGGAGCTGTCATAGACCGGAAGGGAGGCATCAAAGAAGAGTTGGCTACACGAAGAGCAGCAGCTGGGAGACTTTTTTTCAGGCCATAAATCGAGGATTCTTCAGCAAAAGAGAAGTTGGTAAGAAGACGAAGATGGCTGTATACCGCTCCACCTATGTCTCAGTCTTGACATATGGATGCGAGTCATGGGCAATGACTACAACCCACAAAAGCCAGATCCAAACCTCAGAAATGAGGTATCTGAGGAAGGTGGTTGAAGTAACAAGAAAAGACATGGTCCGCAACCAAACTATACGTCAACGAACAAAAACCCAGCCCCATGCAGACCCAAGTAGAACAGTCCCAAATGAGATGGTTTGGCCACGTCTGCAGAATGGGAGAAGATCGGTTACCACGACAAGCATGGGAAACTAAGAGCCAGGGATCGAGACCCCCAGGACGACCCAGAGTTCTCTGTGAGGATAACATTATTCAATCTTTGAAGGACCGAGGACTAGAATGGAACCAGACCAAGAGGAAGACAGCCGAAAGGATAGTATGGCGCTCTCTCTTCCAAACCTCTATACCTGTCACGAAATGGCTTAATTAAGAATATGTCTGAGTAAAGACACCAGTTTTGAGGAAAGTCTGAGAAGATAGATTAAGATGAGAGTTAAAGTGACTGTGGAGTATGAGACTTATAGCTTCAAGTGTGAGAACTTAGAATGACTCTCCCTCGCCACTTGTGACTTGTTTTATTAGTTACTGTCTCACCACCTCTCGCTCAGCTGAGATCAGGTATGCACTAATTACTAGCCACAGACACAACTGTACAGTTAAAGAATACAGGTACAGTACAGAGAAATACAAACTGATCCAGAGCACATTTTATAGTTTATTAAACCAAAAAACTCTTTACTACAGAGAAACAACAACAATAACGTGCAAGGCCGCACAACCTGGAAAAAAGAACAAATCAATAAATGGCACAATTATTAAAAAAATTACCACGCACTCTTCCAGTACTACACGAAAACAACTAAGGTTAAAGAAATATACCGGGCGGATGTCTCTAAGTAAGAGCCACCACCACTTGAACACTACTATTACTAACAAACTACACTGTGGAGTCCCACACACCACAAAAATACTCTCCTCTAGTTTTCACTCTGCCCCGTTTAACCAGACAGAGAAAGACTTACTAACTAATCTGACTAAAATGTCTCAAAGGCGCTCCTACACAACTAACTTATACACTACTAAATCCTGCTCCACTGAATTCTGCAGAACTAACTCAGAGGCTCTTCTCTAAGTATTATCTAACTCTACTCTCTCCCCTCTACTTCAGTTCAGTGTCTTCCTGACGCTATCGTCTTCGTCTGAGACTCAGCTGCGTTACCCTTCGTCAGGTACCTCCTCCCGTTACCACTTAGAAAGGTATGATTTCCCTCTCTCCTCTCCAGAATAACTGATGAAGAGGCCCTTGGTAAATATATATTTTTGCTTCTGGCTGTAGAACTAGCAATGATGAAAGCAACTCAATTCTTCACACACAAACGACGATTTAAACCTCTTCGGGTTATGGCCTACTGCTTTATTGTGGCAGTATGTAAACAATGCCAGTCAACGTAGCCTGTTTTGTATTGGACAATACAAGCTAAGAGCTCCAATTTCTAGGCAATGCCACGCTGTGGTATATGTTTCCTCACGTCAGGAGAATTCTCAATGCTTCTACGCCTTGCAGACGTAACTAGGGGCGCCCGTTACTTTGCTCGTACCCCAGTTTTTTTCTCAATTACACCGATGTCTCTTGCCACCCTCTCCGAGAAGGCAAAGTCCGTTGCAGGCTTAGGGACCTACAACGCCGTGAACTTATATACACCAATCCACAAAATACATAATTCAAACACATTAATAACCAAAGATTTACATATACCCCGCTTTCCCATACCATAATAAAACTGCACTCAATACAAGCCCTCATGCTCTACCCTATTTCTGCCCTCGGGTCAGACTTAACAGCTCACCCCTTCCCCTCTCTTTTTCACTGACAACAGGTTGCCTATTACGCATAACACAGACGCGGGCTGACTTGATTGCTTCTGAGGCCAGCTCGAGACCGAGTCA
Source organism: Oreohelix idahoensis (assembly GCA_024509875.1). Taxonomy (NCBI): domain Eukaryota; kingdom Metazoa; phylum Mollusca; class Gastropoda; order Stylommatophora; family Oreohelicidae; genus Oreohelix; species Oreohelix idahoensis. Next base: position 411,417 of record JAMPIV010018962.1, read on the forward strand.
GTTACCCGTCACAACACCGCTTCGCTGTATCCCGATAAAATAACTTTTACTTAAATAATTTCCCAGCTCTGTTCTTATATTTAAAGGCAACCCATCGAGGGTTATCAAAATAGCACAAATATCTACACACAGCTGCATACCCCATATCATAATACTGAACTCCCTTCACCACTCTTTTTTCACCGACAACAAACTTTAATACCCATAGCCACTTTAGTTAAACCAAACTCCTTAGTTCATATACTATTATCTTCAAAGTTATCATAACATAGTCTGGTACTCTTAATACATTACACCATACTACACCAGCCGTAGGTCCTAAATTCATATAGAGATATATTAATTAATAATACCACCAAACTTTTTTGCACAGAATTACACTGGCTATACTTCGTATGATTACCACTGAAACTTACAATACACTGGCAGAAGTCAGGTAATTGATGGCAAACTACCGACTAAAATAAAATTAAATTCCAGCAGAAAGCTTACTCTGACTTGTTAAAATCCTTTAGCTAAAATTCCTACACCACTAAATTATTAAGACTTCGTACATACCCAGACTATCAGAATATCCACTAACCAGGCAGACTGAATTTATGTCTGACACTATTCACGGCAATAATAATCCAGGACTTGTGAGCGCCGACTAATAATTTGGCCCTGTATATATAGTGCCAATATTCTGATGCAAGACAGACGCGGTGAGTCATAGCTTCTAGAATTACCTCCCAAAAATCGCTTCTACCCTACTTTGACGCAATCTAATGACTGCTACTTAAATTAAAAATCGAAACCAATCGTCAGAGCTTCCCGTTAAGCATCATAACATTATCTTAACATCTGACTAATCGTTAACATTGCGACGATGAGTCATTCCCCTTGCTGGAACGGAAAAGGAGGGGGATGGGGAGGGCAATGAACATAAATTCCCCGCGAAGCCTGCTGCCCCGCTGAAAAATGTACTAAGTGTGACGTAAACTTTTCTGACTGTCTATCAACAAGAAAGACTCACTAGCCCACGCTCTCACACCTACCCCTAAAAAGAGGCGGGCTGGAGGGGTTGATCCTACAATTATCAGAACCCTGACAAGAAACGAAAACAACAATAAATCCGAAAACAGGATAAAAATTAAAGAGAAAAGAAGCAACCATATAATAACCAAAAAGAACGGGCGGGTTGAAAATACAAATTACAGTCACTTTCCACCAACACCTCATGGTAGAAGAGAAACGGCTAAGTAAGTAAGTAAGTTTATCGAACTCGCAAGTCTAATGTTAACAGTTAACATGGTTCGTCATTAACTATTTTATTAATCGTTATATTTAAATCTGTGGAAATTATGTAAGCTTTAACAAATTTACGCTCAAGTAGTTCAATAACAATATTTCAAATCTATGATTCCTAGATCCGATAGCAATGATTATTTAGTTTGGGACACCGTCATGCTAAAGACACGCAAGTTAACTATCAGCTCGGCAGAAGTGAACAAGTGAAACTCTTCAGACTCCGAATAGGACATAACAGATTGAGATACCACCTATTTAACAATCCGAAGATAGGAATGATTGCTGAACATCTGCTTTAAAGATGCCCAAAATATAAGCAACAGAGAAAGCACATATGGCCGTCACCAGTATAATTTCTGGACAAACTCCATGGAGATACCAGATACCTCAGACTGATCACTGCTTGCTTTAAACATATTTAAGCTGACTGCTGAAAGTGTATGTCCAAGACTTCAATGAAGTGATAATTCTCAGAAAGACACAGTTCGCTACCACAAAATAATCTCTGATAGTATAATTACAATTTGTTTCCTAAAATAATGTATCATAGCTCCGTTTGGTTTGGTTTGGTTTGGTTTGGTTTGGTTTGGTTTGGTTTTTAAGCACCATCTTCAGTGCACATGGACAACTCCATAAGTACTAGGATCTTCTCCCTTAGATCCCACAAGGAGGATCTCAGCACAGTGCACGAACTCCGTATCACCGGCAAGGATCCCCATGTGTGTATACAGGAATAATACATTCTATGCATATTTTTGTGGGTAGGTTTCCTTATTTTTTTTAATATTTTGCCAGGGCAGCGGCCGTATGACCTACTCTTTACGATTTCTAACTGCCGAGTGATTTTTAACGTGCGCAACATGCGCACGGAACCTTCTCATTTTTCGCCCTTATCCGAGAAGGCTAGTCATCGAATCTCACTACCCAGAAGATCAAGGAGAAGTATTATATCATTTGGAACCACTGGTTCAGAAAATAATGTCCATCAATTATATTCCCTGTGCTGGAAGCGATCCTGATACCGGTACCTTTAGAATTAGAGGCGTACGCTGTTTCTGTTTCTCACTTTGTTGATTTTATGCGCATTATTGTTGACTAAACTGATATTTGTTAATTGATAATGTTGTTATTGACTAAATTGATGTTTATTCCGATTAAAGGTCGCAGATACTACTGTTTGGCAATGAATTGTTAGAGACTTCACATATGCTAGGTCTTAGCTTCTTGAGGTGGGGGGGGGCCATCAGTTCCCAACCATGGTGCCTTTACCTTCCATAACTGAAGAGCAGAGACAGGTACCCATTTATTACAGCTGGTTAGACTAGTTTCGAACCAAGTCACTTTTGCCTCCAGAAGCAATGCGCTCTGAAGTTAAAGGCAACAAGGAAGGGAATTCGTCTAACCTACCTCTAAAAACCTGAGGCCTAGTATTTTAAGTCTCTAATTCCAGCATTACGGCAGTATCTGTCATGGACTTGCCTTTAGATTCTTCAGACGAGGTGTAATTGTTCGCGTAAATTTTTTAATGGTAGTTTTTAAACTCCACCATGACCACAATCATGTGTATTACCTCCTTATTTAGACAATTGTTCTTCACATAATAAGATTTTGTCGTTTTAAAAGTGCCCGTATTATGAAGAGGCTCATGTCATAGGTATCTCATATTTAACATTTATTTAACATTTCATTTTCCATACACAATGTAGGACTTGTTTTTAATGCTTCCAACGGCAAGTCATCTGCAGAGATGAAGCAATTAAAGCTGAAACACCATAAGTGAACAAGGGCTGCAGAGTCGGCAAAAGAATTTTTCGAATACGAATCCGACTCCTTAAATTTTAGAAGCTCGACCCTGATTCACTCCCGACTTCGATTACAGTTTTTTTTTAAAAATTAGTCATAACGTCATACAATTTTGCACTTATATGGAGTTATATGTATAAGTATATGTGTGAATAAATGAATGCGTGGCTTTCGTAGAGTACATTTTAACTACTCATTCATGTATTCAATAACTAGCTGTAAATACCCGGCGTTGTTCGGGTTTCTTGTAACGGTTTATGAAACTTCGGAAATGTTACATACGTTACAAAAAATACATTTGACTACATCATGATATATTTACTTATCGTTCTTTTCTTCATTTATTATTGCAACATAATTTTAAAAAATAAAATTTCCTCATTTGGCGAAGCGCACCCCATTCAATCTAGAAACAGAGTCCATTGGTTATAGTAGGGCGCATATCCAACCATAAATGACCATGTGATTTGCTTCAATGTGCTTGTATTTTAAACAAATTGTGCCCCGTATGGCGAGGCGTGCACCGTTCAGTCTAAACACAAGGTCCGTTGGTAATTTTAGGGCGCATGACCAAATAGAAAAAGAACCGTTGCAGAGGTATAACTGATGTACGTATATTGGCCTGCCATTGGTTTTAAAATACAGTTCTTCTACAATTAGAATCCGTGTTGTAAAATTAATTCCATCCGATTTACAAATCCTAAATAGTAAAATAAGACATTTTAAGGCACGCAGATTTGTATAAATTCAAACGAACAGACTTTGACATTTATATAGTAGATAGATAAGGAGCGTTAACCTACCATTAATGAAAACAAAACCATACGAATTTATTTCCCTTGTCAAAACAAATTGCGGCAAAAAATGTTTCGATTCTAGAGTAGTTCAGCAATAATCACATATTGTATCCATATATTTTGAAACTGTAATTATAATTAAAATTTTTTTCTTTTTGCTATAAAATAATACGGCATTTTATTTTTCTGAATGCGATTTCTTTTAAACACCGAAGTTATTTTTAACAACAATAACACACACACACACACACACACACACACACACACACACACACACACACACACACACACACACACACACACACACACATACACACACACACACACACACACACACACACACACACACACTCACACACACACACACACACACACACACACACACACACACACACACACACACACACACACACACACACACAAATTAATACAGTATAAATTATCAACTGTACACTTTTGGTCGGAATGAAAATCTAAATAGATTTCAAACTAAAAGTGTACAGTTTATAATTTAAACTGTATGTTTTTTTACTTTTCATTTTGGCTGTATTTGTTTTTCTTCTTCGGTGTTTAATGTTCGGGTTTTATACACCTAAAAAAGTACATAGAAGATCGATGTCGGCGTAAAACTCGAAGAACTCTCCCCAGGCAGGCTGTGTGGAACGAGGACAATCCCGACATCTCCCCCTCTGCCACTCTCCAGCACAATCCCAATTTAGCGCCTGTGCTGCATCGAGAAGACCCCCCCCCCCCCTAAATGTTGCCTGCATTTGCAAAAGCCACTCTGGTTCCACTCATTCTGCCACCGATGTCTTCGCCCGTTTCCCCGTCCGGTGTTACCACGTAACCCAGATACGCAAATACATCCGCCTGCTCCAGCTCCTGGCTCCCCACTTCCATGGGCTCAATCCATTACACTGAGCGTCATGACCCACGTTCTCCCCCAGGCCGATACCCAGTCCCACCCGCCGGCCATACCCATTTAGCCTGTCTGTTATTCCTTGGAAAGAAAGGTAATATAACAGCATACAATTACAGTATCCAATCATAATCAAGATTAAGTATGTTTAAAAAAAAAAAAAATGAAATTAATGAAAAAAAAAGACATCAACAAGAAAAAAAGAAAACATCCATACAGTTTCTTCTTCTATGGTCTTTGGTTGCTGACTGGAAAAGCAATCAATGATTATCACGCCTAGTTGCGTCTTGTAGGGCAGCAACAAACTGTCTCCACTTTGTTCCTTGGTCGCTGACTGACAAAGCAATCAATGATCATAACGCCTAGTGGCGTCTTGCAGGGCATCAACAAACTGTCTCCACTTTGTTCCTTGGTCGCTGACTAGAAAAGTAATCAATGATCATCACGCCTAGTGGCGTCGTGTAAAGCAGCAATAAACTGTCTCCACTCTGCTCGACCGACAGTGTGGTACCCAGCTCTGGTTCATGCTTAGTATCTCTGCCTCCGCAGATCTCCGCCAGGTGGCTTTTGGCCGTCCTTGCTTTCGCTTTCCTTCTGAAGTCTGTCGCCCCGCTATCCCGAACTGGACATTAATTGTCACAGCACATTTGGAATAGATAGATGTAAATTTAGAAATGTAAGAAAGATATATAGGATCTGTTAAGTGGCTCGTTAAAGGTTAGATTCCTATACAAGTGAGGGGTGAATAGGAATGCGAATATTATCACTAAGAGATAATGCCTCAGAAGGGCACTTGAGAATGGATTCTGTTTCCTTGTGTTCTACAATGATAGTCCGTTCCTTCACACAATGGTGAATAGCAATAAAATATAATACATGTATATAACACTTATTTATATAAAGTAAGTGAACGACTGGCCAAGCGGTCAGAGCGCATTCTGTAGCACAACCATATTGGTTTTGAGACCGAAACCTGGCAGTGGCACACTCCAGTTTACCCGCTGTAAATGGGCACTCAGCTGTGCTCCTGAGGTAGGGAAGGAAACGGTAGCGAGGAAGGGAACTGGTCACCTAACCTCATAAAAGCTGGATATTTCATGGTGAAGCTTCTAACACTTTATTTCCCTAAGACAATCTCTGCCATGGGACTGCCTTTATCTTTGAAATAGATACAGCAATTAATATGATAGATATTATCTTCTATTGGCTGTGGGGCTAGGTGTGATATGTTTTTAATACAAGCAGCAGTTACTCACATAGCCGCTGTGCAGATCATATCAAGAATTACATACGTGTAAACCAATGAATATTCTATGTGTTTATATATATATATATATGTGTGTGTGTGTGTGTGTGTGTGTGTTGCGAAGTCTATACCAACCTGAACAGAGTGAAATCGTATATACCACTTGGTTAACACCAAAGAGTTAATAATCTGGACTTCCTCGTCATTTAGATGCACTCGGTCCATGGGTTGTGGGTGTAAGTGGCGTTTGCGTCTAAGCTTCTGACTCTTATGGATGTCTTCTCACATGTTCTAAATCGTTCGATGGGTTTTCACTGTTGCTCACGTCACTGAATTGTGAGGGGTGGGTGTTCCGACATAATCACACGTAAATTCTCTCCCCGACATGTTGTAATAAAATATGAATATGTACCACATGGTCACATAATGAAAATCATTCATCACGTTATAATGGATGACAATAAGAAATCGAAGATTGAGTTGCTGAGGAATAAAGATACATTGAAACTACTGTGGAAGATAATAGAAACATTAGCTCTTCCTCGTGAGAATAAATTAAGACAATCTCAAGTGGAAAAGGAGAAAAAGGAGTTGGAAGATGAGATGAGCTCAATTGAAAACAAATATCTATGTAAGGAACAGGCTCTTATTAGAGAGCTAGAACAAGTCAAAGTGGACTGTGAGAAATTAAAAGTTGAGGCTCAGGAACGGGAAAAGTCCTATAATGAAACACTTGTTGGTCTCTTGCATGACTATTTATATTCCTTGTTCTATGTTATATGTTTATTTGTTTTATATGTCATATATGTGTTTATATTTCAGCGGGTTTGGTTGGGCGGTGACTGTCGTAGAATATCCCACTTTACCGAGGGTCTACGACAGCGTTCTTTAGGGACTTTTGCGAATTTCCCGCAGTGGAAATCTCCAGCAAACATTTTTTGCTGCGTATTATAGTCCACTGCGTTTGGTTATTTGTGATATTTTTGTTTAGTTGGGACGAGCTGTTCTATGTTGTTTTGTAATATTTTTCTCTGTTCTTTAGTTTTGATTAATTTGTTTGCATTTGTCTGCCTCCCTTTCTATCGTTTATTTCTTTACACCTTTTTGTTTATACACTGTGTAGTCGATTGTTTTGTTGGTGATTCGCAGCTGTCGTTACATGCTTCGTAAGATTCTACTTTATTTTTGCTTAAGTGTTTATTTGATTTCTGCGAACGTTGTCGTTTGTCCTTGTTGCTTTATCTTGTCTTTCCAGTTGTTGTTATTCATTGTTGCTATACACTGTCAATATTGGTTTGCACAATAAGTATATAAGTGATTAATTATATTATTGATAACTAAGGTGTTGATACAAGTTCTTGGGCAAAGACTTGTCACCCACTGAGTTGGGATAAAGTGAGTTTCGCAGATAATAATTATTTACACAGGTTATTGATCTCACATAATTAGACATAATGTCTACATTGGATTACTTTATTCAGCAAGGGAAAACCCTTGGCAAAACTGGAGATAAATTAGAAGAATTTGCACTTGCGGAATATGCCAAGGCGCAGAAGGCGGAAGAAAAGAGACATAAATTAGAAAAAGAAGCTGAAGATAAAAAAATGCAAATGGAGTTGGAACAAAAGAAATTAGAAGCAGAAGAGAGAAAAATTCAGCAGCAAAGAGAAGCAGATGAGAGAAAATTCCAAATGGAGATGGAAAATAAAAAATTAGAAAGAGAGGCTGAAAAAGAGAAAATGTTACATGACGAAAGAGTCTTAGCAATGGAGCTGGAGAAAATAAAAGTGGTAAATTCGAGTAATGCACCAAATGGTACAAGCAATCAAACAACTTCTGATAAGGCAAATATTAAGACTTATCATGTTAAGTTACCTGCTTTCAATCCTACTCGTGATTATATTGCATTCTATCTAGATAGATTTCAGTTGGCATGCGACTCCCATAAGATAGACAAGTCGCAATATTGTGATCAACTTGGTAGGTTACTTACAGGTGATGCTCAAAAGGTTATGATGTCGGTGGAAGACAAAAATAACTATGAGGTTGTCAGAGCGGCCCTGTTACAAAAATACCAACTGGATGAAGAAGGTTATCGCCTGCGCTTTAAGTCTCTGTTGCCAGAGACAGGGAAAGATTTTTCAGACTTTATATCAGAAATTCGCCTGACTTTTAATCGTTGGGTGGAATTGTCTAAAACTAAACACACATATGAGGCCATTGTTGACTTACTACTTCGTGACAAAATTATGTCATCTGTGAGTAAAAACGTTCTTTCCTTTCTACATGAACGAAAACCTCCAAATATAAAAGATATGGAACAATACTGCCGTCAATATGTCACGGCACATCCTAATGAAACGGTTAGCAACTCTAAAGTCGAAGAAGAATTACCCGTGGCTTCAGCAATGCCATATGGTCCTAATTTGCGACGTAGATCTCAAAGTGTTGATCGAAATTTTGATAGGAGAGATAATCGAAATTTTAGACAGAACCAATGGGGTCCATCACACAGTGATTCTCCTTCTTCAGGAAATTGGAGACAATCTAACGGTCCTCAAAATTTTGGTCCAGGTAATTATGGAAATTTTGGAAGAGGAAACTACAATAAGGGTTATCAACCAAATAATAACTTTTCTCGTAGACAGCAAAACCCATCTAATAGGAATTTTGATCAAAGGAGAAATGACAATCGCAACTACGAAAACTGGGATTCAAATCAGAACAATAACTCCAATAGAGGAAATTGCAATAATTGCAATAGAAATAATAGACGCAATAGATCGCAAAATGACAATAATAGATCGTACCAGCAGGCTAACTCTGCTCAACAACAGCCTCAGGATGTTAATAATCAAGGTAACAACAATAATAGTGTCAATAATGCTAGTGCTTGCTTTGCTTTCGATTTTGAGAGGGCATCTCAATGCCCGCAATGCACAACTTTGTTCCAACCTACTTTTATATCTACCTTGAGTTGCGGTCATCCTCTTCCCGCTTTTCCTGCGATAGCGGCGCACGACGGAAGAGGGTCTCTTATTCTACATAAGGTTTTTTGAATAATAATCCAGTCTCAGTTCTTTTTGATTCTGGATGCGCAACTGTTGGGATTAGACAGTCTTTAGTTCATCCATCTTGTGCAACTGGTAATATGGTGAAATGTGTGACATTCGGTGGGACAGTCAGACTTTTCCGACTGCCATAGTCCACATTGCCACACCATTTTTCACTGCTTATATACACGCATGTTTGCTCAGAGCACCTATCGCCGACCTTACTGTCGGACAGATACATGGTGTAAAGGTTTGTACACTGGTACAAATTGCTGATTGGGAACGGCAACATAGCCTTACTACTTCTACCGTAGGGACGATGCCAAAATCTTCTCACGTTATGCATTCTGCTAATTTGGTGGAATCTTGCAGTATTGATGATACAACTGTTCATCATACTAATGTTAGTGCTTCTTTTAGCCCAGTTCGACATACTTCAGTACGTCGCAACTATAACCTTCATTCCTCTTTAACTACTATTGTAGAAGAAGATCCTTCGATGTTGTCAGGCTCAGATACTAACTGTATCACTACGACTGAATCTATATCCAGTCATGCTGATTGCAACTTCTTTGCTGCAATGACTAGTACTTGTGGTGCTACATGTGCGAACTTAAGTGTTTGTACATACCTATACTTTGTAACTTTCTTTACCTTTCTTATTGGGCCGGTTAGCTCAGTATCTTCGTCCTTTATGACTTTTTGTCGCACTTACAACTTTTCTTTTAAACTTCGACGTATGTCCAAGTTTACTGCTGTCGGTTTTTGCATCTTTATTGTATGCCTCTTGCTTTCTTCCTTGACCAGTACACAGGCTGTGACTGCAGTTCATCCTTTAAGATGTACGCCTTTGTCTACTGCATTTCCTTCGTCTTGCGCAGAATCGCAGAATGTCAACAATCATGACGCTCTTAGTCATCATTACCATCTTCTAGATTTGCCTTTTGACGTGGGTATCATGTGTATACTCACGACTATTCTCTACACCATTTTACACTGTTATACATTAACATTCCATTAGTACAGGTGCTTGACCTTATTTAAATTCATGATTGTAAATTGATTGATCTACTTTCTGTTATTCTGTAGACATCCTGTAGTTCTATTGTTAGTTAATATGGTTGTACATTAGTATACGATATTATGTTAGAAGATATTACATTTTGATATCATATAACCTTTTACTGATAAGGTGTTGGTGTCACTATACAGTTGGATATTTATGTTAAAAGGATAATATGGTAATGACACCTTTATTTTTGTAATTTAGCATTATGAGACATGTCGATATTGTATTTTTTTGGGTAGGATCTATAAGGTCATACGTATGTATTTCTTTTCTACCATTATAATATTCCCAGCACTTTATTGTGCGATTGTGAGAACTTAGTTCTCTAACGTTGTGAGATAATTTTTTTGTTCTCACCCGACGCTCCATTGTGCGTCAGTATAGCCTGACATTATGGCATTATATATTTTGATGCCCTTTGTTAACGCATCATTGTATGCGTTATGAGCTTCTTGTATCATGCTTATTATTGTTTTTTGGGGTGGATGTAAATTTAGATTGTCATGTACGTTGTTATATTATTATGGCATTTATATAATGCATTTGATTACCATGTCTTAATTTTGTCTTCTTCATGCTTAGGCATTGCTTCCTTCCATCTTTTCTCTTTCTTTTTGTATCCCCATCTGGTCTTTGTTCACTTGTCTCTAATCTACTTTTCTTATGTTATCTTGTCGTCCTATCTGCATTCCTCTTGTATTTATGATAGATTGTACTTAAGTCTAGATGTTTTTATGCTACCGCCCTCATTTTGTATTTTTCGATGTAATTTCTTTTTTTTTTTTAAATGATGTTATCGTTTTTTTCCCGGGGGGGGGCGGGTTGCGGTAAACTGTTAAGAGTCAGTATGTTGTAAGTTAGGAATGTGACCTTTTTATATTTCTTTTTATATTTACGGTCAAAGGGAAAGTATTGTCTGTTTACTTTTTGGTTCAGATTAGATTTAATTGTTATCTTCCCTTGACAGATGTCCACATAAGAATATCTAAGTGGTATACAGATGCCCAAATAAGGAGCGCTCTGGTCAGTTTTCTGGAAACGCTCTGGAACGATCCATGGGTAAACACTACTCAGGGTTGCGGATATCTACGCATGCGCGATTGATTTGCGCGGGTCCAGAAGACGGTTTCTTAAAGGAGTCTAGCTGGGCGATTTGAGCAGAGAGGGTGTCCCTCCATGTTTTCTGGCAGTGTAAACGGGGATCAGAGTTCTGTGTGTATTAAATATGTTTAAGATTCCCCTTGATTGTGATTCTGGCATAGTTTGGTAAAGCCTAGGATATGGCCAGTGTTTCTTGTGTGTTTGTTTCCTGGAGTGCAGAGCAGGTAACAATACTTTGATATATCGATTGACATTTATCTACCTAGAGAAGCCCGCTGTCTATGCGGCCTATTTTGCCAGAGGTACTTGACCAGTTTGGTCGGAGATGATTAAAAGAATAACATTTATTTACCTAGAGAAGCCCGCTGTCTATGCGGCCTATTTTGCCAGAGGTACTTGACCAGTTTGGTCGGAGATGATTAAAAGAGTAACATTTATTTACCTAGAAAAGCCCGCTGTCTATGCGGCCTATTTTGCCAGAGGTACTTGACCAGTTTGGTCGGAGATGATTAAAAGAGTAACATTTATTTACCTAGAGAAGCCCGCTGTCTATACGTCCTATTTTGCCAGAGGTACTTGACCAGTTTGGTCGGAGATGATTAAAAGATTAACCTTTATTTCCCTTAAAAAAACCTGCTGTTTATGCGGCGTGTGTTTTGCTAAAGAGGTGTATTGACGTGTGATTACGTCCATGACATTGTGTACCTTGTTCAGATGACAGTGTATTTATTGATGTCAGCGTGCTTTGTATCGTCCCATAATAAACCGTTAGAACTCTACCCGCCGTTTCTCCTTTTCTGAGCCTGATGTTTACTAAAGGGTTGCAGTGTTCCCGACTTCTTGGTTTACTGGCCTGTTGATGAGTGTTAACTCATTGATGAATGTTAATGTTGGAGTAGGATCGGTTGATGTGGTATAATTCTGGTTACCACATTGATACAGGTATTATGGTCAACTCAAACCGACACAGTGTTGGGCATACAGGTCACCTTGTCCATAGAGTATTGAGGCCCCGACAAGGGACAGTGTTTATGTTGTATGAGAGTGCAAATGTACGTTATGCGAATGGGTGGTACTGTTCTGCAAAGTTGACAAGTAATAAGGCACTCATTCACTCATGTATGAAAGTCAAGGATGTCTGGAACTACTGTTGATAATTTCACACATTTAATAGGACGCAAACTCTGACGACACATATATAGTCACTGGAACAGTTTGGCAAAAAACATCACATGCTCGACAAAAGGGTCTACGACATCAAATATGCATTCATTTAGATTGTGGATACAACAGAACATTCGTAGCTAGTCCCTCAGGGTTCTAGTTGTATAACTTTCAAGCTTAACTGACTGATCGCGTCAGTTAATGTTTGTAAACGTTTATTATAAATGGCTCCCTGACAGAACCTCTTCTGTCGAGGAATTACAAGCCGTAAATCAGTAGGCTTTTATGACGACAATCTCAAAACCACCAGTAGTGGCTTACCATAGTAGACAGATCTTGGTATCATCATCAGATAGTAAGGTATCCCTGTTCTCCGAACGATGATCCGCTTAGGCAAAGGCGAGATCCAAAAATGGCTCCTAACTTCGATGAGCTTCGCTCACTCCGAAGCTGCATAATGAAGCATAAGTAAAGGCGCTGTTCATCATATCAATAATGCTGTGTAGATTATATGCATAATAATGCAGTGTATATCATACGAATAATGGTGCTGCTGGCAAAATGTCGTCTCGAAAATAGTCAATCATATACATGTGCAGACCATAACATGGCTGCAGATCTAGGCATTTGAAAAGGTACAGTAACTGTCTGTTACGGTATATGATATTAACGCCGTCTGCTAAAGGTTATCAGACGTGCAATTGTAAAGGTTAAGGCATTTAATATATTGCGATAGATGTTTCAATTATTGAACGCTCCATACACGATCGATTATGACGTGTATAGCGTTGTTTGGGTCACAGTCGGTAACTAAGAAACGCTACCCTTTGTTACTTGACCGCCAAGCTGAATAGCTGCGTTTTTCTAACCTTCCAATTCAATGGCATGATATAGCCATATATATGCATTTTTTTTGATGGACCAGGGTCAGTCCTAGAACTCTATATGAGAGGAAAATTTATGGAGGTTAGTATTTAACTAGAATTCTCAGAAGGAGAAGAATAATCGTCAAATTCATATGAAATATTCAGACTCGCAGTCTCACTGTCGGCAGGTAGCCATGTCTAGCTGCGCGTGCATATAGCTGTGATGTTCTGACGACAATACTGCATTGTATCCTTAAACGGACATTGACACGTAAACCAGCAGTCTACGTTATTGATTAATTTATGCATGACTTATAAGGACTTATGTTCTGTTCCTATTTGAAATGATCATCCTGTGTGTACAACTGTGAATTAAATGTATGGACTCAATGAAATTACTTATCAAATCAATCGTATTCCAAGGTTCAAGTATTGTTCGGAATCTTCCACCCCTGCATTCGCTTAATCTTCCATCGAAGGCACGATGCATTATCACTGAATAAAAAAAAACTAACATATCAAAGAAAAAACAATGGCCAGAAATTTATAGTTGTTTTATTCATATCACATGGAACATTGTTCAGAGCAAACCACCTTGTAACACTGTCTCTCTTTACCTTATCATCCTAGAAAAACACTAGAAAAATAGCACCCGCCTTCCTTTGGCGCTAAGAATATGTTATAGGGAGGAACATAGACATAATAGTCATACAGACGATGTCACCTTCCCCCAGAATTTCACAGCAAAGAACAAATCTTCGGACTTCTGTCCGCACAGCGATCAGGATCCGCCCATCATCACGGAAGTCTCTCTCGACAACCACGATTCGACACATGCGCAGAAGCGCGTGACCCCCAGTGTTCAACTCAAGATGGGCCGACGTAAATCTAAGTATTTCTCAACAAAAAGTGTTAACAGATAAATAAATATCTTTCTATATATATCTCTATATTCATTGCCTACAAAAGAATCTGTGCGTAACACCTGTCCGGCCTGCTGATGTCGTTGAGGAATATCACATTAACATTATTAGCATCTTCCTGGTACCGTTACTGTTACAGAGCTATTAGTGATGCAATCTTGACCAACATTCCGCGTGGGATTTTTTCCCCGGGCATCAATGACTTGTTGCTCCGAGAAGGCATCCACGTGCTCGCCTATACATTGACATTCGACACTGGGTTGTTTTTCGCCATGTCCATCAAATATGATACAATGAAGCGATGATCTCCCAGACTTTAAGTCGCCTTGATACTCTTAACAAAAGTATATTCTCTGGTCATGTGTTATTACCGGGGGTTGATGCATTTGCGATATTTGCTCGGTAGCCATTAGTATGCGCCGTGTTGTCTGGGAAACGCTGGCTAACGCGAAGAAAAGACCAAAGTGTAACATGAAAATTACTGAGAATAAAGAAGAGGGGCTAAAAGAGGAAGGGGAGGGAGACCAAGATGGAGAGAAGAATAGACCGTGTTACGACAAAGTCCATAGTCTGGCAGTTCTAGTGATGGTGTCAGGGTGTCTTCTGAAGATGTGGCCAACCCAATTCCAGCGTCTACCCGCTAATCCATACAGTGTATCAGTCAAGAATGTATTGAGCAGACGTCATTGTAAGTGGACTAGCTGCAGTCATGGTTCCGTGATCCGTAAGGAAAGAAAGAATACACGTTAAATCTTCTTCTTCTTCTTCTTCGTTCGCCCTCAAACTTCCACATTAATTACTCTAATAAAGGCTGTAGTCAACTCAAAGTTCCCGACATCTCCAAACAGTTTTTCGTTGACAGAAGTGGGTTGGTGCCATAGGCTACTCAGTTCATTGCTGTAGGTTGAGGAGGACTGTAGCAGGTGTTCGACTGTCATCGGGGTGGTACCGCAGGTGCAGAGATCTGTTGCACCAATTTTGTATTTGTGGTATAGATGGTATCCTCAGTCTGTTGTGTCCAGTGTGAAGCCGAAAAATGATGACCTGTTCTTTCCTAGATAGCTGATGATATGCATCATTTTTTAATGGCCTGGGTGCTCTCTTTCCCATTTGGACTTGAATGTAGCTTTTATGGTAACACTTTAAGTGAAACCTTCTGTGATAACCCTACTTTTCTGTTTCTTCTCATTTTTATCTCCTGCAGGTATGAGAATGGCGATGATCGCCGCGTGCGGTTTCATGTTTCTTGGCGCTGGCTTCCGGTGTATACCAAGTGACATCACCATAGCTTCCTGGTTAGTAATTGAGTCTGAAATGAAAATTAGTCGGGGTTCTTATTGCCATAGTAACTACACAAATAGGCGTGCTAATATTAGATAAGACTCATTATTGACTCCATACCACGTGTAGTTTCTGGAGTCTCTAAGGAGAACAAAGGTATAGGAACACTGCTAGCTCAAGCATGTCGTATGAAGTTATTAATATGAGATTATGCTTGGGGCTAGCATCCTCACCGTGTAAAACAAATTGTTTTATAAACCTTTGCTTGAAAAGCACACGAATGCTTTGGTGTAGGCTTGCCTGCAAGGGAGCCAGCTGCAGAGATTGCTCATTCCCCATAGGCGGCGAAAAGGGAAAGGATGATAATGAATGATTTTGTTCAACTTCACTACTTTTGTCTACCAAACTGCCTAAAATCCCAAAATGCTGATAACACTAGTCAACAAATTTTCAAAAGTTATTTGTACCAGAAATTAAATATACCATTTCTTATTGATTTTGACATGCTGATTTCAAATATCATAATGAAATTCACCAATTGGCTCTGGTTTTTAAAAAAATGATGAATTTACATTACAGTAATACAAATAATGTATGCTTGTTTAATTCTCTGGGGTGAACAGCTAGTCTTTCTACTTTAGCATTATAAAAATTGTGGTTACATACTCAATTAATTTATATTTCAACATAAAATGATAGAAAAAATAAAAACATTATTTAAAGTTCACATATCATGTTTTAAAAAGGCACAATTGAACCCATTCCATCATTATTCAGTCGCTGTTCGAGCTCTCTTTATGCTTGCTTCTTGTAGTCAATCGAAGGTGTCTCTTGTCACAGTCCAACAGTAATCAGCAAGCATTGAAGGGCTCCAATTGCCTTGATACCTTGTCTCCATAGCAGCAATGTCCTGGTGAAATCGTTCACCATGCTCATCACTGACCGCTCCACAGTTTGACGTAAAGAAATCCAGATGAGAATCCAGAAAATGAATTTTCAAAGACATGTTACAGCCAAGACTCTTATACTTCAGAAGGAGATTTTCTACAATTTCATTGTAATTATCAGATCTGTTGTTTCCAAGAAAATTGTCCACCACTGACTTAAATGCTAGCCATGCTGCTTTTTCCTTGCCATGCAACACATAAAGAAACTCGTCATCATGAAGAAGTTTTCGAATTTGCGGACCAACAAATACTCCCTTATTTTAGCTTCACTCAGTCTTGGAAATTTTCTGATGAGGTATTTGAAAGCCTCATCTGTTTTCTACATTGCTTTGACAAAGTTTTTCATGAGACCCAGCTTAATGTGCAAGGGTGGCAACAAAATCTTGCTGGTGTCGACAAGTGCTGGGTTCTCAACGTTCTTACTGCTAGACTGCAATGACTGCCTGATTGGCCAATATCTTCTGATGTAATGGTCACTTCGTGCACGGCTATCCCACTTACAGAGAAAGCAACAGTACTTGGTGTATCCACCATGTAGTCCAAGCAAAAGAGTGACCACTTTTAAGTCACCGCAAAGTGACCAATGATGATGATCATAGTTTATACACTTCAAAAGCTGCTTAATGTTTTCATAAGTTTCTTTCATATGAACTGCGTGACCAACTGGAATTGATGCTAACACATTACCATTATTCAACAAAACAGCTTTAAGACTTGTCTTGGATGAATCAATGAAAAGCCTCCACTCTTCCGGTATGTAATTGATTTTGAGGGCTGCCATTAAACCAGAAATGTTGTGGCACGTAGAAAGGTCACCCTCTTTGAAAAAGAATGTAATAAGCGGCTTCTGGCGGTTCCTATACACAGAAATTGTAACACCTTCTGCCAGGAGATTCCACTGTTGCAATCTGGAACCCAAAAGCTCCGCCTTGTTCAGTAAATTCAGATCTCTTACAAGATCATTCAGTTCACCTTGGGTTATTAAGTGTGGTTTAGTGGATGTAGTTTGCTCAAAATCTGGGTCGCTTGAGGTTGATGGTTCAGGACCACCAATGTCCTCTTCTTCCTCAGTGGAAGCAGCTGAAAATGATTCTGGCACTTTGGGAACTGGTAGGTCATCGCCATGTGGTACCGGACGTATTGCAGAGGGGATGTTTGGATATTCCAGAGTCCATTTTTTCTTCTTTGATATGCCTTTCCCAATTGGAGGGACCATGCACTAACTAATGGCACAATTTTATCAGAGATAAGATATTTATACACAAAGGTGATGTAATCATAGGTAGGATTGCATCATCAACTTCTAATTACATTTTTATTGGTCATTAGAAAAAATTATGCAATCGCCCACAACAGTTGCGTCATATATATAAATTGACCGTAATTAAATAAACTAGTAGCATATATCTTGAAAACTAGAGCCAATCAACATTTTTTAATGTCATTTTCGTTTTCAGCACACCAAAATTAGTTAAGATCAGCTATTTTCATTTCTGGTACATTTTGGTTGTTGACTAGTGTAATGAATGATTGTGATTTACTTCACTACTTTTGTCTACCAAACTGCCTAAAATCCCAAAATGCTGATAATGAATGATTGTGATTTACTTCACTACTTTTGTCTACCAAACTGTTGATCTTCCGAAAGTGATGATAATAAATGATTTTGATTTACTTCACAACTTTTGTGTACCAAACTTCCTATCTTCACAAAATGATCAATATTTGATGCAAGGAAATTTTCAGTTTTTTTTGGTAATAGTTTTACAATTTGTGTGACCGTGCAATGCTCGCATGCTTCGTCTGCAAGCATTGCTTTACACAAAATAGTCTAATATAATAAAACAGAAGAGTTAATTTAAAAGCGCACATACGAACACATGCGGTGATATTTCTCACATTTAATTGTTACAAACTAAAGTTCGCTTCACAATTAAGTGACCCGGAGGTCAACCGCTGTCATTCAAAAAGACGCGTAACCAAAACAAAAAGCATCACTGGTGTTATTTGGTAGAAACACGTGCGGATCACTTAGTACAGCCCATCTGTGCATGAGAAAGTCACTCAGAAACTTCGAGTGACAGTTGTATAAGTTTGATACGATGGTTCTCACTATTTTTAGAAACCACTATAAATTAACATAAAAAACAGAGACAAAGGAATATATTTTTGACTGACAATTATTATATGTATAAGAGAAAGGAATTAAATGTTGACAGATATAAGTTACATTTAGGAAAATGAATTGGATTTTGATTATGAGCACCGAACACCTTTGAGGATTTTTGGGGATTTTCGCTAGAGATTTTTTGAGAGATTTTGGATTTTGGATTTGAGATTCGAGATTCACATAGAGATAGAGATTTGTAGAGAAGAGAACTAAAAATGTAGGAAGTTTGTCATAGGTCGTGCCTGGATTAGCCAGTGTTCGGCTTTTGAAATGAAATTGTACGAAGGAAGTGTAGATTTGCATAGATAGTTTTTGTAGAGAATAGCTAAGAATAATAATAATAATAAAAGTAAGAAGAGCATTTCTAGATAATTTTAGCTACTGTTAGAATAACGTCTTTAAGTACAGAGAGAGTATTTCATCGAGCTCTAGAATTTTGAGGCGACTCTGTGGGTGCTCTGATATACTTTGTGGTTTGCGTTAGTAGGGCGGATTATTTGTTGAGTAATAGAGTTTTGGACATGGCTCTGAATATTCCACATAACTGCGAGGATTGTAGTGAAAGTAAGAAAGAGATACAGTGGTTCTCAAGCTGTTAATCAATGATCTTAACCCGCTAAGGTGACTTGTGAATCACAGGCGGCTCTTAAGTCATTTTAAAATAGAAATTATTTTGCTTGTTAACGCTATAGAATATGTACTGAATATTTATATCTTGGTGGAGCGGTTGTAGTGAAGTGAAAATGTGTGATCCTGCAGACTGGCAGGCAATAAATAAATAGTGGTTATTTTTATTTCAAGCGCTTTGCTGTTGATGCCACTTTGAAACAGTTAGTTATCGTGGTGACTTTGTTAAGTGTCGTCAGTGACTTATGTGCTATTGTGAGATGGACTGTGTTAACAAACTAAGGTGACCACTAACATTACATTATACGCAACATCACGTGCCATGCAACACCAACAAGTAGCTGCATTCTCATCCGGAAGAACGAACCAGGGTTAAACAAGGTTGCACACTTTCTCATGATGGTGGACATCAGCATCTAGGGCGCATAGCCTTTCAGACCACTGAACATTAATAAGAACACTTACTTGAACATAACATCTGCCTGGTGTTAATAAGGTGCAATCTGATTGAACATTGAGAACATTTGAACAATTGACGTTCTATTTATAAACAGCAGATACGCTGTTACATTTGTGAATCAGTTCTTTCTAAGTTTTCAAAAAGTACGGAAATGTTATACATTTATGTATTATAGCAAACTTTATACAGAGCGATATTTCTTCTTCTTCGCACACTCTCAGACGTCTACTTGAATGTTTTCAAAGAAAGCCGTAGTCAGTTTGAGGCTATTTGAATCTCCGTAGAGCTTTTCCGCGAAAGGAGCTGGCGTCGGCCATATGCGCCTTCTCTGTTCCGCATATTCTGAGCAACTTTGAGGAGGAAAAGAAAGAATAAAACCATTGCTTCTTCATGCATGTCGTAAGAGGCTACTAATATGAGTTGTGAACTATTACTGTTCTCTGTTCCCATTTCGTGTGCCCGGAGCACACGTGCGTTGTGTGTTTTGCCCTCTGTATTTTATATGCTACTTCTCGTCGTTCTCAAAGAGATATGGGTGGGGTTGAGGGGACAGAAACAACATATTGGCTTTGAATATATGAGAAGACATTCATTGACATGCTTTTGCCTTTGTTTATTAGCAAAGATTGTCTTCGACTTACGACGAATGCGACTTACGACTTGTCGTACCTACTGACGGCCATCTCTAAACATATTACAGCACTGTGCGCTGGTATTTCAATATTTATTGCAGTATTGCAGTGCACAGCACAGTAATTTGATGTAGTAATTTGTGCATTGTATTATTTCGCTATAAACAAAGGGTACAATTATAATAATTTTTTTTACGTGACAAAACAGACCTTCACATTTTAACGTTTAGGCATGTTATTTGTTAACATACTGTATCCTTATGATTCGCATAGTATGTAGTGATTTCCGACTTAAGACCATATCGACTTACGGGATCATTTGAACGGAGCCCGCCGAAGTCGAAGACCGGCTGTATTTGGTAATTCCTAATTTTTATTTTTATTTTTATGATCTATTCCAGGACCTCTGCTTGTTCCAGAGCCTAACGACTTGTCACCTGTCAATAATACGGATGGCATATTAAGGTATGTTTGCATATATGTTCTGTTGTTTAGAAATGACCAAGCACTTTAGTTAGTTGAATGTAACGACATATATTTCCTAAGATATCCAGGTTTTTAGAACTAGTATGAAATGTTTAGAACTCCTATAAGTTTTTGTTTAGAATTCCTATGATACACCACAACAAGACAACAAAGAGAAATAACGTGAGAGCATACTACAAATGTCACCAATATGGAACTGATGACCAGAACCAGACACGTGCCAGTGGAACAAGAGGTGAGAACAAGACATTGGCGATGGATAGGACACACACTGAGGAAACCTGTTGATAGCATTACAAGGCAGTCCTTGTTCTGGAATCCCCAAAGAAAGAGAGGTGGAGGTAGACTAAAAAACACATGGAGAAGACAGCTGAAGACAGAGGTGAAAATGATGAGGAAAACGTAGAAAGAACTTGAGTTTATGGCATGCGACAGGAGGACTTCGCATGTATTTGTGGGACCGAAGACGCGGCAAGAGAGATGAATGCAGTCAGCGACCCACAGCTTGACTGCTTGCGTTAGGGTCAGCGAACCAGAGCTGACCAAGACTCTACTCTACCTCCAAGTGGTGGTCCTGGAAACAGGCTGCATCACTGCAGTCTGGCCGAGAGAGTAGGGATCGAAAAGGGAAGGCGAACCCTGTCCCAAAAAATACCATGCTGAAATCGGATGTGTCGGGCCGAAAGGCGCGAATATCGCAGCTTCGCTGTAAACGGCGACACAGCGTAACCAACGTCCTTTTCAGGACGAACGCAGAAGAATAAGAATCGTGTGTTTGTTGAAGGCCTATGCTCCTTGGGGAGCTAAAGTGTATTGATATTGCAAAAGCATCATCATCATCAGCTACCATCTCCACAAAGAAGGTTGGCTGCAAAGGACTTCCAACGTCTTCTGTCTCTTGTCTTGATGGTGCACTCTGAAAGACTATGTCCTGTCCATCTCTTGATGTTATCTTCCCCCTTATAGCGCTTCCTCGTGCACGTGTTTGCCTTCAACTCTTGTCTTCCATGCTGGTCTTCAGTAATGTGTTATGTCTTTTTACATGGTCAAAATAATTTAGCTGCTACATTTTGATCTCTTTCATTAATGTTACGACAGTATAAGCTTTTTTAAATAGATGTTTGCCCTGAATAAAAGGATTGAAATGATATAACAAGTTTACTAATGTAGAACTAATAGGAAAAATAAATAAGCATCAATAGAAGAAGAGGCATTGAGAAGACGCTGGCGTTGGATGACAAAATCAGCTGATAGTAGTACAAGGCAGTTCCTGTTCTACAATCCCCAGGGTAAGAAATATATAGGAAGACAAAAAATGGGGAAGAGAACTGGAGAAAGACATGATTGGGATAAGAAGAAATGGAAAAAGATCTCGATCGAATGGCACAGGAAGGAAGGCTTGGCATGATTGTGTTGAGGACAGGTACTCACGAGAAGCTGAACGTTGTTAATTGGTTGATTGGCGTTACGATTGGGCGACAGAGAACTGTCCTTAACACTATCGCCATATGCCACGCATGGAAGCATTATCAATCACTTTTCTGGAACAGCTGTCTGCCATTTTGGCCACTGAAGCGCTTGAAATGCTCACTGTTTTCCCAGTGATGATACTTTTCGTATCATCCCAGTTCTTCCAAATTGTTTTCTTCTGCTTCTTAGGATCGAGGAAGAAATACTGTCTATTGGAAATTAAGTTTCTGTTGGTAGTGGGGTGATACGTGCCAGTAGTGAAGAAGTAATAATAATAATAGTCTCTTCAGTTATAACTGACTATAGAAATGCGCCCCTGAGGTGATAGCCCTCGGCTACTTTTTTTTCCTGGTGTTCCTTTCGACGTTTTCTCCTGCTTGTTGTGAGAGCTTCTTTTCGCCCATTCTGATGTGGCGCCGTAGAGAGCATCGCCACATGGTGCGATTGGGCAGCTTCATCCTCCCAGGTTGTTGGATTTATGTCCAGCACCCTCATGTCTCTCTAGCACACATCTTTGACCCTCAGCTGCGGTCATTCAACTATTATTTTAGAAGAAGTAGTGACCATAAATGTAATGATGACACGTTTGGAGTTAGAGGAGTTAGAGTTGGGAAAATAGTTCGATTATATATACAGGATTTCATGGAGAAAGAAAAAAGATGATAGAAAACATATGAAGATATAAGAAACAGTATAAAGATGCTGGTGTCAATTTATTCCGTGAAAGAAAGTAAATATAAATTTCAAATTAGAGTAAGCTAGAGTATTTAAAGAGGATTATACATCGTTTGTCTCGTAAACTTTAGGATAGGTAAAGACTTTATGCCTGTGGTATTTAAGAGATATCTTCTTCTTCTTCTTCCATCCTTAGCCATCAACCGGCAAAGCAGTATGTGGCCAGTACGCCTCGTGGCGTCTTAGGGCAACAACAAATTGATCAATCTATCGCTGTTTCCACCACGCCTAGTGGCGTCTTTGTGGAACAAAAACAGACCAAACAATCTATCATTGTTTCCGTAATCAGATTGGTTGGCAAGCAGGTGATCACCCCACTGTGCGAAGTTTTTACGGGATGGGGTAAACAGCCCCATGCCCATACCCTCCTTAGTCGCCTTTTACGACATGCGTGGTAGGGTGCAGTGTTACTATTCTTTGCTCCCCTTTCGGGCCCCGGTAACACACGGGTGATTTAAGAGATATATTCATTCATTACTCCTCTGCTCACGTGATCACATTATTGGCAATAACTGTATTTCATTCATTTATAACCCTCCACCCCCCAAAGGAGCATAGGCCTTCAACAAACACATGCCAAGTCCTCCTGTCACGTGCCATCATCTCAAGTTCTTTCCATGTTCTCCTCATCATTTTCACCTCTGTTTCCAACTCTCTTCTCCATGTACTTCTTGGTCTTCCTCTGCCTCTCTTGCCCTGGGGGTTCCAGAACAAGGACTGCCTTGTAATGCTATCAACAGGTTTTCTCAGTGTGTGTCCTATCCATCGCCATCGTCTTCTTCTCAGCTCTTGTTCCACTGGCACTTGTCTAGTTCTTGTCCTCAGTTCCACGTTGGTAACCTTGTCAAACCATTTTAATCTTTCTATTCTACGCAAGCACCCATTTATGAAAGTCTGTAGCTTTTTGGTTGTTGTCTTTGTTGTTCTCCATGTCTCAGAGCCATACAATAGGACTGACTTCACATTTGAGTTGAAGATTCTTATTTTTGTGTTGGATCCGATTTCTCTTGATCTCCATATATTTCCCAATGCAATGAAAGCTCCTCTTGCCTTTTGTATTCTTATTTTGATATCGCTGAATAATAACTATAAATAATAACTGTATTTACATTATCGGAAATGAAAAATATTTTCACCTACCGACAACACATGTATTTATGTAATAGTAGTAATAGACACATCCGTGTCAAAGACATGTCAGAACACACTGATGTATTCATCTTTCTTGACTGGTATAATAAATTTTGACAGATGCTTTTGGCTACAAGAAATGTATTCTCTACTATCAGGTACAGGCATACCTCGACTTTCGTCGCTTCGAATTTCGACGCTTCGCTCTTTCGTCGGTTTTCAATTATAACCACGTTTCCAGATTTCGTCGCTCGCTTCGCTCTTTCGTCGCATTTCGTCACAACCGCGCGTCATCATGTTTCTTTCGTCGTTCAGTCTTTGATTAGAAGTCGTTCGGTGCGCACTGTTTTTTGAAGTTGTCCGCATTGAATCTTTTATATTTGTGATTAAACATATTAATACTACTTATTTTTGTGATTATAATAACCAAACTATTCATACTATATTATTTTTGTGATTATACTGTAAACAGTTCATAGTTATTTTTGTGATAACAGTATAATGGCAGTGTTCATATCGTGATTAGAAGACACGTGTGCAGTTTTCATACTGTACTTTTTTGTGTTTAGGCCCTATACTACTTATTTTTGTGCTTTAATTATATTCATAATGGGTCCTATGTGTAGTGACAAAGTTAAAAAAAAACCCATAAGTAGAGGACGCAATTGCATTGTGGGACAGGATAGATCCGAATTTCGACAGAAGTTCAAAAGTAAATAGTGGGCTAGAATACCAAATAGCCTGTTACAGAGAACTTCTTAGGGAAAGGAAGAAGACATTAATGAGGCAAACGTCTTTGCTCTCCTTTTTCAAGACGCAACCACCACAACCAACTTCAGTCACCCCTCTCCCTAACCCTTCAGATTCCGAGCCATCAACATCAGCCACAGCCCCTGTTAGATCTCCTTCAAAGTCCCCTTCTCCTAACAGAATTAGATGAGTTCCTCCAGTTCTGAAGCTGAGCCGCCTCAATTTTCTCCATCTGATTTTCTAAGTCTAGACTCCCCCTAAATCCCCAAAATTCAAAACTGCACATACTGTATTTATTCTTCGTCTACTTGCTCAAGAATGATTTTAAGGTAAGATGTTATTTACGTATTTTTTATTTATTACTGTATTTTCTTTATTCTTATGTTTATTTAGGTGTTGCACGCGTTCGCAAGTGTTATATAGTTAGTTATTTACGTTTTTTGGCGACCCTAATGCATTTGCAAGCAAAATAAAGGCTATGCTTCGACTTTCGTCAATTTTCGACTTTCGTCAGTGCTCTGGTCCCTAACCTGTCGAAAGAGTGAGGTATGCCTATATTTAAAATAAAAATACAATTAGAATTGACCTGGTTTCGCAGTTTGTCAAGGGATGTAAGCGTTACTCGTAATATTGATTCTCAGGAATTTGATAGTTTCCCCTCGCTTTTATTTTCAAAGGGATGTCTGAAATCGTTTTTTTTTTTTTAATTTACCGCGATTTTTATTGAATATTCTCCCTTAGCGTTAGCTATATACGACATTATAGTTGCCCCCCCGCCCCCCCCCCCCCACCCCACACCAATCCAGTAAGAGGGAGATTGTGTGTGATACGGGGAGAAGATCCAGAAAAACTGTCACGTGGCTCCATCAAAGCGAATTGAAGAAGTTAATGATAATCATGAAGAAAATAACGATTTAAACATAATGATAAAGATGATGAACATGCATAGATTCTCTTAGTTCCTATCACAAATTTTTTTTTAAATTTTTTTGTCTATTGCAGTGATGGGGTCTTCTTCGACTCAGACAACACCACAAACACAACGAGTAAGTATTTATGATTATCTTATTTACATTAATTCATACTTTGTCAGTGGAACAATAAAACTCACGCTTAATGTTGAACTGTTGACGAGAACCGAGACATGTTCCAGCGAAACACGAGGTAGGGCCAAGGTTGAGCTTAGTACTTGCAAGACCTGATTAGGACCACGGTTGTGGGGCTCTCTGGACTTAAGATTATAGCTTTGCTTAACACGTTTTATTTTCCACACAATGACATGCGGAAATACAAAAACACATGTCACCGTTTCAGCGAACAAAGCCTTTTCTGTGACAAACATGTAACACAAATATGACCAAATTTATGAAATGGTTAAATAAAAAGACAACGGATACAACTGGGCAGAATATAACGGTATAACGTTAAAGGTAATAGTATAACGTTAAAGGTAATAGTATAACGTTAAAGGTAATAGTATAACGGTAAAGGTAATAGTATAACGGTAAAGGTAATAGTATAACGTTAAAGGTAATAGTATAACGGTAAAGGTAATAGTATAACGTTAAAGGTAATAGTATAACGGTAAAGGTAATAGTATAACGGTAAAGGTGAAAAGGTTGTCTCAAATCATATACTTCCGTCGTAGGGGAGTGAAATGTTAGAGACTTCACTATAATATTAGGTATTGGCATCGAGAGGTGGGGTGAAAAGTTCCCTTCCTCGAAGCCTATTTCTTCCCTAACTCAAAGAGTGGAGTCAGGTGCCCATTTACAACTGGGTAGACTGGAGCGTGTGGGTACCGTGATTCGAACCCAGCACCTTTGCCGCGAGAGACCATCGCTCTAACCACTCTGCCAATCGGACTCTCATATAAAGGCAAGTGAGCAAAGAAAAATAGGTAGATTAAGAGTGTAGAAACGACTGTTTACATTTTTCGCCTTTTATTTTTAATCCCTGTTGATGTTTTTCCCCTCGAATTCTCAAGACACGCTTTGTTCAGCCCAATCCTCCAGTTATATCGACATGAGTTCTTCAATGTTTTCATTTTGTCTTGGATTTAGGTTCAAGATTGACCTCCCGAGCTTGTTTTACCTGTTAGCTTTCAGAATTTCTAATACACGGTTTTAACAGTTCAGTTTCATCCTAGTTGTGAAAATTACTAAAATATGATTATCATCATAATGTATGTGCGCTCCTCCTGAAGCATGGAATCAAATCTTCAGCAGAAAGCCCGCCCTGAAGCATGTAGTCACATCTTCAGCAGAAAGCCCGGCCTGAAGCATGGAATCAAATCTTCAGCAGAAAGCCCGCCCTGAAGCATGGAATCAAATCTTCAGCAGAAAGCCCGCCCTGAAGCATGGAATCAAATCTTCAGCAGAAAGCCCGCCATGAAGCATGGAATCAAATCTTCAGCAGAAAGCCCGCCCTGAAGCATGGAATCAAATCTTCAGCAGAAAACCTGCCCTGAAGCATGGAGTCACATTTTCAGCAGAAAGCCCTACGTGGGCGCAAAAATATGATAACTAGGTGGGGAAAAAATGAAGTGTTTCAAGTAAGTAGGCCGATATCTGTGACCTATAAATTGATAATTCGGTGACAGCGGTACGCGGGTTTCAGATTAGCATATCTATAATCATTGAAAACGATATCTGTGAAAAGTCATGCGTTTGAAGTGTATATATCTATAATGTTATGTCCCGAGAAAATCGGGTTTAATATTTCATATTTCGTTTTAATTTCAGAATACTTCACACAAAACAATAAAAACCATGTATAGTACTGAAAATTACAGAAATAGAATTTCTGCAGAAAATGGTGAAGTCCCAATGTCTGAGAGGACTACTGGTATCACAAATTAGTTACGGCTGTGAATGTTCTGATCTCGAAACAATAGTAGAGAGGAGACCGACATAAAGCGCCACCTCCGCTGTGTAACTAACTGTGATATTAAAAAACCAAGGAAACAGATTTTACTTAACACTGATAAAATTGACAAGTCGTTCAAATACAATTTCCTTCTTATTTATTTAGTATATACACTATCTACTCTTGTGCTGAAGGGTGAATGTTGAAAAGTGGAATGTAATGGAATTGTAAGTTTACATGTGATTTACAAATATTTATTTTATATATATAAATATTTTACAACAAGTTTTCCAATTATAGGAACAAAAAAAATTATATCAGCTGTGCTGTTAATTAAGGATATAACACTTATCAGCTATGCTGTTAATTTTGTCTCTTGCTATGCTAATTTCACTTTCTCATCACTGACAGTTTCTATGCTCACAATGCCGACAGAAATGGTACTACGGGGTACTCATCTCTTAAAACGTTCTGTTCTCCTTAGTTTGGGTCACACAACTCCTGCTGAGGCTCGTTACTTTAGCCCACCCAAGACTGAGGGGGACTAAAGATGTAGCTTCTGTACAATCTCTATGCTCCTGCGAAGTTTCAGGCAGCGGGATTGACTCGAACATACGACCTCAGTTTTTAGGACACGAATAAACCTGTAACAAAGCAAAAATAGGGGCTAATTTCTGTCCTCAAGCCCACCTATTTCTAATGTGGATGAAATGAGCGTGTGCCTCAGTGTTTGCATGTAGGATGAATGACAACATGGCTCAGTATGATTTAGCAATAGCGAGACAAGACAGGTGTCTATTTGCTAAGCATTCTTTCTGATAAACTAATACATGGATACAGTCAATAATATAAATTCAATGCATCAATAATATAAATTCAATACATGAATACATTCAATACATGAATACATCCCATAATATAAATTCAAGACATCCAATAATATGTACATTTAGGTGATACACCCATTTCCTTCCCTCTATAATATACCAGGCCCTCTCTGACGAGTGCTATACAAGCTGGTAACATATATCCTAACAATACCGTTATGTTCTTATGATAGGAGTATATGAGACGAGGACTGTTTGGTGATATATCAGGTTGGAGTTATAGGAGACAATAGATTGGAGTTAGATGCGACAATAGATTGAGTCCTAACAAGGACTGTTTTGGTTATATTGCAGTTGGTTTTATCTGAGATAATAGACAAGTTATAGGAGACAATAGGTTGAGTCCTAACAAGGACTGTTTTGGTTATATGGCAGTTGGTCTTATCTGAGACAATAGACACGTTATAGGAGACAATAGGTTGAGTCCTAACAAGGACTGTTTTGGTTATATGGCAGTTGGTCTTATCTGAGACAATAGACTGAAATCATGTGAAACAATAGATTGAGTCCTAACAAGGACTGTTTCGGTTATATGGCAGTTGGAGTTAGATGAGACAATAGATTGAAGTATGGGAGACAATAGGTTGAAGTATGAGTCCTATTACCCTTCGTCTATTCAATCATATTAGGAAATAAAATCATGATACCTAATTTCCCCAAGATACAATCAGTAACTTGATATATTCATATTAAAACAATATATGTTAAATATATATATATATATATATATATATATATATATATATATATATATATATATATATATATATATATATATATATATATATATATATATATATACAGGTGTAGGTAGTATAATGACACACAACAAATACCACCATTATATACCTGCTGAAGGCCTATTTTCCTAAAGGTTATCGTAAATTTATATTTACCCTCCAAGATTTAAAAAGGCCAGTTTGACTCGACTAGTGAAGTAGGCTGCAGGTCGATGCCCTCAGGTAAACAATAAATCGTGACAGCTTCTCTCCTCTTCAGTCAGTCGGTATCTCTGGCTTCGTGTCTGGTTGCGTGCTTAGCATAACATTTCGCCCGATTATATAGGTAAGTGAATTCTTAAGCAAGGCTTTCGGTTGGTTCCTGGCGGAGCAAGCTGATTGGTTTCCTCCGGTTTCGTCTTTTGCACGTACAGCCTAATTTTATTCAGTTTTAATCCGCCATCTTGCGTGAACATGATGGCCGTTAATTTATTCTGTCTCAGAGACTGCTGAACGGTGCTCGTTGATTGGTTGAAGCAAATCTGTATCTCGACATAGTGATTAACAAAGTAGTGGGTTACACTCGTTTCACGACACCTGGTTCCATTCTAGTCCTCGTTCCTTCAAAGATTGTCTAATGTTGTCCTCCCAGCGGACTCTGGGTCGTCCTGGGGGTCTGGATCCCTGGCTCTTTGTTTCCCATGCTTGTCGTGGTAGCCGATCTTCTCCCATTCTGCAGACATGGCCAAACCATCTTAGTTGGGACTGTTCTACTTGGGTCTGCAGGGGGTGGGATTTAAGGCCTTGGCGTATCGTCTGGTTGCGTACCATGTCTCTTCTTGTTACTTCAACCTCCTTCCTCAGATACCTCATTTCTGAGGTTTGGATCTGGCTTTTGTGGGTTGTAGTCATTGCCCATGACTCGCATCCATATGTCAAGACTGGGACATAGGTGGAGCGGTATACAGCCATCTTCGTTTTCTTACCAACCTCTCTCTTGCTGAGGAATCCTCGATTTATGGCCTGAAAAAGTCTCCCAGCTGCTGCTTTTCGAGTGGCCAACTCTTCTTTGATGCCTCCCTTTCGGTCAATAATAGCTCCGAGGTATTTAAAGTGGTCTACCTGCTCCAGGACCTGTTCTCCCAGCTTATTCTTATGTCTTCTTTCTTCTCGTGTTATCACCATGGATTTTGTTTTAGAGCTGCTTATGACCATTCCTCTCTTCTCCAGCTCTTCCTTCCAGACTTGCAGGTTGAATTGGAGATGTGCCTCTGATTTAGCAATCAGGGCAACATCATCAGCAAATGCCAGCTCCGAAATACAGACCGGTCTCATCTTCCAGTACCCCACTGAATACTTTCTTGTTCTCTCCTTACATGCCTTAATGACATCATCTATGAGGAGTATGAAAAGGTAAGGTGACAGGATATCACCTTGTCTTACACCAGTGGTGATCCTGAACTCTTCTGACTTATGATTTGCTGTCCTCACATAATTTCTGTAAGACTTGTAGAAGCTCTGTATAGCATGAATCAGAGGTGCTGGAATGTTCTTCCTTGCCAAACAATCCCAAAGTTTGCTCCAGGGGACCCTGTCAAACGCCTTTTCCAGATCTATGAAACAAAGATGGATCTCACTCTTATACTCAAGGGCCTTTTCACTCAGCTGTCTGAGTGTGAAGATTAGGTCTTGAGTACTTCGGTTCGCTCGGAGTACTCAAGAACTAATCTTCACACTCAGACAGCTGAGTGAAAAGGCCCTTGAGTATAAGAGTGAGATCCATCTTTGTTTCATAGATCTGGAAAAGGCGTTTGACAGGGTCCCCTGGAGCAAACTTTGGGATTGTTTGGCAAGGAAGAACATTCCAGCACCTCTGATTCATGCTATACAGAGCTTCTACAAGTCTTGCAGAAATTATGTGAGGACAGCAAACCATAAGTCAGAAGAGTTCAGGACCACCACTGGTGTAAGACAAGGTGATATCCTGTCACAAGTGAGCTGGCTCTGTGTATGTCGTGGCGATTCCTTGGGAGAGCCCAGAGCACAGTATTTTAGCTCTGCATATTTGGAAAGCCCCCTTAGATGGTGGAGAATGCACAGTATGCCACATGCCTCTTCCTCCTAGCTTAGGACTAGATGTGATAATCCTTTAAATGCAAGCCATTCTGGAGAAACTGGAGCTCGTGACTTCAACTCAACACGATTCGGAACTGCAGAACAGCCACAAGAAAATCCTAGTTCTACAGTGTAGATAATACCAAGGAGTCTTCAACTTGTTATTGGCTGCAAAAGAGAGAGAAACTCAGCAGTCAAACAGCATCATATAACAAAATGGTAGTTACTACCCCTACTTAGTCGTTCCTCTTCTATCTTGATGTGTAGAGATTTGGAGGAGAGAGCGCCATACTATCATGTCGGCTGTCTTCCTCCTGGCCTGGTTCCATTCTGGTAACATGATTACACGAAATGCAAGACAGACAACCGGACTGATTCTAAAATGGTAGTTAATTGTTTTTATTGTACTGTTTGTTTCATATAAATTTATCGGATAAATGTGAAGAAATAACAGTTCCTTATTTTACATTGCTATTTCTTCACTGGTATCCGACTATTTTAAGTAACACAAACATCGTTATTAAAACAATTAACTGTCATTTTATTATACAGAATGCTATGTCACGTTAATATTACAACTCATGGGATCGAAATGGCTAAGAATTCTAAAGGTACCGTATTCGATTCCAAGTTAGGGAATATAATTTGTGGCAATTTTTTTTTCAGAACCAGTGTGTCCTAATCTTTCATACTCTCCCCTCCCCTTTTTTTCCCCCCCTGTTTCATGGGTAGGTGAGATTGAATGCCTAGCTTTCTCGGATAAGGGCGAAAAAATAGGAGGTCCCGTGTGCACGTTACGCATGTTAAAAATCTCACGGCAGTTGAAATCGTAAAGAAAAGGCAACAAGGCCGCTGCCCGGGCAAAATTTAAAATTTAGAAACCTACCCACCACAAAAGTATTTATAGAATGTGTAATTCCTATATACACACATTGGGATTCTTGCCGGTGCTACGGAGTTCGTGCGCTGTGCTGAGATATTCCTTGTGTTATCTAAGGGAGGAGATAGGATCACTGATGGAGCAGTCCGTGTGTAATGAAGATAGTCCTTAAAAAATCAAACCAATCCAAACATTACAACTCAGCATGAGATTCAGTTTGTTCAACACAAGATTTCTTAGAAGGTAGGAGATTTTTACTGTCTCTTGTAACGTCAGCATACAGGCCATTTTATATTTGATTTTATTGTATTTTGTTTCTGAGAATAAAAGTAAAATAAAAATGAATAAAATCTTTAATCTCAAATGGAAGAGAAACATAAGTGATAGGATCACTCGGAATCGAACCAGTGATTATTCAAACTGCGCAATGGCCTTGCTGCGAAGGTAAATCGTGAAAGGATAAACAGCCAATTTAGCAACCTTAAAAAAAATGCTTCATTGGCCGTTAGCATTTTTCAACATACCACACACAACTATCAAATATAGGACCCACAACAACCCAGACATTTATATATTCTATCACTAATATAACCAGCCGCGCTGGTGTAGTGGTTACCAAACTGTTCTGGCGACCGGGTGACCCAGGATCAAACCCGGGCGAGGACATTTGAAGCTTTTTCGTCGACCGGGATTTGGACTGGATTAACTCGAGCCCTGGCGAAGACATTTGAAGGAGTGTCGTCGACCAGGGAGTGGCGGCTCCTGAGCCGACCCAGCTCTAATGGGTACCTCCGAAATCGGCGAGTATTTGCCTGAATGGCGAGGGATACCTGTCTCTGTACAAGAAAAAAAGGGATACTCACGTAAAAATCAGTCTCAGGTTGTACTAAACTTAGGTTTCGCCTCGAGTAATAGCGGGCGTACGAAAAAAACAAACTAATATAACTTTCCTATTAGCAAGTATAAACCAAGTAAAGGTCGAGATACTTGTGTCTAATGATGTGTAGAGGAAGATGAACAACCCAGGATGACACTGGTTGGCTTAAGTCACAGATGGGTGAACACAAAAATAAATTATGAAGGAAACATGGAGGCTGTGATTAGAAAATTAATACATATAGGTGATGATGATGATATAATCCCTTCACAGCAGGTAGCTCTTCACAGCCCATTGCCTCTCTGACAAAGGTACAAGTCTTCCTCAGTTGTTGTGATGACGTGTAGAGTGTATTGTAGCTGGTTGGGTGCGATGGAGTAGCTGGTGTCGCAGGTCAGTTAGTCCTGGGCACTGTAACAGTAGGTGTTCAACTGATTCCTCATGGTGGTGGCAGTGCCTACAGTTTGGTTCACGTAGTGGGTCTACGTGAACCAAACTGTAGGCATTGCCACCACCATGAGGAATCAGTTTAAATGTTTATTGACTGTTCTCAGCTGGAAGATTAGACTCTGATCTCTTCTGAAATCAAATACACACAGGTAATTAACAGGCAATCATTAGACAGAAAGGAGGAGCACACACAGACAAAAGAAAGGAAATACAAGTGACAGTCTCGGAAATCGAACCAGAGATTATCTATTTTCCCTGCTCCGACAGATGTCTGTTGACCGAAGTGTTGGCTGTTTTACTCTTGTCAGTTAGTGAGACAATTTCTTACCTGTATGTGTTCACCAATATTTTGAAATTATGCTGCTGAAATATAAACTTTCCCACATGTCCAAATAATATTTCTTATTCTTGTAAAACGGTCAGCCATTGTGATAAAGTGGGATGTTATAAATATTTATAGGGGACTTAGTGTACTGACTGAGATCAGCTGTGAAGGTATCTGTATCTAATAAGTGTGGTGTATTACAGATGACCTTACTTGCTACCACATTTATACCTCAGTCAGAATTATTCTGGAATATTGTGATGACTACGTTAAATGTCTAGGGTTATGAAAATGATGAAGTGTAAGTCACAACAACAACAGACAGATAAACAATTTAATTTATTCCACAACACTTTACAACACTGTGACACTCACACACATATAACACTCTATAAGACTATCTTAAATGAGTCAAGTGTTTAAGTTTAAAAATATATGTATTAATTCTTTCAATAATGGGTATCCTGATTCAACTACACAGTGAACCAGGACTCACAATCAAATGTAATTACAAGTAGTATGTACACAGTTTATATATATGAACTTTGTATTGACATATTTTATTATTATTATTCTATGTGTGTAATTTGTGAAGTAGTAACATGAGGTAATACTGGTTTTGTTCAAGCTTGGTTGTTGTTTTTCATCATGACTTCAAGTGTTTGATTATCGTGGAAATAGTATTGGGAAAAGTTCACAGTTCCTGTCATTTGAACCAATTTATTGTCCCTCAGTGTTAAATATACGGTCAATTTTTGAGGGGGGGGGGGGGGGCACATAATGTTGAGCTACTCTGGCCACAGAAGCTTATCTTTCGTGATGGCGGCAGGAAAGGACTCCTCTGCTCGATTGCTTCCTGTGTTCTGGAGACACCTCACTGGTCGCTATCTGGACCAAGGAGTATGCTGTCAGCCTCTGGATTCAGCAAAACTCAGACCAGGTGCTGCTTCAATAACTTAGGACCACGGTCCCTGAAACAAGAAGGTTGTACCTCCTACTTCAGATCTAATTTATAATCTATTTCCACACTGAACACAATACATAACAAACACTGAGTTCAAAGCGGTAGGCCAACTGCTAGCTTCATCTGAAACAATTTACACCAGTATACTCCTCCCTAATGGTTACTACGCCTCTGCAATTCCAGCATTATTTCCTTCTAGTCAATAAGATAGGTGTCAGTGTACTATTTGGCAATTCCATGCAGTTTTCTTTTCTCCGACACGTTCTGTTCAGGTTGGAGCACTATCTAGGCCTTGCCTCATGTTCGCTACTGAACCACGCACATATACAGACATAAATTATCAATTTACATTCAATTTTCATTAAAAAGATATCGAATATGTCAAGCTTACCACAATTCATGGAAATAATACACAAATACGTTGACTGGCGACGAATAATGGCACAAATTCCGATCTGCCTCTGTCCCAGACTTTTATTTAGAAAAATATGATCTGGATCTCAACGCACTGTGTCTTAGTAAGCTTATTTTAAAATGTGGCACTGAACTGACGCTCCTAATTGACTATATTGGCGGGTCTAACCAATCGGGCCATGTTTACACAGCTTTTCAAAAAAAGTACCCCTACTCACGTCTCCCCTAACAACCAAAATTAGTATTTGTAGTCCGACTAATCGTGTTTAGCCTTACATTTACTTCTATCCAATCAAATAGGATTTTACATGGTGGCCTATTTCCCGTAAAATGGTGGTTTCAAAACATGCCACTGTGCGATTATTATTTGGTGTTGTCTGACACCCTCACTATTTTCTTTTGGCTATAATTTGTTAATTCCTAGACTATTTGCGTAACACTTAACATATTCTTTGTCAGCAAGTCCTAAGGAACCCAAATATATAAGTTTAATGGGGCTAAGGGGCTGCGTTCAAAATATGCATTTTCTTCTACCTCCCGTTCACTTCGATACGATGTGGTGTCTGGGTACTGTCAGGCTTTCAGACATAAAACAGTATAATGTCATGTTTCCTAATAAGCGTTTTTTCAGGTTTTTAAACCTAACTCTCGTATGGGTAGTGTTTTTTATCACTGTCCATTTGAAAAAAAAAGCTAGTGCTTCATGCCTTTCGCGTTAGGGGTGGCATTAATTGTATATCGCGAGACGCGTGTTAGTGTTGCATGCGTTCCTGCTTTCAGCCCTCCCTCTCTCTATCCTAATTCCATCTGTCTTTTCATTACGCAGTGTATAAAATGAAATTAATGCTAGTATTAAACTAGGTCATTACTCAGCTTGCGTATCTCAAGGTTTTCCTAGAAATACAGTACACGTTTTATTGTTTTGTGGAAACGCGTGTATGCTGCTATAGGCTTTACTATCAACGTGGAAACGTTACAATTTGCAGACGAAGTAGAAAAAGGGGGGTCTCGAGTACAGTCATTGTGACAGCACTGTTCTTTACCATTCTTCTTTCCCTTTGATTGAATTTATGTGTTAGGCTTTACATTTACCTTTTAATTTATATATGTGGATTTAGAATGTTTTACGACAAATTCTCCCCTCTTAAAACAGACGTTATACGTCAGTCTATAATTCTATATACACAGAGAAATTTATGTCTATGCCTGGTGATTTCTTTGATTTTCATCGCACGGATGGCGGCTTAGAAAATCTGCATCAACGTTTCTCTGATTTTATTTTGATCATGGATTAATGCAGGTGGGTCAATTCAAAGTAAGCACTACTGACGAAGGTTGCCTCAGACCTCTGCAATCCAAGAATCCATTTCAGTTATATTACTGAACAGCGGCAAGTGTTACTGCTTGTCTTATTGCTGCTTAGCAATCAGTATTCACCATTTCTCTTCGCTGAGTCTGCTCAACGACATGTCCCGAGAATATTAGATGT
Organism: Oreohelix idahoensis; assembly: GCA_024509875.1. NCBI lineage: Eukaryota > Metazoa > Mollusca > Gastropoda > Stylommatophora > Oreohelicidae > Oreohelix > Oreohelix idahoensis. The sequence continues at coordinate 448,325 of JAMPIV010018962.1, forward strand.
TCCTCAATTTGTACGTTATGAGGAGTTGATCTATATGGTGGTATCTGAGTTGTGTAGGGGATCCAATATTTTCCTGATCAGCCTTAATAAACACTCGGACTATCCTCAATTCAAAAGGCAACAATGGAGACACTCTGCTCCTCCGAAATGTTCACAGCCAACAATTGGTCTGATCTCAGGCGTGATTGAATATGGAAACACGCTTCTAATAATATATTTATAATGTTCTATAATGTGCCACTCAAATGGAGGCCATATTCATCAACTATAGTTCCGCCTACCGACAATCTGGTGAATTAAGATAATATGTGGGGAAAAGAGTTTCTGCATCAGAAATCAATTCGCCCTTAGCATTGCTATAAGATGTGTGGGTTATCTCCATCCAGGGTCCGATCAATACTTTCCCTTGGACGGTGTAGGGTCGGGTGACTACCAATGTCACCAGTGCCCTTTTAATGCTAAGTTAATAGCCATATTGTGAAGCGCTGTGAGCATTTTCCCAATTGCTCACTCGTCCACTGCCCACTGTTTTTCTGTTAACAATTTGTTTCGGTTTTAAATTAGGCGGATCATCTTCAATGTCAATGTCAGCCAGCTCCCTAACTGCGGCTTCAAACTGTTCCTGGGTTGACTGGTCTGAGTTTCTATTTTCTCTGGATGCCCTTCTCAGAGTTGCGAATCTAAATATTTTGGGTGAACACTGTTGGGGGGAAGGTGGATACCTATCCTCTATGTCAACCTTATTATTGTTATTTTCCTTGTTATTGTTAGGCCCATATGTTTCAGAATGCTTGGCTGGCATCTGATTATGATTTTCCCAACTTGGGGACTGTACCTTGCTACATTTTTCACAGGCCCCCACAAATTGTGCAATATCAGCAGCTACTTGGGGCCAGTAGAATTTTTCCGATGTCCTTTGACGGGTGGTCCCATTTCTCTGGTGTCCACCGTCTGGTACAACATGAGCTTGTGCCATCACTTCTTCTCTGTAGGGGGTTGGTAATACCAATTGTCCCTGTTCTTTGGATCCTGCTCTAGCTTTCCTGAAAAGCAGTCCCTCCTTCAAATAAAATTGTCCTTTCTTAGGGTGTGCATGGCTTGTTGGCAATTTACCAAAGCAAGGTTTTAATGTTTTATCTTTTGCCTGGGCCTTTCTCACCTGCTTATGAGAATAAACTAGTGGTGGTTCCTCCTCAGTTCTACTAGGGGTCGACCTGACCTGAAGCGTGGCCATTACCACTGGTTTTACAGGGCTTCCTAGAAAAACATATTTGCTTCCTAACACCAGCGGGTAATTAGGGTCGTCACACACGGCTGCTCTAATCACTCCTTCCACGTACCTTGTCTCTACATTGATCTCGGCTACGGGAAGTGTCATGGTGGATATTCCCTTTACGGCCCCTTGTATCTCCACTTTCTCTGTGGTATACTGTTCAGGGTGCACTAGGGTTGCAATCACAACTGAGTCATACTCTAAACCTGAATCGTAAAGGCACCTAACCTTGGCACCATTACATGTCACTTCTTCACAGATGGGGGGATGTTGAAGATTTATATGATTCTCTGTCAGTTTCTTCTTCCCCTTGTCCACTGTTATCATGCATACCGCGTGATATGGAGGAACTTTCCTACCACATTCACTAGTATTATGATTATGCATCCTGCATATTTGACAATATTTTCCTTCCTGTCTGAAGGGTTTCCTGTTATCATATTTCCTTTCATTGAATTGTGGGGTTTTATTTTTATAGTCATTTCGTGGCCTATCAAACTGGTGCTTACCTTTGTTTTGATCTCTATGATCAAATTCATTAAAGTTTTGTGGTGCCTGATAATTGTCTACCTGTTTCCTTTTGTTACCTGTTACCTCTGCCTGAGCTGCTTGATACCTTTCTGCAACATTTAGTAACTCACCCAGTCTCTCTGCACCTTGTTCCATGAGAAACTTTCTCAGGTCTGGAGCCATGGACTCTCTTAATTGTTCTATAAGGACCATTTCCTTAAGATCTTGGGTTTTCCCCAGAGAAGTCCATTTCTCCAAGTATGTCTCTAACCGTGCAGAGAACTGGTGATAGGTTTCACCTGACAGTAGTTTAGCATTCCTAAAATTTTTTCCTATAAAATTCACCATTCTTTTCATATCTTAACAAAAGAGCCTGCTTTAGCATGTCATAATTTTCTTGATCACCTCTGCTCATTTTGGCAAAAACTTCATACGCTGCCCCACGAAGCCCTTGAGATAACTTTAAGCTCCTCCACCTTTCTCTCTCTAACCCATACGTGGTAGCTAATAGTTCATATCTATTTAGATAGCTCTCAATATCATCGTCTTTCTCAACAAAATGATCTAAATGAAAATTCATAGCTGAGGTTGAGGCTCCCTGACTAGCATTAGCATCGGAGGTAAAGGGAGTGGCACCATTTTCAGGAGCATGGCCTTGAAACTCAAACTTCCTTAGTCGTAACTCATGTTCCCTTTGTAATCTCTTATCCTCTGCTTCCCTTTCTGCAGCTAATCGCTTGTCTTCCCTTTCTGCAGCCTGTCTTCTTTCCTCGGCTTCCCTTTCTGCAGCCAATTTCTTCTCTTCATACTGGAGCCTTTTAATCTCCCTATCTGCCTCCAATGCTTTAGCCTCTTTGTCAGCCTCAATCTGCAGCCTCTTAATTTCTTTTTCAGCCTCTAACTTTCTTTCAGCCTCTTTTTCTAATCTTCTTTCTTCGCGTTCAATAAATTTGTCACATTCAGTAGTGACATAGGCAATCATAACTTGTCCCTCCATTCCTAACTCTTTTGCAGTCTGCACAGCAGCAGATCGAAATTTGGCCACCTCCGCCATTTTCTAACAGGTAAATGTATAAAATATTTAACTAAACAATACAATCTATCAATACTTATTTATTGACAACCACAGGCACTGAGAGCTCAACCTTATTTATTTTCACCCAAGGATACCTTTTAAATTTTTATTTATTCCCAATATATATAATAGGAGAAAGTTCAATATCCCGGGAGCGAGACCCCAATATATGTGGTAAAGTGGGATGTTATAAATATTTATAGGGGACTTAGTGTACTGACTGAGATCAGCTGTGAAGGTATCTGTATCTAATAAGTGTGGTGTATTACAGATGACCTTACTTGCTACCACATTTATACCTCAGTCAGAATTATTCTGGAATATTGTGATGACTACGTTAAATGTCTAGGGTTATGAAAATGATGAAGTGTAAGTCACAACAACAACAGACAGATAAACAATTTAATTTATTCCACAACACTTTACAACACTGTGACACTCACACACATATAACACTCTATAAGACTATCTTAAATGAGTCAAGTGTTTAAGTTTAAAAATATATGTATTAATTCTTTCAATAATGGGTATCCTGATTCAACTACACAGTGAACCAGGAATCACAATCAAATGTAATTACAAGTAGTATGTACACAGTTTATATATATGAACTTTGTATTGACATATTTTATTATTATTATTCTATGTGTGTAATTTGTGAAGTAGTAATATGAGGTAATACTGGTTTTGTTCAAGCTTGGTTGTTGTTTTTCATCATGACTTCAAGTGTTTGATTATCGTGGAAATAGTATTGGGAAAAGTTCACAGTTCCTGTCATTTGAACCAATTTATTGTCCCTCTGTGTTAAATATAGTCAATTTTTGAGGGGGGGGGGGGGGGGGGGCACATAATGTTGAGCTACTCTGGCCACAGAAGCTTATCTTTCGTGATGGCGGCAGGAAAAGACTCCTCTGCTCGATTGCTTCCTGTGTTCTGGAGACACCTCACTGGTCGCTATCTGGACCAAGGAGTATGCTGTCAGCCTCTGGATTCAGCAAAACTCAGACCAGGTGCTGCTTCAATAACTTAGGACCACGGTCCCTGAAACAAGAAGGTTGTACCTCCTACTTCAGATCTAATTTATAATCTATTTCCACACTGAACACAATACATAACAAACACTGAGTTCAGAGCGGTAGGCCAACTGCTAGCTTCATCTGAAACAATTTACACCAGTATACTCCTCCCTAATGGTTACTACGCCTCTGCAATTCCAGCATTATTTCCTTCTAGTCAATAAGATAGGTGTCAGTGTACTATTTGGCAATTCCATGCAGTTTTCTTTTCTCCGACACGTTCTGTTCAGGTTGGAGCACTATCTAGGCCTTGCCTCATGTTCGCTACTGAACCACGCACATATACAGACATAAATTATCAATTTACATTCAATTTTCATTAAAAAGATATCGAATATGTCAAGCTTACCACAATTCATGGAAATAATACACAAATACGTTGACTGGCGATGAATAATGGCACAAATTCCGATCTGCCTCTGTCCCAGACTTTTATTTAGAAAAATATGATCTGGATCTCAACGCACTGTGTCTTAGTAAGTTTATTTTAAAATGTGGCACTGAACTGACGCTCCTAATTGACTATATTGGCGGGTCTAACCAATCGGGCCATGTTTACACAGCTTTTCAAAAAAAGTACCCCTACTCACGTCTCCCCTAACAACCAAAATTAGTATTTGTAGTCCGACTAATCGTGTTTAGCCTTACATTTACTTCTATCCAATCAAATAGGATTTAACATGGTGGCCTATTTCCCGTAAAATGGTGGTTTCAAAACATGCCACTGTGCGATTATTATTTGGTGTTGTCTGACACCCTCACTATTTTCTTTTGGCTATAATTTGTTAATTCCTAGACTATTTGCGTAACACTTAACATATTCTTTGTCAGCAAGTCCTAAGGAACCCAAATATATAAGTTTAATGGGGCTAAGGGGCTGCGTTCAAAATATGCATTTTCTTCTACCTCCCGTTCACTTCGATACGATGTGGTGTCTGGGTACTGTCAGGCTTTCAGACATAAAACAGTATAATGTCATGTTTCCTAATAAGCGTTTTTCAGGTTTTTAAACCTAACTCTCGTATGGGTAGTGTTTTTTATCACTGTCCATTTGAAAAAAAAAGCTAGTGCTTCATGCCTTTCGCGTTAGGGGTGGCATTAATTGTATATCGCGAGACGCGTGTTAGTGTTGCATGCGTTCCTGCTTTCAGCCCTCCCTCTCTCTATCCTAATTCCATCTGTCTTTTCATTACGCAGTGTATAAAATGAAATTAATGCTAGTATTAAACTAGGTCATTACTCAGCTTGCGTATCTCAAGGTTGTCCTAGAAATACAGTACACGTTTTATTGTTTTGTGGAAACGCGTGTATGCTGCTATAGGCTTTACTATCAACGTGGAAACGTTACAATTTGCAGACGAAGTAGAAAAAAGGGGGATCTCGAGTACAGTCATTGTGACAGCACTGTTCTTTACCATTCTTCTTTCCCTTTTATTGAATTTATGTGTTAGGCTTTACATTTACCTTTTAATTTATATATGTGGATTTAGAATGTTTCACGACAGCCATAACTTTTTATCCATGTAATCCACGCATGGCTGCATCTATTTTTTGCAAGTATTATTAATCATTTCTTTCTGTCTAAGATTATAATGTCTGTTGTTGTTTTTTTTTTCACTTTCCAGGTTATGATGCTCAGAAGACAGGAATTATGAACATATTATATACTGGTAAGAAAACAGAATTGTTGTGAAATATGTTTTTAAATCTTCTCTCCACTGAAGAGGAAACTTTAAAATTCCGTTGGTTTTCTTTTTCCTTTTTCAAACTTTAAGGTGTTAAAAAAAAGGGTAATATAGTTTATTAACATGCCGTTTCACAAGATAAGTTTCTGTGAAGATAAATAATTGCCTTTATTTCAACGTTAAATGTATCTGCTTAATAATTTTTTTTTAAACACGTTTACTTATTTTGATGATTAATGTTGCTAATATAGCATGTTTTTCCAATTATATTTTCTACTTAAATCGTTTATTGTAAGTCTCCTGACTTTTTTGGTTTTTGCAGCCATTCCTTTTTTAAATATTTCTTTTCTTCATTGCTATACATTTATCAGGAATGTTTCTTTTCGCCAATGAACTGATGAAAGCTCAATAGCTGTCATGTGATGTATTCGGTTCTTGGTGAAGTGGTTAATTGCTAGTAAGAATAGTTAGTGTATAAGTTACTGAATCAGAAATTAGAGTGGAGTTAACTGGTTCAGGAATTACAGTGGAGCAAACTGGATCAAAAATTAGAGTGGACTTAACTGGATCAGAAATTAGAGTGTAGTTAGCTGGTTCAGAAATTAGAGTTCAGTTAACGGGATCATAAATTAGAGTTGAGTTAACTGGATCATAAATTACAGTGGAGCTAACTAGATCAGAAATTAGTGGAGCTAATTGGATCAGAAATTAGTGTGGAGTTAACTGGACCAGAAATTAGAGTAGAGCTAACTGGGCCAGAAATTAGAGTGGAATTAACTGAATCAGAAATTAGAGTTCAGTTAACTGGATCAGAAATTAGAGTTAAGTTAACTGGATCATAAATTACAGTGGAGCTAACTGGATCAACAATTAGAGTGGTGCTAACTGGATCAGACATTAGAGTTTTAACTGGATCATAAATTAGAGTGGAGTTAACTGGATCAGAAATTAGAGTGGAGTTAACTGGATCAGAAATTACAGTGGCGCTAACTGGATCAGAAATTACAGTGGAGCTAACTAGATCAGAAATTAGTGGAGCTAATTGGATCAGAAATTAGAGTGGAGTTAACTGGACCAGAAATTAGAGTAGAGCTAACTGGGCCAGAAATTAGAGTGAAGTTAACTGAATCAGAAATTAGTTCAGTTAACTGGATCAGAAATTAGAGTTAAGTTAACTGGATCATAAATTACAGTGGAGCTAACTGGATCAACAATCAGAGTGGAGCTAACTGGATCAGACATTAGAGTTGAGTTAATTGGATCAGAAATTAGAGTGGAACTAATTGGATCACAACCGTGTGTTACCTTGGCCCGAAAGGGGAGCAAAGAATAGTAACACTGTACCCTACCATGCATGTCGTAAAAAGTGACTAAGGAGGGTTGGGCATGGTGCTGGTTACTGCATCCCGTAAAAAACTTTTTACCAAAGAACTTCAACAAACATGGACAAGTCAAATACAGAATATAAATCAACTCAGCCGCCCAAGACAGAAGAAGGTCCTCTAGAAAGGAGAAGACGAAGCTGACACGCCCGTTGCTTTTATATGTGTATGTTTTGGTTAACACGGCGTATCTTTATACGAGCTGTCAATATGTCTACTGACTTTAAAATGTTGTCAGTCTTGGTCGGGCTTACAAGGATTGCCGACTAATATAGAACGCGAATCATTAAACATCGTGGGCCGAAAGATGGGCCAAGGTTAATACATAATTTCACCAACTGGTAATCAATGTCGAGTGGAGTCATGGCTTGACATCAGACTCACGTTTATTTGGTGGACGCAATACAGTAGATCATTCATTGTAGTAGTAGGCATCATATCAATAGATTAGGTTATAACATCAAGACATCATAGTTCATTGCATTCTCATCTAACTTTGATCATGGACTTGATCGACATTCTATAACGGCCGACCCTTCAAAGATGGCAATGAACTTTACGACAAGTAGTTCTAACATGGCTTTCATTACGGAGCTTGTATAAAACGACAGGGGTTTTATCGATTAACCCTCTAGATATATTGGATAATAATCCCGATAATCTTCGGTAAGGATCTGGAACCCACTAGCGACACAACATGGCGTATGTGTCGAAGTTCAGCCAGATTTTGGCAATGACGAAATATATATAATATGCAAACGAGCCCTGTACTGGCTAACGTTGATACTCCATACAAGGAGGTTTATGGATTCTTCCCACAATTTGGGCAAGATTTACAATCAGCTCCGTCCAAAGACGACCGTCTCAGGTCATGGACATTAGGCATCTCCTATCATAAGGTAATTGTTCTTTGGCAACAAACCAGAGCGCACCGCGTTGCGCTTTTGTGTTCAACATCGTATATGACAGCGCGTAAATAATTAATCATATGTATTTTCTTAGATGTGTTCAACATTTAAATTACACGGGCAAAAAGGACTTAACAGAAGCAACTCAGAGAAAGCCGAAAGGAGTCTGCGTTGCCGACTAACCTTTTGTCGTCTAGAAACATCTCTAGGATTAGCACCTGGAATGTTCTCACTCTATGTGAACAAGGGAAAACTGCACAGGTAGCAGAGGAAATGACAAATTACAGGATTGATATCCTGGGTCTCTGTGAGACACGGTGGGAGGGCATAGAGAGGAGGAGATTGATCACAGAAGAAATGGTGTTGTCCTCAGGACATGAGGAGGAAAGAGCCCACCACAGTGAAGGGGTGGCTCTAATGCTGTCTAGGGAAGCACAGAAGGCACTTATAGAATGGGAAGCAATGGGACCCCGAATTATAACAGCAAGGTTTAAATCAGCCAATAAGAAAGTAAATATATACATCATCCAGTGTTATGCACCAACAAATGATAAAGAAGAATCTGAGAAAGAAGACTTTTACACCAGACTACAAAATGTCTTGGACGAAAAAAAAGAAATGACATCACAATTTTGATGGGGGACCTAAACGCGAAAATAGGAACAGACAACACCGGGTTTGAAGAAATCATGGATAAGGTTTGATGAACGATAATGGGGAATATTAGCTAACTTCTGTGCTTCAAATCAACTAGCTATAGGAGGAAGCATATTTCCACATAAAAGAATACATAAAGCAACATGGATATCACCTGACCACAGAACTGAGAATCAGATTGATCACATATGCATATGTATGAAGACTAGGTCACCATTGCATGATATAAAAGTATGTAGAGGAGCAGATGTGGTATCAGACCCCTATCTTCTGTGGGCTAAAATAAAATTAAAACTCAAGAAATTTACAACAGTATATAGCTATTGACAACAGTATAATGTGGGATATCTAAGAAATCAAGAAATAAGAGACAAATTTTCAATCACAGTATCCAACAAATACCAACTACTCCAAGAGCTGGAAGATGAAGCAGATTCGGAAGACAACTGGTAACAAGTTAAAAATATATGGAACGAGACATGTAAAGAAGTAATGAGAAAAAGAGAACATAAGCATAAAGCATGGATAACAACAGAAATCATTACCAAGATAGAAGACAGGAAAAACAAGAAAGCAGATTTAAACAGAAGCAGAACCAGAAGCCCCAAAGCCAAGGCTCATGAAGTGTACATAGAAGCAAACAAAGAAGTAAGAAGAAACATCATCAAGGGACAAGAGGAAGTAAATTGAAGAGTTGGCAAGGGAAGCAGAGGAAGCTGCAGCCAAAGGAAATATGAGGGACATGTACAACAACACAAAGAAGCTAACAGGGAAATATAAGCAAGCAAATGGCTCATAAAAGATAAGAATGGAAAATTACTTAGTAATATACAAGAACAAATGAAGAGATGGACAGAACATTTTGAGGAACTTCTCAATAGACCAGCTCCAACTAATCCCCCAGACATCCAGCCAGCAGAAGAGGAGCTACAAATCAGCTGTGAACGACCAAGTAGAGAAGAAATAAAGCCATAAAGCTTCTGAAAGATGGAATAGCGGCTGGTCCAAATGGAATTCCAGCCAAGGCTATCAAAATAGAAAAGTCCTCTACAGAAATATTATACAAACTACTTGGCAAAGTCTGGGATAATACCAGCAGAGTGGAAGGAAGGTTATCCGGTCAAGTTGCCTAAGAAGGGAAATTTACAAGAGTGCACAAATTATAAAGGAATAATGTTACTATCAGTGCCAGGAAAAGTATTAAACAGAATCATCCTTGAGAGATCAAATGAGTCCATAGACAAGCAACTGAGAGAAAAACAAGCAGATTTTCGACAAAACAGATCCTGTACAGACCAGATAGCCACATTGAGAATAATAGTTGAACAAAGTCTGGAATGGAATGAATTCACCGCTATACATCGGATTCGTGGACGATGAAAAGGCATTTGACAGTGTAGACAGAGAATCACTTTGGAAATTGATGAGGCATTATGGAGTTCCCAAGACGATCATTAACTTAATAAGGAAGATCTATGAAGACATGACATGCAGAGTTCTTCATGAAGGACAACTTACAGAACCGTTTAGGATAAGAACGGGAGTGAGACAGGGATGCCTCTTGTCTCCATTTCTTTTCTTACTAGCAATAGATTGGGTTATGAAAACATCGACATCACACAACAGAAGTGGAATCCAGTGGAATCTGACTAAATAGCTTGATGATCTGGATTTTGCAGATGACTTGGCTCTTCTGTCCCATAACCATAATCAGATGCAAGAGAAAATGAAAATTCTCGATGAGAGGTCACAACAAGTAGGCCTGAAAATACACAGGGAAAAGATAAAGATTATGAGAATAAATTCAAGAAATGATAACAAAGTTGAACTTGAAGAAACACCACTTAAGGATGTAGAATCGTACACATATCTTGGCAGTAATATAGACAGAGTTGGATGGACAGACAATGATATCAAAATAAGAATACAAAAACCAGAGGAGCTTTCATTGCATTGGGAAACATAAGGAGAATGTAACTGTCTTTTTTTCTTGTTGAGGTGATCACTGGCCCAAGACAGTATACATGTTGTTAGATGTGTAGTGCGAGCGTATGATGAATTGAGTGTGGGTGCGAATGAAGACGCGAATGTGTTTAGGCTCGTATAGATGTAGATCCTGCAACCCATACTCTCACATGCAGTAATCAAGGATGCTTTGACACTGCAGGCATGTTTCAAGACATTTATTGACGGGAACACACATAATATCAACAGGAACAGTCAGTGTAACAAGGTCATGCTGACCTGACATCGATAGGTATACATTTGGCATTCAAAAAAAGTAAACATCAGAATAGACGTGCATGGTCAATAGCAAAGTTCTTCAATAATGACAGTTCGTAGCGTCGCCCTTGGCGTCTCTGACTAAACGCGTCAGATGCCTTAGTTACCTTGACACACAGGTGCAACTTGGCACTCCCTGCCAATTGCACATAACAGGCTGTAGTATAATAGCCGGAAGCACAGGCCTCGTCCTAACGTCGGCCGTGTACTTCTGTTAAATAGGTTATCATCAACCCTGCAGTAATACTTATTGTAGGTAGAAGTTCCGCCAATCTGCGGCTCCCACAATATATCTTCGTCACTGGATTTCTGGACAATATAAGACTAACAGTCTTGGATGGCTACCTCGAGCACAAGTATATAAGTTCTGAAATGGCGGATCAGTGAGCTGCTGTTCACCCTAGGTAATCCTTTACATGTTCTGCCACCGAAAAGCGTAATAATGCATAAAGGTCGGTATTACCTGGTAAATGAATCCTCAGAACTACACAAGGAATTCTGTCGTCATCCCGACGCACAGAGATTCACTGGGGAAAACTGCCATAGCAGTTACTTCGAAGATTCTCCCCGAAAAACAATGGACTCTTGGTCCCTTCAGAAAAACAGGACCTCCCGGCTTCCCGGAAGTATATCTCACTCCCGCTTAAAAAACCTTCCCATAGGCCTACGCCGAACTGTCAACCTCTGACCCTAAAGGTCAAACACAATGAATGAATAAACAAGGGAAGACAACCCCTAATCAACCTGACATCGCAGGTAAAGACACAATTATACTTATGATACAAACATAAGCAAATAACTTGATAGATGACTCCGTCGAAAATGACAGCAACAGAGAACAAGAGAAATCAAGTCCAACACAAAAATAAGAATCTTCAACTCAAATGTCAAGTCAGTCCTATTGTATGGCTCTGAGACATGGAGAGCTACAAAAACAACAACCAAAAAGCTCCATACTTTTATAAACGGGTGCTTGCGTAGAATAGAAGGACTGAAATGGTATGACAAAGTCACAAATGTGGAATTGATGACAAGAACCAGACAAGTGCCAGTGGAACAAGAGTTGAGAAGAAGACGCTGGCGATGGATAGGACACACCTTGAGGAGACCTGTTGATAGCATTACAAGGCAGTCCTTGATCTGGAATCCACAGGGAAAGAGAGGCAGAGGTAGACCAAAAAACACATGGAGAAGAGAACTGGAAACAGAGGTGAAAATGATGAGGAAAACATGGAAAGAACTTGAGCGGATGGCACGGGACAGGAAGACATGGCATGTGTTTGTTGAAGGCCTATGCTCCTCGGGAAGTTAAAGGGTATTAGTTTGATTGATTAACTGGATCATAAATTATGGTGGAGCTAATTGGATCAGAAATTAGAGTTGCGTTAACCAGATCAGAAATTAGAGTGGAGCTAACTAGATCAGAAATTAGAGTTGAGTTAACTGGATACAAAATCAGAGTGGAGCTAACTGGATCAGAAATTAGAGTTGAGTTAACTGGATCAGAAATTAGAGTGGAGCTAACTGGGTCAGATATTAGTGTTGAATTAACTGGATCAGAAATTAGTGTGGAGCTAACTGGATCAGAAATTAGAGTGGAGCTAACTGTATCAGTAATTAGAGTGGAGCTAACTGGATGAGAAATTATAGTGGAGCTAACTAGATCAGAAATTAGAGTGGGGCTAACTGGATCATAAATTAGAGTTGAGTTAACATGATCATAAATTAGAGTGAAGCTAACTGGATCAGAAATTAGAGTTGAGTTAACTGGATCAGAAATTAGAGTGGGGCTAACTGAATCAGAAATTAGAGTTGAGTAAACTGAATCAGAAAATAGTTTGCGTATAGTTTAATGAATCATAAATGAGTTATTGTGAAGTACGAGTATATTTAATCTTAACTTAGTTGTTGTGTTATTATTGAATCATATATTGGTTGTTGTGTAGTTTATGGAATTATAAGTTAGTTATTGTGTAGTTTACTGAATCTTAAATTAGGTTATTGAATCCGAAATTAATTATTGTGTAGTTTATTGAATCATAAATTAGTTATAGTATAGTTCAATTATCAGAAATTAGTTAGTGTATATTTTATTGAATCATAAATTAGTTATTGCGTACTTTACTGAATCAGAGATTAGTTGTCAGGTAATTTTTGACTCGCACATTAGTTATTGCGTAGTTTACTGAATTTAGACATTAGTTAGCGTGCATTTTATTTAATCATATTTTACCATCGAGGCATGTAAAAAAAGTTCCACATGAAAATTGATAAACAGTATTAAGCATAAGACAACTGGAAACAGACATAAATAGGATAATAAATCATGGTGCCAGTGGAACAGAAGATACGAAGATGTTAGCTACAGGTAGGACACAAGTTATCGAAATATAGAAGAGAGATGGAGTCATACAGGAAAGATCTAAACCAGATGGCACAAGACACGAAAGCTTCGTGTGTATTTCTTGGACGCTTATGCTCATTGGGGAGCTAAGACATACTGATGACAATAATAACGAAAAACTAGGAACAAGAAACGCTAAAGATACGTGATCACCAACGCCAGCCAACATTGTAAGGTAAAGGTTCCCGTTACACGCCCATTGAGGCATATTGGGAACATGGTGTTAGGCCCATATTTTCTTGACCATCGGCACACTAGGGGTGACGTGGTCAACATCACGCCGGCCGCCTTAACCTTCCCAGAGTTGCTCTGGTACCCAGTTGGGGACTGGGTCGACCCAGGAGCCGTTTGCGGCCTAAAAAATCCCGCCTCATCTGCGGATCGAACCATAGACCACTGAGCTAGGAAGCCAGTGCACTAACCACTACCCTACCGCGGCTCCCCCAGACAACATTGTACAAGAAGAGGAAAATGATAAAGAAAACGTTATCTGTAGTTAATGATTCCATGATAATTAGATATTCTCTTTTCTTGTATTTCAGAATGTGCCGTAGCAGGCCTGTTGTTCTTCTTAGTACTCATCTATTTTCCATCTAAACCTCCACTTCCGCCGAGTATTTCTGCATCTATTCCCAGGGAAAAATATATCAAAGGACTGAAGATGCTAGTTAGGTAAATAAAATAATTTTTTTTTTACATAAATCTGCTTCGAGCAACGAAAAATATCCATATTTATTTTAATCATGTTGGGAATCAATAGTGTAAATAATAATTATGTTTTCACGTCTTCTGTTTCTTCTACGTGAACATCATCATCGTCAGCATCACTAGTCAGTTCTTACCCGTGTGGATCCAGAACAAGGACTGTCTGGTTATGCTATCAACAGGTTTTCTCAGCGCGTGTCCTATCAATCACCAGCGTCTTCTTATCATCTCTTGTTGCACTGACACTTGTCTGGTTCTTGTCATCAGTTCTACATTAATAATCTTGTCATCAGTTCCAGATTAATAATATTGTCATCAGTTACACAATAATAATCTTGTCATCAGTTCCACATTAATAATTCTGTCATCAGTCCCACATTAATAATCTTGTCATCAGTCCCACATTAATAATCTTGTCATACCACTTCAATCCTTATTTTTCGGTGTCATCTGCTTGCACGTCTGATGATAATGGTGATGATGATGGTGTTGATGATGGTGGGGATGATGGTGATGGTGATGGTGGTGATTATGATTATGGTGAGGATGATGGTGGTGGTGATGATGGTGATGATAATGGTGATGATAGTGATGGTGAAGGTGATGATGATGATGGTGATGGCGATGGTGGTGATGATGATGATGGTGATGGTGGTGATTATGAGGATTGTGGTAATGATGATGGTGATGACGATGATGATAATGGTGATGATGATGATGGTGATGATGGTGGTGATGATGGTGATGATGATAATGGTGATGATGATGGTGGTGATGATGATAATGGTGATGATAATGGTGATGATGGTGATGGTGATGGTTATGACGGGGATGATGATGGTGATGATGATGATGGGGGTGATGATGGTGTTGATGATGATGATGATGGTGGTGGTGATGATGGTGATGATGATGTACTTTAATTGTTATGTCTTTCCCTGCAGAAACAAACAGTTCTGGGTTTGCGCCCTGGCTTTTAGTGTACCTATTGGGGTTTATGAGTCGTGGCAGGTGATTTTGGATGTTAACTTGGACTCCAGAGGCGTATCACAAGTAAGTCTTAACACCGACACAGAAATACATTTTACAACAATGTCGTAAAAATATAATGCCGTGAGTGGATTGTATCTTTACGGAGGGGTCAGAGTGGCTAAGAAGTATGGCGCCCACCTCGAACTCTAAAGGTACTGGGTTCAATTCCTAGTAGACGGGACATAATTTATTGCAATTGTTTTCAGAACCAATGGTCCCAATGATGTCATACTCCCCTTGGTCTCCTGAGTAGTGAGATCGGATGCCTAGCCTTCTCGGATAAGGGCGAAAAATTAGGAGGTCCCGTGTACAAGTTGCGCAGGTTAAAAATCTCACGTAAAGAGTAGGCCGATGGGCCGCGACAATGGCAATATTTAAATATTAGAAACCTACCCACCACAAAAATATTTATAGGTGTATATTTAGATACGAAGTCTGGTCAAAAAGTATCCGACCTTTTTTTTTCCGGGAAAACAAAATGATATACAGAAGGTTTCTCTGGTGGATACAGTGGAGAAGACCTTCCTGCGCATGCGTGAATTTTTTCCCTCCCAAAGACAGTGTCAGTCGTCTGCAATTAGTGTACGCGCGAGCTGTGGTAGTAACAAGCCGTCGGATTTTTATTTGTCACGAAATGACGGAACGTTTTGAACAGCGGTATTGCATTAAATTTTGCCAAAAGCTCGGTGATACCCAAGTAGAAACAATTCGAAAGATTCAACAAGCTTTTGGCGATGAAGCCATGAGCATTACACAAATTAAGGAGTGGTACAACCGTTTCAAAGATGGTCGCACATCGGTGGATAGCGAGCCACGTTCCGGTAGACCATCAACAAGTCGAAACGACGTGGTCGTTCACGAAGTGCGGACTTTGGTCATGCAGAACCGTCGTATCACCATCCGAGAACTTACACACGAGGTGGGGATAAGCCACGGTTCAGTACAATCCATATTGACGGAGGATTTGAACTTCCAGACGGAGTTGCTTCTGCTCCATCGTTAACAGCTTCGGCTCGAATTTAGCGCCCACTCCTCCGCAAGTTCAAATCCTCTGTCAATATGGATTGTACTGAACCGTGGCTTATCCCCACCTCGTGTGTAAGTTCTCGGATGGTGATGCGACGGTTCTGCATGACCAAAGTCCGCACTTCGTGAATGACCACGTCGTTTCGGCTTGTAGATGGTCTAAAATAAAAATCCGACGGCTTGTTACTACCACAGCTCGCGCGTACACTAATTGCAAATGACTGGCACTGTCTTTGGGAGGGAAAAAATTCACGCATGCGCAGGAAGGTCTTCTCCACTGTATCCACCAGAGAAACCTCCTGTATATCATTTTTTTTCCCAGGAAAAAAAAAAGGTCGGATACTTTTTGACCAGACCTCGTATAAACATTGGGATTCTCGCCGGTGCTACAGAGTTCGTGCACTGTGCTGAGATCCTACGTGTGTGATCTAAGGGAGGAGATCAGAGGACTGATGGAGTTGTCCGTGATCAATGAAGATAGTCCTTACAACCAAAGCAAACCAGTCTTTACGGAACATGGTACACTATTCAGCTTGATCATAACCCTTTTTCATTTTTAGTAGCGGTGAAAAAAAAAAGTTCAAAAAATTATAAAATGAACGTTAGCGATTCAACCCTATAAAATTTCCGATTGCATAGATTCTGTGGAAAGAAAGTGTTGAATCTGGTTTCTTCAGTCCGTTATCTGTCATGTGACTGGGAAAAACAACAGAAAAAAGTTCGTAGAAGGCATATAGGGAGGGTTGGGCATAGCTAACCCACCCTGAAAAAAACGTAAAGCCAAAAGAACATTAAAAAAATGTACGACGAACTCGTTATGCAAAGAGGTAAATTCAGGTATAACATGACAAGAAGGCTTGACGGTTTTTTGTTGTTGTTGAAGGTCTGTTCGGTACACCGAGATGCAGGAAAATGAATAGTACTGTGGAAGAATATTTGGTCGTCACCATCATCTGTAGCACCTTTCACCCCCTAAGGAACATAGGCGTTAAAAAACATATGCCAGGTCTTCCTGTCTCATGCCATCAGCTCAAGGTCTTTCCTAGGAATACTTACTCACATTTTAATTGTTCGTACCACTCGTGCCACTAAGCATAGTGGAGAGCTGAGGTTTGTGTTCGTCAGCCAAGTCTGTCGCCTTAGCTGTTGTGAGCCCGTGATGTTGTAGGATGTCTGTGATGTTGTAGGATGTCTGTGATGTTGTCTATCCTTCTGCCTCTTGGTCTGAAACTAGATCTTTTTTCTGTTGTATGGTGTCAGGACTAGTAATATTGTGGATTTATCACCATCAGCATATGGATCATAATACTAGCAATATCAAGACTCGTTATCTAAGAATACGACCACAACAAAGACTAGTTGACATAAACTCACCATAACACCTGTAGCAGGCTAAGTTCCCTTTAATAAATAATCATGCACACAACGTAGCCAATACACGGCTAGAAATACATATGCAACACAAAGCAACATGGATGCCAAAATAACTTGCAATAATCAACAACGGAATTTACCATTATCACAACTGCGGGTATGTCATACCGAGTGAACAACACAATGACTTTCGCTCACCGGCTAAGTTCTGCAATCTAATAAAGCCATACTTAACTACAAATGACTTCTCATCAATGAATTACGAAAGAATGCTGCTATAAACTACACCACTGTTCTAGACATATGCAAACTAAACTTGACCACTTGAATAAATGACAAGCACTATCCATGAACAATAATGGCATTTAAATATCCCAGCAAAAATGCTGACAGGGAACAACACAGCGACCTCTCCGGTCGGTATCCAGAAACTCAACTAACTTTCCGCGCCAGAATTCGGGCGTACTTCCTTCCAGGTCACATGACCAAAACGGGTTTTTAAATTATCTCAATGTCACCACTCACAGCGTGACCAACTTAATATTTTGTAGAACATCTATACTGTGACATCCGGGCATAGTGGTAATTTAACGAGCTCCCTTCTCATGAGATGGCCAAACCACTTAATTTTCTTTCTCTGTATATACCTGATGCAGGATGTAGAATCTACAGTTTGTATCATTCTGTCTCTGCTGGTAACATTAATGGATTTTCTTAACTCTTTAATTCCGCAATTATTTTCCACCCTGTGCCGTAATTTTAATTCGTGATAAACTAAAAACCAACGCTGAGAGAGTTGTTTTGTCCCGAGTGTCAAATCTCACCAACGCTCTGAGCGGTGTTCCGGAGTCAAAGAGTTAAGCATCTCTTCTTGCAGGATGGGATTTTTCTTCTCATGTGTTTTGGTTATAGACCATGCTTGTCATTTATATCAAAGTTGGCTCCTTATCAAATATACTATTTATCAGCTAGCGTTAATTTCCATACTGGTATTAGGAAGAATGGTGGGGGAACAAAACGAAATCAAAATGAATGTCATGAATAAAGCTAAAGAATACTTTATTTAAAAAAATATCAGTAGCGACAAAGAGTTCTAACCAAGCATTCCACGCATCTTGAAAAGTATAGCTGAGGATGGTATTGTAGCAGGGAATGGTGTGAAGGACTAGAAGAAATTGCCCATTTGCACTATAAGTGAATCGACACACACGTACAGTCATTAACATTGTAAGCTAGCAGGCTACGGTCAGTTTAACGCCCTGACGTCAGTTTAACGTACTGGCCTGGGAAGCAATTACTGCAGACTTTTTGCAGGTGGGAAAATTGAAAGAAGATTTGACAGATTTATTTGAAAACACGGGATTGTCCTGGATTGAGTTAGTCTGATAACAAAAGAGTACAAACTGCCGAAGAAAGCAAAGTCGTGTGGGACAAGAAAAGTTTAACGAGTAACTAACGTTTCCCACGTATAGTCTTTTCGAGATTCTGACCGTAAGGTTGTAAAATGATTTGTTTACGACTTTAAGAATGATAAAAAGCGCGGTCTTAACGGGAAAACACATATTTAGTTTCCTAAAAGTAACAACAGGAAAGGACATTAACCTGAAAACTGAGTCGGGGCAGAACCTATTTAGTGAATCATTTTTGGTTGTTACTTTTGGAGGACAAAGGTACGGGTGATTGACCCAGACGAAAAAAGGGCATTTTTAGGAACGAGAAAGATTATCTTGAAAGGAGAGTTTGGAGGCATTCAGAACGAAGATGTAGCCGCGAGAAGGTCTCAAACTGTTCAAGACTTACGATCAAGGGGCAATGCACATTGAAAAAACATTGAAAGGCACGCGTGTTCTTTTAATGGGTGTTTAATTTAGTTTCACTGTGCATTGCGCGCAGTTTCTGTATTTTCTCAAAAATGCACCATTAAAAGATTGAAGACATGCATGATTTCTTAATTTTGGTGTTCACTTTAGGTTCCACGGTGCAATGCGCGCTGTTTCCGTATTTCCGAAAAAGCTGGTGGACTTGTTTCATTATTAGTTACAAACGTTTTATGAAGACAATTAGTAATATAGAAATAATGTGTCACAAACTACTTCCCAGTTTCTCTCAATCACATTTATGTCTGCTACCATTCACATTTTGGTCAGATCTGACATACTGATATTATGTTATTTTTGTCATGTGCCAGGAAACAGCAGGATGGTTGGATTTTTACGCCACCGTAGGAGGGTGTGTATCTGGATTACTTGTTTCCAGGTAATGTTCGAACTTCAGTTTCTAGGGTATTGCATGCTTTCTGTCTTTTCAGTAGCAAGAGTTCATACTGTTTGTACAGGGTGTTTGTAGAGTTATTGTGCAAATTTAAATTATAATAACATTTGCACATTGTAAACAACATATAAAAGCACAATTTTTAACGTTAAAAATGTTGTTTATTCATCAAAACCACATTCTTTAGATGAGCTGAAGATCATGGTCACAAAAGCAATTCACAACGAAAATCAGATGGAAAGATGTGTCACGAAAGATGGAGGTTACGTTGCAGTTTAAACATTTGGACGGTATTAAATTAAAACTTGATAAATTATGTTTTAAAATGCCGTTTACAATGTGCTTCTAATTTGTGTACATCCAAAGTTATTAAAGTTTAAAGTTGCACCAGGATTTTATTTTTACTCATAAGGGGCCTGAACTCTTGCTGATGAGTAGATTTCTGATAATTAGGTTACCTACCTATGTACGCTCTTAACATGTTTTCTGTGTCAGCCTTGTAAACCCATCTTCCACCATACATGAAGATAATAGACCTAAACGTCTTTTATTTTGGACATGCGCTCTAATATAACCGATTACGTTGAACGGGAACGCGCCTCGCCAAAACGAGGCAAAATTGTATTTAAAAAAAAAAAAAAAAATTTCTTACCAATACGCAAATTAGCAGTCTTAATTGATCCAGGGTTTGATAAACAGTGAACGTATAGTCTGTGAATTTTGCTGTTAATACTGTTTCCTGATGACAAAACCTTAATAGCATGGTAAAAAAATTAGGCACAATCTCGGTCTTTCCGGATCCTATATACCATAGTAGTATGTAGTGTAGTGAAGACGACCACCCCCCGTGATGCACGTTTTTTAAAGTACTTAGCTGGTCATATGTCTTGTCATGGTTCCATCTCACGCCGAAATAATGACGCCGTTCGAATGGTCTCTTTTTTGAATCCCCGAAGCTCCTATCACTTCTGTTACGTTTCTGTTGCCTTTTGTTGTTTCATTCTTTCTTATGAGTGCCTACAATTAGCTATTTTTCTAATTACTTAATACAGTTCGGTAACGCGCCATTGAGATATTTTGTCACACAGTAACATTAACATATCCCCTCTCCCCCAGTCACAATGAGACAGGCATATACAGTAAACATTATTCCTTCGCTGAATCAAACAATCAAGACTACATTTAAAGAAACCCCCCTACAAGATATAGAATCATACAAATATATAAACAGCAAAATAGACAAAGCGGAAAGAACCAATAGCGTTATCAAATTATGAATGCTAAAGTCTAAAGAGTTATCATTGAATTGGGACATTTTGGAAATCAGAAGTAATCAAGTACAACACAAAAATAAGAATTCTCAACTCTAATGTCAAGTCAGTCATAATGTCAAGTCAGTCTAATGTCAAGTCAGTCTAATGTCAAGTCAGTCTAATGTCAAGTCAGTCATAATGTCAAGTCAGTCATAATGTCAAGTCAGTCTAATGTCAAGTCAGTCTAATGTCAAGTCAATCATAATGTATGGCTCTGAAACATGGGGAAAAACAAAAACAACTATCAAGGAGTTAACATAATTTCAAAAATGGGTGCTTGCTTAGAACTGAAAGATAGAAATGATATGATAAGATCAGCAAAGCAGAACTAATGACAAGAATCAGACAGATGCCAGAGGAACAAGAGATGAGAAAATGACGCTGGATAGGATACATGATGAGAAAACCTGTTTATAGCATGACAAGGCAGGACATATTCTTGAATCTTTAAAGTAAGAGAGATATAAAGAGACCTAAAAATACACAGAGAAGAAAATTGAAGACAGAAATGAACGGGATAGTAAACAAGACCTGAAAAGATCTTGCACAAAGAGAACTTAGTATACATTTCTTCAAGGTCTATGTTCCTTTGGGAGCTGAAAGGTGATTATGACAGAATAGTCTGGTAATCTTTACCTTTAGGGCCGTCGAGTACGTATAATATGTATAAACAAATAAGGAGGGGAAACCCGAGGCCTGTAAACAGTAAATAAATAAACAAACAACACACAAAGGTATGATCAGGCACTCAGTGGGAAAATAAGGAAGATCCTGGTTCGATCCCAGTAAGCCTATCACTTCTGTTGTTTTTCTGTTGTCTGGTCTTCTACTTCTTTATTTTCCCACAGACTGCCTGATCATACCTTTGTGTGTTGTTTGTTTATTTATTTACGTATAATATGTGTATTGAGTTATGTTTAGGGTAAGGGTTGGGGTTAGGGTTAACCTCAACCTTCTTCTTCCTTCTTCCTCGTTCGTCCTGAACAGGACGTTGGTTGCGTTGTGTCTGTTTACGTCGGAGCTGCGATATCTGCGCCTTTCGGCTGACACATCCGACTTCAGCATGACATTTTTTGGGACCGGGTTTGCCTTCCCTCTTCGATCCCTACTCTCTCAGCCAGACTGCAGTGATGCAGCCTGTTTCCAGGACCACCATGAGGAGGTGGAATAGGGTCTTGGTCAGCTCTGGTTCGCTGACCCTGACGCAAGCAGTCAAGCTATAAGTCGCTGACTGCATTCTCTATTGCTGCATCTTTGGGTCCCATCAACCTCAACCTTAACTCTAACCCTAACTCCAACCCTAACTCTAAATGGTACGAAAATACACATATTATACATAGGCCTACTCGACGGCACTAAAAGTAAAGATTACCGAATAATCTTCTTGTTTACCATTGTTATAAATTGACCTTGTTCTCTGCAGATTTGCTGACTTCTTTACCCGCCAGATGAAACTTTTCCTGCTAGTGTTTTATGTATTTGCTGCTGTGGCCGTATTATGGTTTACCCTTGTTGTGTTCGACATGTTACCATTTGATAAAGGTAAAAATGTTGGCTGTGTTGAACTTCATAAATTTTAATAACAATAGTGAGCATTCTGGGTTGGTTTAACTTTACTTTCTTAGAAAACAGTACGCCTGATGTTTGTGTTTCCAGTCATAGCTTTTCAATAGGAAGTAATTTGTGCTAAACTTTTTTTGTTCAATAGTTGGCCCTTTGTTTGTCCTAACAATCATACTTTTTCAGTCGTACGCATTTTATTTGTGCTTACGAGGGCTGAGAGTCGGCCGTTTTTAGTGGAATCGGAGTGGGTAAAAAATATCTGGACTCCGACTATGAATTTTATACCACATGACTAGTAAATAACTATAGTCGGACTTCTAAAATGTAAGGAGTCGAAGTCGGAAAATGTGTTGGTTGACTCCACAACCCTGATGCTAGCAATCATACTTTTTCAATAGTTTGCTCTTTGTGCTAACAATCAAACTTTTTCAATAGTTTGCTCTTTGTGCTAACAATCAAACTTTTTCAATAGTTTGCTCTTTGTGCTAACAATCAAACTTTTTCAATAGTTCGCTCTTTGTGCTAACAATCAAACTTTTTCAATAGTTTGCTCTTTGTGCTAACAATCAAACTTTTTCAATAGTTTGCTCTTTGTGCCAACAATCAAACTTTTTCAATAGTTTGCTCTTTGTGCTAACAATCAAACTTTTTCAATAGTTTGCTCTTTGTGCTAACAATCAAACTTTTTCAATAGTTTGCTCTTTGTGCTAACAATCAAACTTTTTCAATAGTTTGCTCTTTGTGCCAACAATCAAACTTTTTCAATAGTTTGCTCTTTGTGCTAACAATCAAACTTTTTCAATAGTTTGCTCTTTGTGCTAACAATCAAACTTTTTCAATAGTAAGCACTCTGCGCTTACAATAATCATGTTACACTAGTAGTATTTTGTTGGCGCCCAGTAACAAACAAAGTTGTAAAATCATTGGAAACGCTCTTTGTTTGACAGGAAAAATATTTAGTTAACATTAATTCATTCATACGAGTCTCATACTCCGGTTGTCCGTCCCAAAACAATATGACATTGCTTACAAAGTGCTTACATTGAAAACGTATGACTGTAAGCACAAACAAAGCAATTACTATTGACAAACTCTCCTCTTTCTACATAGTCTGCCAAAGGAAAATTGTTCGAATTTTCTTGCCCAACATTATCATCAACCACGAACTGCTAACTCTGAGCCACCAAGAAAACATGCGCACCATTAAAGCGGGTAGACGCTGGAATTGAGTTAGCCACATCCTCAGAAGTGCTCCAGACAAAATTATCAGAAGTGCTCCAGACAGCATTATCAGAAGTGCTCCAGACAGCATTATCAGAAGTGCTCCAGACAGCATTATCAGAAGTGCCATTCTATGGACTCCAGAAAGAAAGCGATAGCGAAGCCGGTCAAAAGCTACCTGGCGGAGAACTGCTGGGGCAGAGATGTTAAGCATGAAACAGAGCTGAAGCTTCAAACAAAATGGCAGCCGACCGAGTAAGGTGGAGGCAGTTTGTTGCTGCCCTGCAAGACGCCACTAGGCGTGATGGTTACTTATTGCTTTGTCAGTCAAGGGCCAAGACCAAAGAAGAAGAGGAATTTACCCACACATTACACTTCAGTTCTATAAAAAACATAAACGTTCAGAAAAGACATGCCATTCCTTCCAGTCTTACCATCTTACCTTCCAGTCTTACCATCTTACCTTCCAGTCTTACCTTCTTACCTTCCAGTCTTACCTTCTTACCTTCCAGTCTTACCTTCTTACCTTCCAGTCTTACCTTCTTACCTTCCAGTCTTACCTTCTTACCTTCCAGTCTTACCTTCTTACCTTCCAGTCTTACCATCGGTGCAAGATCTTCTATGTTTCCTCTATGCCTAGCCTGTCTGTCTCCAGTTCTCTTCTTCACTTATTTTTTTTCAGTTTTCCTCCAACTCACATACTCTCGGGACACCAGAATCTTGCCTGCCATGTAATGCTATCAGCAGATGTCCTCAAATTGTGTTAAATCCAATGGAAGCATTCTCTTCTCACATCGTGTTCCACCGGCCCTTGTCTCATTCTTAACAATCAGTTTCACTCCATCTGTTCTACGCAAGCACCCATTTATGACAGTCCTTAACTTCTTAGTTAACGTTATAATTGTTATTCATATTTCAGAACCATACAATAAGACAACTTAAACATTGGTTATATTTTTGTTTTGGCACTTAATTTCCTTTTATTTCCATGTATTTCACAAAAGCAATAAACTTTTCTCTTGTGTTTTTTGTATTCGTATTTTGATATTACTGTCTGTTCCTTCAACGTTGTCCATATTACTGCCTTGACACACGTATGACCGCACGCCTTGTACGAAGCTTTCTCTAACTGAAATAATTATCATGTCCTATATTTATTCTCACAATCTTTGTTAGTTTACTGTGTATTTTCAGACCCTATATCGCTAACCTATTGACAGTATTATTTGTCATGACTAAGTGAGCCGTTTTATAGAGATACAACGCACCTCTTGTCACTATATATATATATATAGAACACAAAGCATTCCCCAAGTTACTCTATAGAGTTATTGAAAAGTCACTTCTTATTATGACATTTCTATATCCTCATTTGTAACTAATGGATATACACGAAGCATATGCCAAAGCAAGCAGCAATGGCTGCTATTCGGCTAAAAACAGGCCGAATCTTACGTCCATTTGTAATGTTACGTGACGTAATATTTTTAATTATAAAATGGTATTGAGTTCTCTTTATCTCGACCTTTGTTGTTTATAAATTAGTTGGGTAGGTGAAGAAATAGCAGTTCGAAAATATAAATTGACTTTTGAATCACCCTGTATTTATTTCTCTTCTCTTCTTCTTTGACCCTTAGCCGCCGACTGTCAAAGCAGTCAGTGGCCATCTTTCCTGGTGGTGTCTTGTAGGGCAGCAACAAACTGCTTCCACTTTGCTCGGTCGGCGGCCATCCTTCGTGCAGTGCCCCAGCTCTGGTTTATTCTTTGCATCTCGGCCTCCATAGTTCTCTGCCAAGTTGTTTGTGGTCGGCCTCTCTTTCACCTTCCTTCAGGGGCCAATAGCATAGCTGTTATTGTGATGGCATCAAGGTCTCTTCTGATGACTCTTCTATATACACAGCGTACCTAAATTCACATTACTTTCTTGGCTTTCTTCTTGTCGCACAATTACCAGGTTCCGTCATTGAAACCTGGTCCGCCACTCTCCAGTCGACCCAGCTGTGCATGGGTACCAGACTCCGCTCTTTAGATAGGAAAGTCAAAGCAGGAAACGAAGGGAACTCCTCATCCCATGTCATAAAAAAAAATCAGGGTCTAGTACGATGAAGTCTCTAACACTTCACTCCTCTAGGCAGTATCTGTTATGGGACTACGTACCTTTACTTCTTCTTCTTCTTCGTTCGCCCTGAAAAGGACGGTGGTTGCGTTGTGTCTGTTTACGCCTAAGCTGTGATATCTGCACCTTTCGGTCGACACATCCGACTTCAGCACGGCATTTTTTTAGGGACCGGGTACCTTTACGTCACACTACTTTGTACTTATGTGGTCTACTGAACATGAGAATATTAATATTCACTAGTGTAATAGCCCGTCATAAGACGGGAATTAAATTCAAAAGCACCAATACCTAACGACAACGGGCTGATCATCCGTTTGCCAGTCACTTCGATTACGGAAACAACAGCAAATGGGTTGATTTGCCGTTGCCCTAAAGACGCCACTAGGCGTGATGGGAAACAATGGCAAAGAAAACCTATCTGCTGTTGCCCTAAGACGCCACTAGGCGTAATGGCCACTGACTGCTTTGACGGTCGGTGGCTAAGGACGGAAGAAGAAGAAGAAGAAGAATACCTAACGGCAATTTTACTTATTGAAAAGTATTTTAAAAACCCACTGTGCATCATCACCACAGCACACGAACTACGTAGCAGCAGCGAGGATCCCAATGTTTGTATACGGGATCACACATTCTATAAATATATTTTTGTGCACACCGTCATTTGCGCATTGTTCTTTCGTAAGTGTTACTATTTTCGGGAGAGTACATATAAGGGAAACAATACAATTAATGTCTAACTTTCAACCATCGTTGCATCCCTTAGCTTTACTGATAGAAAAAGCTGGGATTTTATATATATTGATATATCCGTTATGTACAACTTCATGATGTAAAATAAGTTGTTACAAATTCTACTGCTGCAGGAGCGCATGAACGCTTTGATACAGGCTTTCTGCAAGGGCACAAGCTACATGCTCCTTTAAAAAAAGGCAAAAAGGAAAAAGGAAGTAAGGAATATCCGTTACTTCTGTCCGTTGTGTACTTAAACCCCTTTATAAATACTAAGTGCCCCGTGTGGCCCGGGGGGGGGGGGGGGGGGGGGGGGGGGGGGGGGGGGGGGCTTTGATAAAGAAAAAATAGTCTTACTTCTCCAGCAGGAATATCGTACTAATATGAGATTATGCCTTAGTCTGGTAACATCATCATGTGAAACAGATCGCTACAGTAACCACTGATGTAAGAACATGTGAATGCTTGATGCAGACTTCCCGTTAGGGGACAACTTACAGTGGTCATCCCACGCTCAATAAGGAGCGAAAAGAAACAATGATGACATGATAAATGATGAATAAGACGATAAAGACCCATTATCTGATTTTCTGTATGTTATTATTGACGTTATCTTTATCTTTCTTCTTTCAGTAAGCATATATGCCGCTATTATCATCGCCGGGGTCTTCCTGGATGGAGGAGGGCCTCTGTTCTTTGAGCTGACGATAGAGGTATCACACCCCGTAGGAGAAGGAGTAACTTCCGGTTTTACACAGATGATGTGTGCTGCTGCTGGAATCGTCTTCCTGAGTATAGCTCAGATAGAGTCTTTAGGTAAGCTCGTCTTCCTGAGTATAGATCAGATAGAGTCTTTAGGTAAGCTCGTCTTCCTGAGTATAGCTCAGATAGAGTCTTTAGGTAAGCTCGTCTTCCTGAGTATAGCTCAGATAGAGTCTTTAGGTAAGCTCGTCTTCCTGAGTATAGCTCAGAGATAGTCTTTAGGTAAGCTCGTCTTCCTGAGTATAGCTCAGATAGAGTCTTTAGGTAAGCTCGTCTTCCTGAGTATAGCTCAGAGAGAGTCTTTAGGTAAGCTCGTCTTCCTGAGTATAGCTCAGATAGAGGCTTTAGGTAAGGTGGACTTCCTGAGTATAGCTCAGATAGAGTCTTTAGGTAAGCTCGTCTTCCTGAGTATAGCTCAGATAGAGTCTTTAGGTAAGCTCGTCTTCCTGAGTATAGCTCAGATAGAGTCTTTAGGTAAGCTCGTCTTCCTGAGTATAGCTCAGATAGAGTCTTTAGGTAAGCTCGTCTTCCTGAGTATAGCTCAGATAGAGTCTTTAGGTAAGCTCGTCTTCCTGAGTATAGCTCAGATAGAGTCTTTAGGTAAGCTCGTCTTCCTGAGTATAGCTCAGATAGAGTCTTTAGGTAAGCTCGTCTTCCTGAGTATAGCTCAGAGAGAGTCTTTAGGTAAGCTGAACCTGTTCTGGTGTAATTATTTATGTGGACAAAGCGATATTCCCTTATAAACTAATCATTTTAATGAAACATTGCTAATCACCAATGAAACAATCTCAACAGCTTGGCGTGATGATGTTGTCAGCGCCACGCACATCCTTTTATTAGTTTCCTTTTACGACATGCCCAAGGAGGTTGTAGTGGTGTTTTATCTTCTTCTTCTTCTTCTTCCTTGTTCGCCCTCATACTTCCACATTAATGACTCTAATAACGGCGGTAGTCAGCTCAAAGTCCACGACATCTCCAAACAGTTTTTCGTGGAGAAAAGTAGGTTGTTGCCCATATGCTAGTCCGTTCACTGCTGTTTGTTGGGCAGGACTGGAGCAGATGTTAGGCTGTCATGGAGCTGATACCGCAGATACAGAGATCTGTTGTACCAATCTTGTACTTGCGGTGTAGACGGTAGCTCAATCTATTCTTCTATCTTTGGAGACCCTCGGGAACAAAACGTGACAGGGGAAGATTTAGTACCTACAATGTAGTCGATATGTACTTTAGGCTGCTAGCCTCATCGTGTAGACCAAATAGCTACGGAAACAACTGCTGCTAGAGGACATGCTCCTGCTGGCTGCTCACAAAGGGATCAATGGCAACGGTGGCTGTATGCTGTATAGAAAGTGAACCACGAAATGATGATGATCGTATAAAACAATTTAGAATAGGCTATATTGTAAACGCTGGCGATGGATTGGACACACATTGAGGAAACTTGTTGATAGCATTACAAGGCAGTCATTATTCTTGAAACCACTGGGCAAGAGAAATAGAGGCAGATTAAAGAAAACATGGAGAAGAGAACTGGAGGAAGACAAACAATAGGATGGGGAAAACGTTAAAGACCTTGCGCTGATGGCACGCGACAGTAGAACTTGGCTCAAGATTGTTCAAGTTCTAACTTCCTTGGGGAGCTAAAGGGTATTGATTGATTGATTGATTGATTGATTTATATTGTAATCTTAAAAGCCAGCTTGTTGTAATAATTATAACAGTTTATCTAAATAGATGAATTTAATCTTTCTGTGAAAATGTTTGGTCTGTTCTCATTCATGCGAAACTCGGAAATTTAGGAATTCATTGTCAATCTCTTTATTCCTATCATTATCTCTTTGTATCTTTATTATTTCTATGTCCGTATCATAGCAGTTTAATTTCTATCAGAGCATCTTTTCTATGAGAGAGTTGACAAATAGTCTTGAGAACACAAATAGTGGGGGCATTGGATTTGGGTAAGGGAGAAATAAGAACAATTAACGATTGCCTGTTAGATAATGACACTGCAAGCGATGATTCAACACGTCTCAGACTGCTGGAATTTGACAACAAATGTAAAACTAGCAGAGATGGACGTTATCAGATGATGGATTAGGCGTGTATACAACCAGCGCACTACAGGAACAGTCAGCGTTTATATCCTTCGAAATTTGACGATGGAGGCTGATCACCAATAGGTTTGCCCATAGTGCAACGATGTCGACTCTGAACCACAGTAACAACTGCAATCTTTCTGTAATAATTTTGTTGCTTTTGTTGTCTCCTTATTGTGTTATAATTTCTGAATTCCAAACATCTCTATTTTTATCGTAATTTTGTTAATTTTTTCTTTCTCGCCGTATTTCCAGGGACACAGTGGATGAACTGGTGCTTCTTTGGCTGTGTAGCTATAGCAGTGCCACTTTTGTTTTTCATTAACACCACCTACGGCCGGTCAGAACTTGATTGATGACTTCCATGGAACTTGAAAAGACGTACCTCTTTGAGTTCATGTTTGATAATATTACAAAAACGAAGATCACGCAGCTATAACACAACACAAGACTGGCCACCTTCCCACAACCCCTCCGCAAACAAGAAAGTTGGACGGCAGTGTATGTAACAATGTCAAAACATGTTCATAAGAATACAAGATCCCTCGCTTCTTGGGCTTCCATATTCGCCAGCAGGTATTCAGGCATAACATCAATGTTCATTGTCCCAATTTGCCAGTTGACATTGTATGCTTGTAATTCTGGCTGTAGACAATTTTAAGTCCATGTTGGTGACGAATGACAAAATGCTATTTTTGTTCATTTGTGTAACATGCAAAGATTTATTTTTTCTTTAATGAGAAAATTTTTGAAATGCTTCTGAGAAGGATTCAAATGACCTAATTGTCTAAAAAAAAAAAAACTTGTCGTCATAAATTTTTCCCACCTAACTTGCAATCTTTTCATGGCGTATTTTCGGAAAATTTCGGAAACGCTGCACGCATTCCTGCCGGGGAACTATATTTACGCGTCTATTGAAACAACGCGCATTTCTTTCCTATATTCTTCATGACGCGTGCCTTTTTTACAAATAAATAGTTATGCCTCTGTTGTTTTTCGGTGTAGAATTTCTGGAATTGTCTCCGTTTATATTCAGCAGTTCGGGTAAATATGAATAAATGTCTCTCAATCGCATATTCATATATTTAACCAGTGAAGCCTCATTGGTCATCACAGATGAAGCTTCTTCGTGCCGCTGTTTCGGTGTCCTTGATTTACTTCTATAGGGAAACGAAAAATGTATTGCTGTCATCTGTGCATGCAACAGAAAGCGCACAATATAATTAGTTTCTGCCATGTTTTGGCGGGTCGATTTCTAGTTTCTAAGAAGTGACAGACGTAGGAATGTGACGGTCAGACACAAAGATCAACTGTAGAATGATGGATAAAACAAAAAAGCAGTTAAAAGAAAGACTAATGTTTATTAGTGCTCCCGGTGTGTTCTGTGCTTGCTGCTAGTAGTTATGTGGTTGATTTTCTTTCTTACTTGCTTCTTTTTTGTTTTCTTTTTTGTTTGTTCGTTTTGTTTTTAAATTTTGTCTTGAAGAGATGTGGTTGCTGCCTGTATAATTAAATTATGAGGCTATTTATGCTTCTGTCTTTATTTTTGTTCAAAAATTTTCTTGCAGAGATGCAGCAGCTGCCAATAACCAAATTGTGTTTTCTGTCTTTTTGCTTACATTTTTTTTTTTGTTAAGATGTGAGTGGGAGACTGTGTAAAAAGAGAACAGTATTCGCTTTTTCTAAACAAGATTGTTACGTAAGAAATAACAAATTGCTCGTGCATTTTTGCTGGTGAAAAATTCACTTTCAAACAGAAACAAAATTGTCATGTATTTTTTTTTTTTGCTGATGGAAAATTCATATTCAAATATTGACAAAATGTTCATGTGTTTTTTCCAGTTCCTTTAGCTAGTGAAAAATAAATGTTTTTTTTTGTAACTTTAATATGGCTGTTATTAATATCAAGTTTACTGAACACTATTTATTGAAACTAAAACGTGCAAAGATTATACTATTCACATTCAAATAGCAACAAAATTTTCATGTATTTTTACTGGCGAAAATTTCATTTTTAAATAACAAAATTTTCATGTTTTTTTGCTGGCGAAGAATTCACTTTTAGCTAGTGAAAATTTTTTTTTTAACTTTAGTATATAAATAGTGATAATTTCGTAATGTTCACATGCCATGCTGGCTGTTATTGATATCAATTTTACTGAACGTTATTTGTCATAACTGAAAAGTGCAAAGATTATGCTAATGTTAACGGTTAACATACAACATAACCTACTGTGCCTTTTGAGATCATTAGGACAACAGAAGATGTATCCGATACAATAACTGTTTATATTATACATACATATTCGTTCATTTCATATTAGTTCAACAATTACGAGACAAGCCTTCTCGTCCAGTGCTATCTATTAAAGGTCGTTACATGTCTTCTTTTCCTTCCCTTTATTTCTATGCCTAATTACCTTCTCCGTGTGTTTTTTGGTGTACATCTTTTCCTCCTACCGTGGGAGTTAAGAACATGGACTGCTCTGTGCGGCTTTGGACTGATTTTTCTCAATGTTTGCACCAGGGATCAGGAACCTTTCCGTGACAAAGAGCCAAATATTTAATTTTGTCTCCATTTTAGCAAATTGAAGAGCCGCATGAAAAAAAAAATCACATGGTATCCCTCATTCACTAAGAGTTAAGTAGCAGAGAGCCGCACGAGATGGCTTAAAGAGCCGCATGCCGCTCGCGAGCCGCGGGTTCCCGACCCCTGCACTACCCAAAGCCAGAGTCATGTTTCTCACATTCTGTTCTACTGGCAATAGTCTGTTTCTTTTAATCAGTTCTCCCACACATATATACACAAGCGCACACACAGTATATACACACATTTATTTACATGTATTTTTCACCAAATTGACAATGATGACTAGGGCCACGTAAGTGCCAGCAGAACAAGAGGTGAGAAGAAGACGCTGGCGATGGATATGACACATACTGAAGAAACCAGTTAATAGCATTACATGTCAGTCCTTGTTCTGGAATCCCCAGGGTAACCGAAGCAGAAGTAGACTGAAAAACACACGGAGAAGGACTTGAAGACAGAAACAGCAATGATGAGGAAAATATGGAAACATCTTGAGCTGATGACACGGAACAGAACAACTTTGTTGACGGTCTACGCTTCTTGGCAGTGCTCCCTCTAAGTTTATTCAATGTCTGTGCGCTAAAAGAATCTGGTGCGTAATGTTTTCTTACTTACTTAGTCATTCCTCTTCTACTGTGAGGTGAAGAGGTTTGGAGGAGGAAGCGCCATACTATCCAATCGGGTGCAATGTTTTCACCAGTTAAAAAAATATGTGCACCCCGTAAAAATGTGAAGGTTTTAGCCAAGATGTTGTGATATGTGATATGTCATGTCGAAATGAAGCTATTGTTTCACTTTAAAATTAGTTATTGTTTTTGGACATTGTTAATTTGTTACAGTGTTTGATTTAAATTTGCTTTTTGTTTCTTGATCGAAATAAATTATGCCAACAAATTTAGGTTTGGATTTGATGTCTATGTGATTGGGATGAGATAGTTGACAGCTTTACACAGAGATAGACTGTAAATCTGCAATACAGAAGCATTTTATTGATCTAAAATACATTTACAGAACACTGTTAAATGTGTGTCGTAGATTTTTGGATAGGAGAATTAAGACTTGGGTTGGTCCCTTCTGAATAGGTTTGAATAGGTGATAGACACAGTGAGAGTTAGTAAAAAGAAAATAGAATTTCCACAAGTGAGATGATAGACTGTGATATAGAGGCTGTCTCTGCAAAATCGAGGAAATCTTCTCTCTTTCACCTATCCTCTACGACAGCTTTTAAGGCGTCAGACAGTCTAAACACAGATATATATATATATTACATATATTTCTATCTACTTACGGGCACGCACATACACGTGACGACAGTTAAACACACAGACGTGGGAAATCTATAACAATGAATATATATATATACTAGAACGAGCTGACCAACGCACTGATTTAGTTCAAGAGAGATTTTAATTATCATCTACAAAATCTTCTCACAACACCTAAAAAATACATCAAGGAAAAACATATACAAATAGTCATAAAATTCAAGAAACTGCTACAAGGATGATAGCCCCGTTATACTCTGCCCTCTAGGTTTAGCCCACATTCCCGTTAGGAGAAAGATGATGGCCCAAAGAGTTACAGATACATATGATTAGGGTCTAATATTGTCCTTCAAAAGGAACAATTTAATTAAGCAGCCAATCTTCCGTAAGGAGATTATAAAGTGGGGGTGAATCAATAGTTATAAAAAAAAAACTCACTCAGTCCACTTTCACTCGGTTCTTTCATCAGGGTACCCTGGCACACGTGCTTACCTATCGGTACCGCTGTTCGCCGTCTGGCGCAACCTTAAGACACTTCTCTACAGTGAATCTGTATTCTTTGGATAAAGCAAATCCCAGCTCTGCAAATACAGGGTTCTTCCGCTGTTTTCGGGGAGCGTTCACTTCACCAGTTAAATTTTAGATTTACTGTTAATGTCACTTGAATCAGGTTTGTTAAGCAAGTTTAAACGGGCACACAGAGTTCAGAAACACGAGGATTCCCTTAATTTGGAAAAGATGACCAGTGGACAACTGCTCTCAACAGATAGTCTTGTTCACTATCCACTCTTTGAATAGTGTCGGAGAATGTTAATGTTATTTCTTGTAATTATTCTCGCCGCCAGGCAGCATGTACATTTAAATTTGTGGAGCAATATGAACTGGCTCAGAAGCCCAGTCTATATTTCTAGTCTTTAGAAACCGTTAGTGGGATTGGTATTACTGTCTATCTCTGATGGCACATGCACTGTCAGACCAGTGTTACTTGGAAAAAACCCACGTGGTTAAAGATAGGAAATGTCTATGCTTCTCACAAGTATGTCTCTTTACTAAACGCCGGCAAGTTGGGTTCACCCCAGTATTCACTGAATAAAGGAGAACAACATATAATATAATATACAGAATAGGTACTCGTTATAACTTACATTTTAAACGGCAAGCCTACAGCTTGACTTATATTTAAAGCTTCCCGTGAAATAAGTTATAGAAAAAAATCCCTCATCATGAATTAGGAATATCTGCGTATTTCCGTCACCACTCATGATGCATCTAGCATTTATAAGTTTGTTTAGAAAAATATACTTCGCCTGAGTATTAGCAGTTAAATGCAATTGTTTTAATAGCCGAATGGGTTTAGCTAGAAATTTATAATTTATCTTGCTTTTCACTGTACCTCGTCGACTAAAGAAATAACAACTATTAAAATAATCACTCTGCACACAGAACTAGTTTAAAATGAAATAGGCGATTAAACACTTTATCACTTCACAAAATACTAGATATACTAGATATAATATTTTACCTCACACAGAACTACGTATCACAACGAAACTGAGAGACATCACTTATAAGTTTAAGTGTTCTAGAACGAAGTGACCACGTCTACTGTAAAATGGAGAATGAGTGAAGTTAGTTTCAAACTCGGGCCAATATCTTAAAATTAGACAAAAGCCCCAACTTCTTTCGCAAACGAAATAATCTCCCCTAGTACGCGTAAAACACCTTACGTCAGCTTAACGCGTGTCGTAACTGCCATCAGTGACCGAGAGTACGTGTGACAGTTGCAAATCTCAGACAACCCGTCTGCAGTGCGGAGCGCAATTTCACACTTCGCCGGACTATCCCGACGAAAACTCACGCAGTTGCTGCAAAAGGTAGACAATCCGTCTGCCTGCCATGTCCGACGGAGCGAATTCTCACACCCCAGGCCCAGAAATCTGGTCGGGCAGCGCTCTGACCGGGGAAACTGCAGACGAATGTCTGGCGAGAACCGTATGTTCACAGCTATCGTTCGACCCGCAGAGACTGACATCTACGTAATACCATCACTAGTGCGATTCTCAGTTTTTTTTAGAAAAGACCCAGGTAAACGTTAAGAATGTGGAAGAAAATATTTTTCGCAAACCAATGGATGCAAAAAAAAAATACAGGAAAAAGGTAAACTGCGATAATAAAATTAGAGAATATGGGTGAAGGAAAAAGAAGAGGATATAGGCAATTTATGATCCAAACTCCTGTGACAGAACGTCCCCCCTTTAAGATATGGAAGCACTCCATGTCTACGTTATGGGAATACATTTCCTATATCCGTAGCTTCAGGGTGTCTGTCTTCTTCCCTCTCATGTTCCCCCTCCATCTCTCTCCAATTCCTACTCAAGTCTACTCCCCAAAGTTTCCTTCCTCTGGAATGTCTCCCATGCGCGCTTGAAAGAGCGTCGCCGCTTCTGACATTTTTCAAAGATTTCGTGTGATTGCAGTGGAATATCCCTGCCATTATCGTCATCTTCGTCAGTTTTGGCGATCGTCAGGAGATGGTCGGAGGTCGGCACTGGTTTTTCCAAGTATCTCTTTAAGAGATTTAAATGGAAAACCTTCTCCTTTCCTTGAATAGAGATCTGGTAGTTAGCCTTAGAAATCTTTTTCAGGACGGTAAACGGCCCTTGCCATCCGATCTTCAGTTGGTTGTTTCCGGTAGGGAGTAACACCAAAACTTTCTCTCCTGCTTCCAGTTCTCTTTCTTTCGCGACTTTCCTGTATCGGGTAGCGTGCTTTGTGCGTGCTCGTTTAAAGTTAGTCGTTGCTAGGTCCCACCCTAGTTTCAACCTTTCCTTTAATTCCGATACGTATTTACTTGCTGAGACGACTGTCTCATCCGCCTTCTCGTCTGTCAGAGACTGAAGTAAGGCTTCAAGTGGCCCCTTAATGGGTCTGCCGAATAAAAGCGTAGCTGGCGGAAATCCTGTGGAAGTATGAGGAGATTCTCTGTAGCCAAATAAAGCTGCAGGAATACAAAGATCCCAATCTTCAGGTTTCACTTGTGCCAGCTTACTTAACATCATGTTGAGGTTTCCATTAGCACGTTCCACGAGCCCATTTCCGGCCGGAGTATAAGGCTTTGTGTGGATGTGTTGGGTCCTCAAGATCTTAACGATCTCATCCATCAACAGGTTTCGGTATGGAGATGCGTTATCCGTCAACACTTGCTGAGGGAATCCCAACCGAGTGAAAATCTGCACGAGGGCTTCTGCGACATGCTTGGCATCTGCGCATGTTAGCGGTATAGCTTCTGCCCATAAAGTGCATGTATCGACTAAGGTCAGGATAAACCTGTTCCTTCTTTTAGTCCTTTCGAAAGGCCCTAAAATGTCGATCACAACCCGTTCGAATGGTGTACCCACTATTGGCATTTCACCCAAAGAGACTGGGGGCGCCCGTTGCTTGGGTGGCACACGTTGGCACTGGGCACAGGATTTGACATATCTGATAATATCAGTATTTACTCCTGGCCACCAATAATGAGTGGTTATCCGTTGGTTTGTGGCGTTCTGTCCCATATGTCCGCTGAAGGGAAGAGAGTGCCCCATTTCTAGGATTTGGCTTCTGTACTGTTTCGGTACTAGGAGCTGGTTGTACCCTTGGTCAGGCTTGCCCGTTCTGCGATAAAGTACGCCATCCTTAGAAAAAATGTCCCCGTGCTGTCTGGGTTCCTTAGCCATGGGCAGTTTCCTAAAGCAGGGTGCCAAAGTAGGGTCCTTGTATTGCGCTTCTTTAAGTTCCATAGGTAACAAATTAGGCGCCGGCTCCCGTTCCTTCTTGGTTTGCCCTCTTGTAATTACTGCTGCCACAATCGGCTCTTCCGGTTTCCCAATACACACGTATCTCCCGCCAAGTATGACTGGGTAGATGGGATCATCCATAACAGCCGCTTTGATCACACCTCTGACAATTTCAGAGTGGATCTCCACCAATGCAATGGGAAGCGCTGTAGGTGCATCACTCTTACGAACTCCACAAAATTGGACGGTCTCTCCTGTCTCTTGACCGGGTTTAACTAGGTTTCTGGCGACAATGCAATCATACGAAAGCCCCGTGTCAAATAAACAAGAAGTTTGAGAACCGTTCAAAGTAACAGTACCTCGCGTAGAGGGTCTGTCTCCCTCTACAGGTTGGGAATCACTGTCAATAATTCCGCCTTGCGAGACTGTTAGTAAGCATCCGATGCGTTTAGGCTCGGTGTGCTCACTCTGATCGTCTGTCACGTGCGCAGGGGTTCTCCCTTTGCCACCTTGTCCTTTCTGGCTACGCTGCCATGTAGGGCGGTCGGGTTGATCAGACTGTTTGGGGTGGTTGGGGTACTTGTTCTTGTAGAACTTGGTCTTTTCAGGAGGGGGGTTTTGAGGTCCAGTTTCTCTGTGGTTATTCTGATTAGAAGCATGAGAAGGTTGATCTAGATTATTTTTTCGAAAATGCTCCTCTGTCGGTTTCCGTTTTGTGGCCGGTAGTTCAGCCAGCGCATTTTGATAACGCTCGGACTTCTCTAAGATGTCTTCAAGTTTTTCTGCCCCCTGCTCAGCTAGAAATCTCCGGGTATCTGCAGACAATGTGTTCTTGATTTGTTCTGTTAAAACAAATTCCTCAAGACCTTCGTAGGTAGAGGGGAGCTGCGAGAGCTCTAGGCACTTTGTCAGATAACCCTTCAAACGAGACGAGAACTGCTGAAAATTTTCAGAATTCTCTTTCCTGCTGTTGCGAAACAGTTGCAAAAATTTGCGAGCGTTCATTTCAAAGCGCTCCAGTAACGCTTTCTTCAACAGATCATAGTTGTCTTGTTGGCTGCTTTCTAGTTTCGAGTAAACATTATAAGCAGAACTTTTTAAAGCCTGGGAAAGCTTCATATTCCAACGCGACCTTTCCAAACCGTACAGAGTTGCAATTTTCTCAAAATTTTCTAGATACGTGTCAATCTTCTTGTTTGGACAAGGGAAAGACTCTAGCGGAAAAGACATAGCAGTGAGATGAGTAGATTGAGTATTGGCAGGATCAGTTAAGGAAGAATGAGGAGAAGACTCTCCATTGCTGGAGGTAGAGGCAGCAACACGACTTTGGAATTCTAGAGTTTTGAGAGCTAACTCGTGCTGTCTCTGTTCCCTCTCCTTCTCCTGCTGTCTCTCCTCTCTCTTTCCTCATGCTGCATCCTGCGAATTTCCATTTCCTCGTCCATCTTCTTCTGCTCTTTCTCTGCGGCCGCTTTTTCCTTCTGCTCCGCATCATATCTCTCAAGTTTGTCCCTGACAAAAGCTTTCGCTTTTTCGCCTTCCAGTCCCTCCTCTCTCGCTTCGTCCCTGAGGAGTTGTCTAAGCTTTGCCCTCTCGGCCATATTAAGTCAGTTACTGAGACTTAGTGGAGAACGAAAAGAGGAAAAGGATACACTGATTCCTACCACTTACGAGAACATACCAAATAAAAGATGATATACTTAACCCTGGGATACCTCCTCCAAAAATAAAATCTAACTATCGCTGCTATTAATCGGCAATAAAGCACCTAATGCAAACACGACTACGCCAACTAAATTGTAGTTAAGATTACTTCTGAAAAATAAGTTGCTGCAGTGGAAACAAAATAATTATTGCAAAAATTAAAGAGAAAAATAGTCCCTTAATTTTAAAATCCACTATAAGTTCGCCCCTGAAGTCAGATCGGGTAAGGGAGACAATTAATCTGGACGAAAGAGTCCGAAACGCACTCCTTAACTTAGTTCAAACACCGTTCTGCCTCAGTACCCAGTGAATGTAATACACTCACCACTTTACCAGCGTTTAGTATTACAAATGAACAATTAACATATATTCCGACAAAATCCACCTGTAACTCAAATGTATATTATTCAAATGCTGTGGAAAAAAAACTTATCAGTTTGTGTGGTCAGCACGCCCGAAAACAGATCGTTAGTCTAGGGGATAAATTATTATAAAATAAAACTCACAAGACAATCACACTCTTACTCTATTACAGAATAAAGAATCTTAAGTTCAAAATCCAGATAGACGAGTCCACATTTGTCGTACTCGTCTTCCTATTCTAAGTTCAAAAATCCTTTGGACGAGACCACATTTGTCGTACTCGTCTCAGGATTTTGGGTTCAATTCCCGGTAACGAGCAACCATTTGTCGTAGATTTTTGGATAGGAGAATTAAGACTTGGGTTGGTCCCTTCTGAATAGGTTTGAATAGGTGATAGACACAGTGAGAGTTAGTAAAAAGAAAATAGAATTTCCACAAGTGAGATGATAGACTGCGATATAGAGGCTGTCTCTGCAAAATCGAGGAAATCTTCTCTCTTTCACCTATCCTCTACGACAGCTTTTAAGGCGTCAGACAGTCTAAACACAGATATATATATATATATATATTACATATATTTCTATCTACTCACGGGCACGCACATACACGTGACGACAGTTAAACACACAGACGTGGGAAATCTATAACAATGAATATATATATATATACTAGAACGAGCTGACCAACGCACTGATTTAGTTCAAGAGAGATTTTAATTATCATCTACAAAATCTTCTCACAACACCTAAAAAATACATCAAGGAAAAACATATACAAATAGTCATAAAATTCAAGAAACTGCTACAAGGATGATAGCCCCGTTATACTCTGCCCTCTAGGTTTAGCCCACATTCCCGTTAGGAGAAAGATGATGGCCCAAAGAGTTACAGATACATATGATTAGGGTCTAATATTTCCTTCAAAAGGAACAATTTAATTAAGCAGCCAATCTTCCGTAAGGAGATTATAAAGTGAGGGTGAATCAATAGTTATAAAAAAAAACTCACTCAGTCCACTTTCACTCGGTTCTTTCATCAGGGTACCCTGGCACACGTGCTTACCTATCGGTACCGCTGTTCGCCGTCTGGTGCAACCTTAAGACACTTCTCTACAGTGAATCTGTATTCTTTGGATAAAGCAAATCCCAGCTCTGCAAATACAGGGTTCTTCCGCTGTTTTCGGGGAGCGTTCACTTCACCGGTTAAATTTTAGATTTACTGTTAATGTCACTTGAATCAGGTTTGTTAAGCACGTTTAAACGGGCACACAGAGTTCAGAAACACGAAGACTCCCTTAATTTGGAAAAGATGACCAGTGGACAACTGCTCTCAACAGATAGTCTTGGTTCACTATCCACTCTTTGAATAGTGTTGGAGAATGTTAATGTTATTTCTTGTAATTATTCTCGCCGCCAGGCAGCATGTACATTTAAATTTGTGGAGCAATATGAACTGGCTCAGAAGCCCAGTCTATATTTCTAGTCTTTAGAAACCGTTAGTGGGATTGGTATTACTGTCTATCTCTGATGGCACATGCACTGTCAGACCAGTGTTACTTGGAAAAAACCCACGTGGTTAAAGATAGGAAATGTCTATGCTTCTCACAAGTATGTCTCTTTACTAAACGCCGGCAAGTTGGGTTCACCCCAGTATTCACTGAATGAAGGAGAACAACATATAATATCCAGAGTTGCGTGCTTTCTGTGCTTCTCTATGGTGCGGAATGCTGGAGAGTCACAGAGAAGGAAATGTCAAAATTGTCCTCTTTTCACACAACATGCCTAAGAAAAATTCACCGAATCTTTTGGCCGAATACCATTACCAACCAAGATCTGCTTACTCGTAGCAAGCAAGAGGACATGCATACCATCATAGCTGGCAGACGCTGGAGCTGGGTTGGTCATGTCCTCAGAAGAGACCCCGATGCCATCACAAGAACAGCTATGCTTTGGACCCCTGAAGGAAAGCGAAAGAGAGGCCGACCAAAAACAACTTGGCGGAGGACTGTGGAGGCTGAGATGCAAAGAATGAACCAGAGTTGGGGCACTGTACGAAGGATGGCCACCGACCGTGCAAAGTGGAATCAATTTGTTGTTGCCCTACAAGACGCCACTAGGCGTGATGGCCACTGACTGCTTTGACGGTTGGTGGTTTAAGAATCGAAGAAGAAGAAGAACATATAATATAATATACAGAATAGGTACTCGTTATAACTTACATTTTAAACGGCAAGCCTACAGCTTGACTTATATTTAAAACTTCCCGTGAAATAAGTTATATAAACAAAAATCCCTCATCACGAATTAGGAATATCTGCGTATTTCCGTCACCACTCATGATGCATCTAGCATTTATAAGTTTGTTTAGAAAAATATACTTCGCCTGAGTATTAGCAGTTAAATGCAATTGTTTTAACAGCCGAATGGGTTTAGCTAGAAATTTATAATTTATCTTGCTTTCCACTGTACCTCGTCGACTAAAGAAATAACAACTATTAAAATAATCACTCTGCACACAGAACTATGTTAAAATGAAATAGGCGATTAAACACTTTATCACTTCACAAAATACTAGATATACTAGATATAATATTTTACCTCACACAGAACTACGTATCACAACGAAACTGAGAGACATCACTTATAAGTTTAAGTGTTCTAGAACGAAGTGACCACGTCTACTGTAAAATGGAGAATGAGTGAAGTTAGTTTCAAACTCGGGCCAATATCTTAAAATTAGACAAAAGCCCCAACTTCTTTCCCAAACGAAATAATCTCCCCTAGTACGTGTAAAACATCTTACGTCAGCTTAACGCGTGTCGTAACTGCCATCAGTGACCGAGAGTACGCGTGACAGTTGCAAATCTCAGACAACCCGTCTGCAGTGCGGAGCGCAATTTCACACTTCGCCGAACTATCCCGACGAAAACTCACGCAGTTGCTGCAAAAGGTAGACAATCCGTCTGCCTGCCATGTCCGACGGAGCGAATTCTCACACCCCAGGCCCAGAAATCTGGTCGGGCAGCGCTCTGACCGGGGAAACTGCAGACGAATGTCTGGCGAGAACCGTATGTTCACAGCTATCGTTCGACCCGCAGAGACTGACATCTACGTAATACCATCACTAGTGCGATTCTCAGTTTTTTTGAGAAAAGACCCAGGTAAACGTTAAGAATGTGGAAGAAAATATTTTTCGCAAACCAATGGATGCAAAAAAAAAATACAGGAAAATGGTAAACTGCGATAATAAAATTAGAGAATATGGGTGAAGGAAAAAGAAGAGGATATAGGCAATTTATGATCCAAACTCCTGTGACAATGTGTTTGAGACCAGACGCATTGACACATCCTAGAATTTCCAGAATTACAACATAATCGTCTAACTAAACATGACAACAAATCATATATCAAATTTAACTAACGAGCTATTCATTTTTTCTCTCCTATCTTTAGCTGTCACCCACATTGAGGAGACTTTATCAAGATTGACCATCCTTCCATCTAGCTGATACCTTGTGAATCTCATTAACATGTCCAAGCGAAATTACTCAAGTCTGTTTCACAATTTACTTTTCAGAAAGTTCATCAAGCTAAATCCTCTTTAACAGTCTGCACTAGATGCCAAGAATGTGGCTCATATATCCATTAGCTTGGCAAGATCACCAAACTGCTCATTCTGAAGGGCATACTTAACAAGATCAGTAGAAATTGTTATTAGTTTAACTTTAATTTTATCTTGAACAAGAAATTTAAAGTCATTCTACTGGTTACCAACAGCAGCACTGTCAGTAGGCCTATTACGTTGAAATCAGAGTATTTTGAACACAGTGCTTTCACTTTGTCACAACCAAAACTGAAGTCCCATTCAGCAAGATTTCCACAGTCAAATGCTATCAATTCCTTATCCTTCTCTCTAAGTTCTGGCAAACACGTTTTTTAAAAGTTAAAATAGACTGTGTATTGACTTCAATGATTTTTTTCCTGGCTTTCACTAATCAGTGCCGAAATTTTGTCACTCCAGCAAACACTGTCCCTCTAATGTTGCTGCCTTATCTTGTTGATTTTGCCCCTAGCTAAATGTAGTGCATCAGCTGGCGTCGAGCAACTCTTTTGTAAGTTTTTGGACAATGTTGCCAATTCATTCATCACATCATTTAAAGCTTCCAATGCTACTTGATACTCAATGTTTGTCAGACTTTGACAATATTTGGCAATGGGATCATTTGATTTGTCTTTATTGAAATATTAAATAATTGCTTCATAATTTGTAATTATTGCCTGGGAATGCTATAGAAAGCCATCGAACTTTATTCAGATGTCTGAATGCAAATATTCCTTCTCTAGTACATTAGCAATGTCTTCAAATTTGCACCGTTTTGTTGTAAAGCGAGAGAACATTGTGTAAATTGTTCACATCAAAGTTTCAATGTCCTGTTTCAGCTTTACATCTTTCCAGGCTTCACTGATTCCCAAATCCTCACTATGTGCAACACAGCGTTGCTGAACCAAATAGGGCATATCTTGCTTCAGTTGAGCTGCTACCCCATTAACTCTGCCCAAAATGACTGATGCACGATCACTTGTGAACATAACCATGTTGTGCAGATCAAGGTTATGCTTGTCATAAAACTACTTGATTTCAGACACAATGGAAGATGCATCACATGCTCCAAGCTGATCTGTTCCTCCAAATGAGGACGTGTTCTCAATGTAATTCTTAGGCCGAAATTTAAAGTAGAGTACTAGATACTTGCTGACACTGATATCTATGGTTTCATCAGTGTAGGAAATTATGCCGTCTTTATTTCATCAATAATATCATTTTCAACAACATTATTGATAACTTTAAAAAATTAAAATGCATAGTTCTTACTTCTCCAACTCTCTGAAATAACAACGTATTTAGCCATATGCTCATCAATAGTTTGCACTGAAGCAT
The DNA here is from genome assembly GCA_024509875.1 of Oreohelix idahoensis. Classification (NCBI taxonomy): domain Eukaryota; kingdom Metazoa; phylum Mollusca; class Gastropoda; order Stylommatophora; family Oreohelicidae; genus Oreohelix; species Oreohelix idahoensis. The sequence continues at coordinate 492,424 of JAMPIV010018962.1, forward strand.
TGAGGTGTCCATGTAAACAGCAAGTAGAACAGAATCAATGAGAATCTTTACCTCATCTGGTCTAGCATGCTTTCGTTCCTTATGCTTTATTTTTTGTTCCCGTTCCTCCGCTGTCTCACGTAACATACGGAGCCCAGTGGACGGTAACGGTGCGTCTTTGCTTCTTGGTTTTTGGACAGCATCAATGTGAGACTTGCACTTCATGTGATGTTTCAAAAAGTCGATCTTCCACACATGTTCCCACAGTTTCCGTGTGGCACGTTCATTTGCATCCTTACAGTAAACACATACTAATAAATAATATCTGAAAAAGACCATGCCAAACGTTGGTGGTGCACGTGGTACAACTGGCGAGCACAGTAAGCACTTAAAAAAAGAAGCAATCGTGTTCCGGAAAAGGAAATTTAAAAGCTGAAGTGTCACTCCAAAAGAAAATTTAAAAGCTGAAGAGTGTCACTCGAGACCGTTTTATAATTTATCGATTACAACAAAATGCACATTGAACGTAACGACAAGCGGAATGAGCGCATTTCAGAAAACACCTAGGTGCGAGTGACGCTTTCAGTCAAGTAGATAAGGCAGCTGCAATTTATGGAAATATCCTCCATCTTGAAAATTGCCCTTAAAGCGAAAGTTTGTGTATGCAGCTAAATTTCTCTTGTGCGCTTGTGTAGTACCGTATGTACGAGCGCACACGCGTACAGCTTAGAGAGAACATTGCTTCTTGAGGAGTTGAAGATGGATTGAAAAAAGTCTGGAGTGTGTCGTACAGATAGGTTGTGAGTTATTTTTGGCCCGTCTGAGTAGAGTGGATGGTGATAGGTACTTGAGAAAGGTGTGAGAAATAGATTTCACGGGTGATAGCTTAAGGAACAAAATATGTATGATATGAGTAAGTTTCTTTATTCCAGCCTATCTATACGACTATAATTTAGTACAAGACAACCTTGCCTCCTCATACATATAAATATAAGTTTAACTACACACACACACAGCTATGTGACAACAAGACACACTGTCGTAGGACGACTTCTCACCGACGTTCTCTTCTTTGTATTTTTTCTTCTTCTTAAATATCTCTCGCAGATTTTAAAATATTCCCTTCAGTTGACTCTTTCATTCTTATAATGAAAGAGTCTCTCTCTCTCTCGCTAGTCTTAGATTTAACAGTATTTTACTAGCACAGGATTCTCACGGTCCAAGGTAATAAATTATTCCCTTGGCCAGCCTAAGTCTTTCCACTTGAAAAGGTGAAAATCAGTCCTACGATTAGACCGGATGTCACGAACAGGACACACGTAAATCAGAGAAAGGGGCAGAAACCCTGTCTGCCGCTGCAAACATGTACACAGTGGATACTATGGCGAGTTAACGAAGGTAACTTAATACCCCTGGGACCAGAATAGTATTTGCAACAATGCCACACAAGGCCACCCAAGACACAGCCCATCCCTGCCCGGGAGTCTCATCCTGGAATTGGAGGGAATTTTAAGCATTCTTCTTGTAACCATCATTTGGAGCAGACAGACTCTGGGCCCAAGTGGGCATTTCATGTTGCGAAATAGTTGTAGTGAATTCGTTGAGCGAATCCACCCAGGTTGCGGTTACCAAGTACTAACCCAAGTTGTGGTTACACAATACTAAACCAGGTTGCGGTTACCAGATACCTAAACCAGGTCCAGGGTACAAGTCCATGGTACCAAAGATTACCCTTACCCACCATACCCTATCAAATAGGTTATCATACCCAACCATATCCTATCACCCAGTAACCATACCACACATCCCATAAGCAGAAGAGGTATTCAGCAGAGGTGACTTACCCCATCCTTATTTGTGATGTGCACTGAGTCCAGGGAAGCAAACTCTGACACCCTCTGAACCCATAGAACTGTTTTATGAGACCAAAGTGCTGGAGCATACAAAACCAAGAGAGTCCAAACACAAATTATCTCCGCAGCTACTACAGTCCTTGAGGAGATGAGTATAAACACCTCCCAGCAACACTACCATAGAAAAGATCTCTGGTCCAAGTGATGACCAAACCAGTTGTTTTTTTTTAAACAGTAGAGCTAAACTTTTTTCATATTTATATGTATATAAAGAAATGTGAGATTCAATACCCTTTTATTCAACTTTACATAACAGAGTCTGTTGTTATTTTTCTTGTTAACTTTATTTGGGTTGTATTTTGTTTTAAATATAAATCTACACCCTGGGGGCTCAGCCATAATTCAATTAATTTCTATTGGGTCGGGATATTTTAAATGTGGCTGGACACCAAATCTCTTTCTCAACCTTATGTGCTTTACACAGTCCTTTTGTAGGATCCCTGAGGAAGAATTTATCGTCCAGAAAATATCCTGTTTAGGTACCAGAATTCTCTTTTAAGTAAATTTCTAGTACACTAATTTTCCGAGGAGAGGCAGTTTCTTCAAACTCGGAAGCTATCAATAAGACATTATTATCTTTATTCTTCCATTCCATTCAAGCTGTCCTATCTCCTCAAAACACCTCGCAACAACTGGGACGCTCGTGTCCGGGATAACACTTATTTCATATTTAGACACTTGTCTGAGATATGAAAACTCTTTATCTTTCCTAGACCACTACTGCTGTAGGTACTTGTCACTTATTGGTGTCCAAGTCTAGGATTAGATTAAAGAGGGGACATATAAATTACCCTAGACTATAATACATATAAATTTTTGCAAGAAAAACAGATTTTAAGTTTTGTTATGAGAACTCTTCTTGGTGGTACTGCTGGAAATTGGTTACCTATTGTTAACTAATTTTTAATTTGATGGTTATAAATGCTGGTTTGATATAATATATGGTTTTGAAATACTTTAGTATAGTTAAGACTATAGAAAGTATTTTTGCCTTAATTATTGTTTGTGAGTTAGAGATCTCATACTCGCTCAACGAACGACTACGGATATAATGGAAGAATCTGTAGAGTTGAATGAGTGGAGAACATTCTGGACAGAGTTAGCCATTGAGTGTGAACTCTCCGGAGAAGAACTGGATACTTTTGTTTCACAAAAGATGGAAAAATGCAGGATGAGAGAAGCGGAAAGGAAGAAATGGAGAGCAAAATACACGGAAGAGAATGTGGAACATGAGAGACAAAGACAAGAAAAATCCCTCCAGTGTAAGGAAGAACTGGAAACTCAGTTTCAACCTACAAATATGGAATCCAGGGATAAACTTGAATCTAGGAATATTCATCATGCCACTCCTTTGCCAGGTGCATCACCATCTTCAGTGGTAAATATGACTGCACCACATGAAGCCAAGTCTATGTCTCAGAATTCAGGCTCAGACAGAGCAGAGGTACAGATATCTAAACGGAGACATCTAGACCATCCTGAAAACAAGATTGAGCACAGCGGTGCTAATAATCTGAAGAGACCTTCCTCATCCTCAGCAAAAACTCACAACAGGCATACTGAAAACAACCGCACCAAAAACCTGGTAAATAGGATCGCTCAACCAAATAGGATCACTCAACGGAAAAGGATTACGCAACCCTATGGGAAGGGAAGGGATGTTCTTGAACATCACCTGTCGGCCAACTTACATCAGTTAGACTGTATGCGCCGAGACCCAATCCCACAGACTTCATACAAAGCTAAGGTCCCTACCATGGATGGGAACTTGACAAAGGCCCGGAGTGGATACAGGGATTCTCAAAATGTGGAGACTGCCACAGTAAATGGAGAATAAATCACCTGTTTGTATTATCAAGGTCTTGGGTGTGATGCCCTTGTCTCAGCCTCTGTTATCAACCTTGATCAAGTCACCGAAGAGGATGTTGAGGTAACAGCACCCATGATAATCAACAGAAGGATGATTTTGCCTTTAGCTTATGTAGAAGTTAGGTCGAACTTTGTAAACGGCAAAGTAAAGGCCGCAATATTAGATGAACGAATTTACCCGATACCTCAAGGAGGGAAATATATCATCTTAGGAGACTCAGCACGATCCAGAGATGGCGTGACTGAACAGGCTATGGAGACTCCAATGCCTAACTCATCTTCCAACATTTTCAATGAAAAGTTGGAAGAGTGCAAAGGGATTGACCACCCCAGTGCACTTAATTCTGAACAAGTTTTGATAGTCTCACCCATTATCTGCGTGCAGAAAGTGAAGCCGGGCCAGAGTTTCTTGGTACCTGGTGGGATGAAACATGTTTCAGAAATATCTTCCTTTAACATGGGAGAAGCAGCTGTAGAGGAACAGGACCCTCAAGCACTAAGACTTCACTCAGTTCCGATAACCTCACCCACTCTCTGGGATCAGAAAGTGAAGCGGGTCCAAATTTCCTTGGTACCTGGTGGGATGAAACATGTTTCAGGAATATCTTCCTTTAATACGGGAGAAACGGCTAAAGAGGAACATGAGCCTCAAGTACTTAGTCTTCAGTCAGTTCCAATAACCTCACCCACTCTCTGGGATCAGAAAGTGAAGCGGGTCCAAATTTCCTTGGTACCTGGTGGGCAGGAACAAATGATAGACTTATCTTTCTCTGTCACTGGAGAAACAGGGATAGAAGATCATACAAGCTCTCATACCTGGGGAGATAGGTATGTGTCCTTAGACAGGTCAAGCAATATGACTAAAATAAGGTTGTGTATGAGGCTGGCAACCTCATCACGCAAAACTATTTGCTATAGATCCAGTTGTAAGCAGAGTGTAGGCTTTAGGGCAAGCTCTTTGCCAGAAGGAAAGCTTCAATGGAGGATCCAGAAGGAGGAAAGGAAGAGTGGGATTATCATGCGAGCAGACTTGCTCACCCCACCTCGACTACTTATTGAAGAGGAAACGGATAGCCATGTGTGGATTACAGGCATACCGTTTGACAGAGGAAAAATAGGAAATATTTGGATTGAAGGAAAGGAGGACACAATACATGAATGTAGTGTCTGACATAAGAGAAGAGTCGGCTCGAACTTAGTTGGCCGTTGGCCGAACTTTCAAAAGGGGGCTTATGTCGTGGGACGACTTCTCACCGACGTTCTCTTCTTTGTATTTGTTCTTCTTCTTAAATATCTCTCGCAGATTTTAAAATATTCCCTTCAGTTGACTCTTTCATTCTTATAATGAAAGAGTCTCTCTCTCTCTCGCTAGTCTTAGATTTAACAGTATTTTACTAGCACAGGATTCTCACGGTCCAAGGTAATAAATTATTCCCTTGGCCAGCCTAAGTCTTTCCACTTGAAAAGGTGAAAATCAGTCCTACGATTAGACCGGATGTCACGAACAGGACACACGTAAATCAGAGAAAGGGGCAGAAACCCTGTCTGCCGCTGCAAACATGTACACAGTGGATACTATGGCGAGTTAACGAAGGTAACTTAATACCCCTGGGACCAGAATAGTATTTGCAACAATGCCACACAAGGCCACCCAAGACACAGCCCATCCCTGCCCGGGAGTCTCATCCTGGAATTGGAGGGAATTTTAAGCATTCTTCTTGTAACCATCATTCGGAGCAGACAGACTCTGGGCCCAAGTGGGCATTTCATGTTGCGAAATAGTTGTAGTGAATTCGTTGAGCGAATCCACCCAGGTTTCGGTTACCAAGTACTAACCCAAGTTGTGGTTACACAATACTAAACCAGGTTGCGGTTACCAGATACCTAAACCAGGTCCAGGGTACAAGTCCATGGTACCAAAGATTACCCTTACCCACCATACCCTATCAAATAGGTTATCATACCCAACCATATCCTATCACCCAGTAACCATACCACACATCCCATAAGCAGAAGAGGTATTCAGCAGAGGTGACTTACCCCATCCTTATTTGTGATGTGCACTGAGTCCAGGGAAGCAAACTCTGACACCCTCTGAACCCATAGAACTGTTTTATGAGACCAAAGTGCTGGAGTATACAAAACCAAGAGAGTCCAAACACAAATCATCTCCGCAGCTACTACAGTCCTTGAGGAGATGAGTATAAACACCTCCCAGCAACACTACCATAGAAAAGATCTCTGGTCCAAGTGATGACCAAACTAGTTGTTTTTTTTTAAACAGTAGAGCTAAACTTTTTTCATATTTATATGTATATAAAGAAATGTGAGATTCAATACCCTTTTATTCAACTTTACATAGCAGAGTCTGTTGTTATTTTTCTTGTTAACTTTATTTGGGTTGTATTTTTTTTTAAATATAAATCTACACCCTGGGGGCTCAGCCATAATTCAATTAATTTCTATTGGGTCGGGATATTTTAAATGTGGCTGGACACCAAATCTCTTTCTCAACCTTATGTGCTTTACACAGTCCTTTTGTAGGATCCCTGAGGAAGAATTTATCGTCCAGAAAATATCCTGTTTAGGTACCAGAATTCTCTTTTAAGTAAATTTCTAGTACACTAATTTCCCGAGGAGAGGCAGTTTCTTCAAACTCGGAAGCTATCAATAAGACATTATTATCTTTATTCTTCCATTCCATTCAAGCTGTCCTATCTCCTCAAAACACCTCGCGACACACACAAACGTGAAAAACTACGGTTAATTGGGTATGGGTCTGACCAACACACAAGTTAAGTTTCTTTTGTTGTTTATTATAATTTAAACTTGACAACATCAAATATTTAAAGAAAGATCAAATAAAATCAGATTTACATACATATGAAAATAGCAGAATAAATGTGCCAGGGTTTCTGACTTCCCCTGAGTACGAACTTCAAAAGAGTCTGTGTTATTCACGTGCGGTCTGTCAGGTATCGTATGATTGACAGATAAACTCGCGTGAGGAGCCGAGGTAAACAAATATGATTCGCTACCTGTTATGACGGGCAGGTCACGAAAATGTGTAAACACTTCGTTTGCTTATGTTCAAAGAAAAGAGGCGTGGATGAAAATAACTTGTGTGAGTAAGGCAGGCAGTAAATGCATGGTTTTGCTAACAAATCATATAACGCTACGAGATTACAAGGACTGTCAGATTACTGTAGGCTCTTTTTCCATTATATGTCACAGAGTGGAACTCGCCTCTTTGCGTTGTGGGCTATGAAAAGGCATTCTACAATGTAGGCAGAGAAACGCTGAAAATTGTATTGCAGGGCAGAAATGTAAAAAGGCAATTATGCCTATTTCTTTACCCTGATGAAATATAGATTTCGTTCGTTCGTTCCTGTTGGCTGTAGAGTGGCTTATGAAAACATCGCCTTCAGCCAACATAAATGGAATCCAGTGAACTCTTAATAAACAACTTGATAATCTAGATTCTAGATTTTGCCGACGACATGGCTTTCCTGCTCCATAAACGTATTTGCAAGACAAAATGAAAGTAGTTGATGAGAGAAATCACATCAGGTGGGACTGAAAATATACAGAAAATAAGACATGAAAACAGAAAGACAAAGAGAACTGAAATCGCTTACATTTTTGCAATAGGTGAGATGCGATATCTGTGATTTAATTTCTCTGTCTTTCTGGTTCTTTCCTTTTTTCTTTCTTTTTGGGATAATGTGTCTTGATAGTAATGTTACAACATAGATTACAACATAGATTACATAATAACGTTAGGTAATATTCTTACATGCGTGTGAGGTACTGGCTAGGAAGAAGGTTATAGGCATTTTTATCATTAGAAAATTGAAATCTGTGAACAATGGAAGTTTTATTTAGACAAATTGAAGCATAATTATGCCTGTGTCAGTGTATAGATGGGAAAAGACACTTAACTTATATAAACAGGTATAGGTCAGTGTATAGATGGGAAAAGACACTTAACTTCTATAAACAGGTATAGGTCAGTGTATAGATGGGAAAAGACACTTAACTTCTATAAACAGGTATAGGTCAGTGTATAGATGAGAAAAGACACTTAACTTCTATAAACAGGTACAGGTCAGTGTATAGATGGGAAAAGACACTTAACTTCTATAAACAGGTATAGGTCAGTGTATAGATGGGAAAAGACACTTAACTTCTATAAACAGGTATATATCAGTGTATAGATGGGAAAAGACACTTAACTTCTTTAAACAGGTATAGGTCAGTGTTTCTCAACCTTTTAGAGGTCCTGCACCCCTCTACAGCATTTTAAGAAGGCTCGCACCCCTTTGCACCATTTTAAGAAGCTTCGCACTCCATTATCTTCTAGCTCACAAAATATGCCAACAATGAGCAAAAGAGATACAAATATGTTTCGGGAAAATGTTATTTACAAAATTGACTAAGATTGCCTATTGCATTCACGTTGTCAATGTTCGATTTTGTATAAATACATTGGAGTTCTGTGTATTTTTTAATGTTAATGATGATTCGCCTTCTAAAATTACTGGCATATCTCGCACCCCATGAAAGTGGGGTTTGCACCCCCCACCCCCCCCCCACCCCCACCCCCCACCGTGTGCATGCACCCCTGTTTAAGAAACACTGGTATAGGTATGTCGTAAATTGAATGTGAATCGCTGTGACTTTTAGCTTAGTGGTCCGCCTGCCTTATTCTGTAATTGTGTCTCTTCCCATTTGTCTTTGTAATACTGTAATTCCTACAAGCTCTATTTCTGGTGTTAGTCATGTCACTCTTACGTTGGACAGGCTAAATTTCACCCCTTGCACGTGTGCATCGGCACCAAGCTAAAGGACTGTCATTTCTCCTTTCTTGTGGGTACCGTAGCGGCAGAGCTCCCTGACTCTTTGATTCAGAGAGAAGCCGGACACACCGGAAAGCGACCTTCGCCTTTCATGTGAATCGCGAACTCTAGCCGTTTGAATGACCGCCAGAGTGTCGATACAGCATATGTAACCCCTTTTGCCACGAGACATCAGGGAGACAACTTTCCGAGGTCCTTACGTCGTTGTTACGCTGCCATCAAAGCACGTGCTACCCCCACCTGAACATCTGCTACTAAATGTGGCTATATATGCTAGGTGTCTCTAACACTCCTTGCTATTATCTCCAGACAATTTTACTACCTTACAAAGTGATATCTGCGCCAGAGCGAATACCAGTTTTGTCGGGCAGCGACTATATATATCTGAGGTCACGGCCTAGGGCACACACAGTTAGCTTCACCCGTTATGTTACCGGGGCCCGAAAGGGGAGCAAAGAATAGTAACACTGTACCATACCAGGCATGTAAAAAGCGACAAGAAGGGTTGGGCATGGGGCTGGTTACCCCATCCCGTAAACAACTTTTTACCACAAAAACTTCAACACACATGGACAAGTCAAATAAAGAATATAAATCAACTCAACCGCCCACGACAGAAGAAGGTCCTCTGGAAAGGATGCGCATGAAGCAATCTAGAGAAAGCCGAAAGGAGTCTGGGTTGCCGACTGACCTTTTTTCATCTAGGAAAATCTCCAGGAATGGCACCTGGAATGTTCGCACTCTGTGTGAACAAGGGAAAACCGCACAGGTAGCAGCGGAAATGACAAATTACAGGATTGGTATCCTGGGTCTCTGCGAGACACGGTGGAAAGGCATAGAGAAGAGGAGATTGATCACAGGAGAAATGGTGTTGTCCTCAGGACATGAGGAGGAAAGAGCCCACCACAGTGAAGGGGTGGCTCTAATGCTGTCCAAGGAAGCACAGAAGGCACTTATAAAATGGGAAGCAATGGGACCCCGAATTATAACAGCAAGGTTTGAATCAGCCAAAAAGAAAGCAAATATAAACATCATTCAGTGTTAAGCACCAACAAATGATAAAGAAGAATCTGTGAAAGAAGACTTTTACACTAGACTACAAAATGTCTTGGACAATAAGAAAAGAAAGGACATCACAATTTTGATGGGGGACCTAAATGCGAAAATAGGAACAGACAACGCTGGCTTTGAAGAAATTATAGAAAAGCATGGATTGGGTATGATGAATGAGAATGGAGAACTATTAGCAAACTTCTGTGCTGCAAATCAACTAGCTATAGGAGGAAGCATATTTCCACATAAAAGAATACATAAAGCAACATGGATATCACCAGACAACAGAACTGAGAATCAAATTGATCACATATGCATAAGCAAGAAATTTAGGTCATCATTGCATGATGTGAAAGTATGTAGAGGAGCAGATGTTGTATCAGACCACCATCTTCTGTTGGCTAAAACAAAATTAAAACTCAAGAAATTTACAACTGCATATAGCTATAGACAACAGTAAAATGTGGGATATCTAAGAAATCAGGAAATAAGAGAAAAATTTTCAGTCACAGTATCCAACAAATACCAAGTACTCCAACAGCTGGAAGATGAAACAGATACGGAAGACCACTGGCAACAAGTAAAAAATATATGGAACAAGACATGTGAAGAAGTACTGAGAAAAAGAGAACATCACCACAAAGCATGGATAACAACAGAAACCATTAGTAAGATAGAAGACGGGAAAAACCAAAAAACAGATTTAAACAGAAGTAAAACAACCTTAGATATGCAGATGATACCGTGTTGTTAGCTGAAAGCGAACAGGAGTTACAAGAACTAGTGAAGCAAGTGAACAGTATAAGTCAGGAATATGGACTCGACATTAATATTGAGAAAACAAAAACTATGATAACACTGACAAACAACATTTTTCTTTCTTATATAAGAATAAGTGTTCTTAGGTCAGTTTCTTGCGCTGATTTCAAATATGAAATCCGTTTATCTCTATCACGTAGGGTTCTTAAGATATTTGTGAATAAATATATTTTTGGGAAACCGTTATTTGCTCCGTTTCATTTTTACTATATAACTTTTTAAAAATTAATAAAATGCAAAATAATTCTACTTTTTATACTGCTAAAAGATGCATGACATATGTTACGTTATATTTCAAATAGTTACTGTATTTTGAAATAATTCCGAATGAAATATGGCTTCTAGAAGTTGTAGAAATTCGGCTGATCTGTTCTGTTACGTGTGCGGATATTTTACAGATCGTGTTCACCAGAAAAACTTTACACCATTGCTAAAGAAAGCATATGAACTTTATTTCGATTCGAAAGTTGATGATGCAAATAAATCTTGGAAGCCAAATGCAGTTTGTTCGACTTGTGAAAATACATTGGCAGGTTGGTTACGAAAATCGCCGAAGCATAAGTCGATGCCTTTTGGAGTGCCAGTAATATGGCGTGAACCGACAAATCACGCTACTGATTGTTACTTCTGCTTGACAAATATCTATGGTTTCACTTTTAAAACTAGAAAGTCTGTGGTTTATCCAAATATTGAATTGGTTTCGAAACCAGTGCCTCATGATCCAATCACGTGTCCGATCCCAGTTCCACCAGAACAATATCCGTTGGACGTGAATGAACCATCAGAAAGTGATAGTTTACCTGCTTTAGAAACTAATTCTGACTCGGATTATATACCGGTGAATGATGGTGTTCACTTAATTAACCATTCAAAACTTTCAGATCTAATACGTGATCTCGCTCTCACCAAAGGACAAGCGGAATTACTCGGTTCGCGACTCAAAGAATGGAATCTTTTAGCGCCCAATACTCCGATATCTAAATTTCGTCATAGACACAGAGAACGTGTTCAATACTTTGAGATGGATGATGATATTTGCTATTGCAAAGATGTAAAAGGTCTAATGGTGCACCTCGGCCATGAGCACATAGTCAACGAATGGCGACTTTTCATCGACTCTTCCAAGACTAGTCTAAAAGCCGTGTTATTGCATAATGGAAATTTATTTTCATCAATTCCAGTAGCCTACTCTGTTCATATGAAAGAAACTTATGACAATATGGCTATACTTTTGGCAAAAATAAAGTACAATGACTACCAATGGCGGATTTGTGGAGACCTAAAGGTCATTGCAATTCTCACAGGCATGCAGACTGGGTATACTAAATTTTGTTGCTTCCTATGTGAATGGGACAGCTGCAACAGACAGGAACATTATGCAAGAAAGGTGTGGCCTATCAGGGATCATATGCAGCTCGGGCATAAAAATGTAATACACGAGCCATTAGTTAACAAAGACAGCATCATTTTACCACCGTTACATATAAAGTTGGGGCTCATGAAGTGTTTCGTAAAAGCGTTAGTGAAAACGAGCAAAGCTTTCACTTATCTTCGAGAAAAGTTTCCGCAAATTAGCGATGCAAAGATAAAGGAAGGTATCTTTGTAGGACCTCAGATTAGGAAAGTTATTGCAGACAAACAATTCGAGAACTTGTTACATGGTAGTGAACTTCGCGCATTGATGGCATTCAAATCGATCGTCGATAACTTTCTGGGAAATCACAAATCTGTCGACTATGTGCATATTGTTAAGTAGTGCATAGATGCATACAGAATTATGGGCTGTAACATGTCCCTCAAAATCCATTTGCTCGATTCGCATCTTGACTTTTCCCCTGACAACCTTGGCGAAGTCAGCGATGAACATGGAGAACGATTCCATCAAGATATCGCCGTAATGGAGTCACGTTATCATGGACGGTGGAGTGTGACCATGCTTGCCGATTATTGTTGGATGCTTCATCGCGATGTACCACATGCCATTCACCGACGAAAGTCGACTGCAAAGAAATTCAAGCCTACATAACTGTTATACTTCTTGTACAAATGATGTTGTAATACTGTATGCGTTGTTAAAAAACTTCAATTGCGTATTTCTAGAGATCCCGACCTGATAGAGAAAAACGGTTTGCAGATTTAAAAAAGCGCATTAAAATTGACCAGAAAAACATAGAAATGTTAGAGAAAGAAAAAAAAAAAGGTCAGTGTAATTAGCAAAACAGACGATAAACCCACATTAAAGATAAGCGTAAATGGGGAAAATCCTGGAACAAGTCAAGAGCTACGTATATCTCGGTCATATAATAACAGAAGATGGCAGATGTGAAACAGAAATCAAGAAGAGAATAGGAATGGCCAAAGCTACATTCAACAACATGAAACATATACTGACATCCAAACAGTTATCTCACAAATTAAAACTGAGAATCATAAAGTGTTATATATATTCTGCATTTCTGTATGGTGCAGAAACATGGACGATGAATAAGCAGTTGGAAGAAAGAATTGAGGCTCTTGAAATGTGGATATATAGAAGAATGGGGCGTATCTCATGGAAAGAGATGAAAACAAATAAGGAGGTCCTAGAAAATCTAGGTATGAAAAGAGAACTAATGAGGGAGGTCAAAGTTCGACAGCTAAAATACTTTGGCCACATAAAAAGGCATAACACCTTGCAGAAGACCATAACAGAAGGGAGAGTTGAAGGCAAACGTGCAAGGGGAAGACAGCGCTATAAGCGGGAAGACAACATCAAGAGATGGACAGGAAAGAGTCTATCAGAGTGCACCACCAAGACAAGAGACAGAAGACGTTGGAGATCCATTACAGCCAACCTTCGTTGTGGAGATGGCAACTGATGATGATGATGAAAACCAGAAGCTCCAAAGCCAAGGCTCATGAAGTGTACATAGAAGCAAACAAAGAAGTAAGAAGAAACATCAAAAGAGACAAGATGAAGTATACTGATGATTTGGCAATGGAAGCAGAGGAAGCTGCAGCCAAAGGAAATATGAGGGATATGTACAACAACACAAAGAAGCTAACAGGGAAATATAAGCAAGCAAATGGCCTCATAAAAGATAAGAATGGAAAATTGCTTAGTAATATTCAAGAACAAATGAAGAGATGGGCAGAACATTTTGAGGAACTTCTCAATAGACCATCTCCAACTAATCCAACAGACATCCAGCCAGCAGAAGAGGAGCTACAAATCAGCTGTTAACGACCAAGTAGAGAAGAAATAAAGAAAGCCATAAAGCTTCTGAGAGATGGAAAAGCAGCTGGTCCAGATAGCATTCCAGCAGAGCCAATCAAAACAGATATTGATACCCCTACAGAGATATTATACAAACTACTTGGCAAAGTCTGGGAGAGAGAGGAAATACCAGCAGAATAGAAGGAAGATTATCTGATCAAGTTGCCTAAGAAGGGAAATTTACAAGAGTGCACAAATTATAGAGGAATAATGTTACTATCAGTGCCAGGAAAAGTATTAAACAGAATCATCATTGATAGATTAAAAGAGTCCATAGACAAGCAAATGAGAGATGAACAAGCAGGTTTTTGACAAAATAGATCCTGTACAGACCAGATAGCTACATTGAGAATAATAGTTGAACAAAGTCTGGAATGGAATTCACCGCTATACATCGGATTCGTGGACTATGAAAAGGTATTTGACAGTGTAGACAGAGAATCGCTTTGGAAAGTGATGAGGCATTATGGAGTTCCCATGAAGATCATTAACTTAATAAAGAAGACCTATGAAGACATGACATGCAGAGTTCTTCATGAAGGACAACTTACAGAACCGTTTAGGATTAGAACGGGAGTGAGACAGGGATGCCTGTTGTCTCCATTTCATTTCTTACTAGCAATAGATTGGGTTTATGAAAACATCGACATCACACAACAGAAATGGAATCCAGTGGAATCTGATTAAACAGCTTGAGTATCTGGATTTTGCAGATGACTTGGCTCTTCTGTCCCATAACCATAATAAGATGCAAGAGAAAATGAAAATTCTCGATGAGAGGTCACAACAAGTGAGCCTGAAAATGCACAGGGAAAAGACAAAGATTATGAGAATAAATGCAAGAAATGATAACAAGGTTGAACTTGAACTTGAGGAAACACCACTAAATGATGTAGAACCGTATACATATCTTGGCAGTAATATCGAAAAAGTTGGAGGCACAGACTGTGATATCAAAATAAGAATACAAAAAGCAAGAGGAGCTTTCATTGCTTTGGGAAACATATGGAGAACAAGAGAAATCAAGTCCAACACGAACATAAGAATCTTCAACTCAAATGTCAAATCAGTCCTATTGTATGGCTCTGAGACATGGAGAACAACAAAAACAACAACCAAAAAGCTACAGACTTTTATAAACGGGTGCTTGCGTAGAATAGAAGGACTGAAATGGTATGACAAGGTCACAAATGTGGAATTGATGACAAGAGACGGACAAGTGCCAGTGGAACAAGAGTTGAGAAGAAAACGCTGGCGATGGATAGGGCACACATTGAGGAAATCTGTTGATAGCATTACAAGGCAGTCCTTGTTCTGGAATCCACAGGGAAAGAGAGGCAGAGGTAGACCAAAAAACACATGGAGAAGAGAACTGGATACAGAGGTGAAAATGATGAGGAAGACATGGAAAGAACTTGAGCGAATGGCACAGGACAGGAAGACTTGGCATGTGTTTGTTGAAGGCCTATGCTCCTTGGGGAGCTAACGGGGTATTGACAGTTAGCTTAAAGATAGTAATATTAGAAACAACTTAAAGGTTATACACATATCCCAAGGTAATTAAAATTGTGTTAGGAATTTCTTCTTATTTGGTAAGCACACTCAGTTACGTAATCCATTAGCATTGGCCGCCAGGGTTTTAACTTTTATATATAGAATAGAGATCTCATGTTGCTATGCTTCATCTTATAAATTTACTCATTTTTCCTGAAGATAATTTTTTTCGTGACAGGGATACTCTGAATTTTATTGAGTGCACGACCATCCAAAATCACTAAGGCGTTAATTTGATAGTGTTTTTCATAAGACGGAAGGTATGAGTTTGTGTATAATATTAATTTAGTGGCTGCCAGGGCAGTAACTATTACAATATTTTTCACTTGGTCTGAGTATAGTAATTACTTTAAAGAGTATTGCTATGTTGTAAACACTGAGGGTTAGAGCATTGCTATTTTTGTAATTAATCTGCTTGTATCTCTTACTTTAGTAATTATTATTAGGGCATCTCTTAATTACCTTGGGTTATGTGTATAACCTTACATTTTTTTCTAATATTACTATCTTTTAGCTAACTGTGTGTGTGGAATAATTAGGCCCTATGCCGTGATCTCAGATGTATATAGTCGCTGCCCGACAAACCGGCCACCCAGCGAGCAGCGAAATGCCATTTAAGCGATAAGAGGGCGAAACATTATTTGTGAGCCAGATGCCTTAGGTCAAACAGCGCAAGAAGAAGGGGAGTGAAACGGGGGTGAGGTATGCCCGATACGTGTTATTAATGGAATATTGATTCCTTGTTGTTTCACAGGGGCAATAAGACCATCCCTGTACCTTCTTCCTTCAGCACTTACTTACTACGGCACACACTGCCAGTTCTTTCACCATCCACGTACTATGGCACATACTGCCAGACCCTTTGACACCCAATTACACTGCAAATACTGACAGAACACCATAGATTCTTGTTAGCTGGCTATACGCTACACAAATCTGGTTGAGCCAAGATTCATCTCCAACCGTTACAGGAGGTGCATCTTTGACCCCCCCCCCTCCCCCCTCGTGGTTGCTCGTTTCCATTCGGGCGTCATTGTCAATTCTATCAGCTGGAGTCTCTCAATTGGGGCTTAACCTCGTCGCTCTCAACTAATATTTCAACCACACCCCTAGGGCACTAGTAATATATCAGTTGGTTGCAGAGTTCTCTACACTAACAGCTTTAATCTAAAGCTATACCACTAGCTGCCTTTGGGATAGGTTTTCTTTCCACAACCTACAGAAAGTCACTACAGTGACAGATTATAAATTTTCCCTTATTCGGTGGAGTATTTAGGCGGAACAGTGGGATAATATTTAGGCTGACTGGAGTATAGTTAGTTAGTGACTTCGCCAGCCAAGGAGGTATATCCCTCTGGAATAATTTAACCAAACATTTGCAGCCGTCTTCGCACAAGAGGACTGGGGGTCGCCCCTGTTAGTTAGATTTTCTTATTGTGTACGTGTATGTGCACTTGGTGGTTTGGATACAATACCATATGTTTTTACTCTTTGTTGCATTGTTGTGATACGAGATCATATACATGCAAACATCTGAAACACACTCATCTCATGAACACCTAGGCTTGTGTGCTTCATGAGCAAAAGCTAGCCACATGTTCACTTTTGTCCGCAGGTTCATATGTGTCATCAGAAATCAGAGGTCTATAGTCCAGATCAATCTGTGCTACCTGACATAATACAGGAGCCTCTGCTATTGTAATCAGGGTGTCATCCTCAGTACCCATCAGCAGTTGGTGGCCTAGAGAGAGGCCTACACTGATAAATCTGTGCAATTCAAGTGAAGACAGTCATAAGACCTGAAAGTTGAGTAAAGCATATGTTCAGATTCATGCAACCAAATGAGAGCAGACCAGGACAGTGATTAGTTGATGTTGAAAAACATTAGTCGATTAGCTTCAAGGAAAGACTTTTTAGTTAAAATTAGAAATATAAATTCAACCATCATTCAGATTTTGTAAAATATTTTATTCATTGATACCCATCATCATCCATTCATAATTCACAAGAGGAAAAGATAGATGTGCATAATAAATTCACTAATTGTACTCAGCTGAGACTTAATAATTTTATATTGTTAAAGTTTGAGTTTTATTGAATTGTTTAATTATCATAAGTAGTTACATAGCTAAGGTGCACTTTAGGGTCTGCCGTTACTATGAGTACTTTCTGAAGCAGATACCTTCACAGCCGTGACTATCTTGTGATACCAGCGTTCTTCTCCAACACTGGGACTTCACTCATTTCAAGACAGAATACTATATCTGCTCTTTCAGTATCTACTACAGACACTACACTTATAAAAACCTTACGCTACACTTGGATATACCAATTTGTGGTTTTATATGCATTAGGTTAGAGTGACGATACAAAATCATTTTTATTGTGCAATGAGCAATAAAAACATAATAGCCTTGTTCGGTACAGTGTGAAAGTGGCTACAAACGGTTGTAGGTAAAAAATGAGACTCGACTTCAAACTCGACTTAAAAGCTACTATTAGGGACTTGAAACTCGACTTGAGACTTGTACTAGAGACTTGACTTGAGACTTGTACTAAGAGACTTGACTTGAGACTTGTGCTAAAAGACTTGAGTTGAGACTTGTACTAAGAGACTTGACTTGGGACTTGTACTAAGAGACTTGGCTTGAGACTTGTATTAAGAGACTTGATTTGAGACTTGTACTAAGAGACTCTAGACTCAACTCGAGACTTGTACTAAGAGACTTGAGACTTGTACTAAGAGACTTGAGACTCGACTTGAGACTTGTACTAAGAGACTTGAGACTCGACTTGAGACTTTGTAGGAAAGGGTAGAGAACATCTTTAATTACATCTAAAGCCTTTGCAGTTAACACCGCAAATCCTATTATATTTCATACGTCCATTTTTCATTTAACAAATTGTTTCTTCACCAAAGTCGTACGTGTCTGCTTGTTTAGCGATGTTTTTTATAGAACCTTTTGTACATGACTAGGCTGCAACAGTTTCACAGCACTGGTAGCTTATGTGTGTTTGAATGTCAAATTGTCTTTCCCAGGTCACGTGGACAAGTTTCTTTCCCAGGTCACGTGGAAGTCGCTGCAGACAAAATTAAGGTGGGCGTAAATAAAAATGTGGCTCTAGGTTAGGGTCAGCGAGACCTAGACTTGTCATTCAGGCAAAATAAAAATATGCTCTCTCTCTCTCTCTCTCTCTCTCTCTCTCTCTCTCTCTCTCAGCATCAACCACGTCACAGTTAACAATAGTGTTTAAGAAAGTTTATAAAGGTCAAACCCTAAGTCATTTTCATCACCAGGTTGCGGGTTCGATGGTTGGTACCTAGTACGGTGAAGTCTCTAACACTTCACTCCTCTAAGGCAATATCTCCTTTAGGACTACCTTTACCTTCTTCTTTTTAATTTTAATTTCATGTCATAAATCCAGAATAATGTTTTAAACATGTAACAAGTGCGCCTAAATTTAGCTTTGCCTAGGATACCAGTCACCCTAGAATGTGCCATGAAAAGTCAATCAATACCCTTTAGCTCCCCGGGGACCATAGGCTTCAACAAACACATGCAAGTCTTCCTGTCCTGTGCCATCCGCTTAAGTTCTTTCCATGTTTTCCTCATCATTTTCACCTCTGTATCCAGTTCTCTTCTCCATGTGTTTTTGGTCTACCTCTGCCTCTCTTTCCCTGTAAATTCCAGAACAAGGACTGCCTTGTAATGCTATCAACAGGTTTCCTCAATGTGTGTCCTATCCATCGCCAGCGTCTTCTTCTCAGCTCTTGTTCCACTGGCACTTGTCTGGTTCTTGTCATCAATTCCACATTTGTGACTTTGTCATACCATTTCAGTCCTTCTATTCTACGCACGCACCCGTTTATAAAAGTCTGTAGCTTTTTGGTTGTTGTTTTTGTTGTTCTCCAGGTCTCAGAGCTATACAATAGGACTGACTTGACATTTGAGTTAAAGATTCTTATTTTCGTGTTGAGTAGTGGTGGTACGATATTAGATAAGATGAGCTGTTACCTCCGCATCGAAAGCTGACTACAACGAATCTCAGACGCATTTTGTGGCTTGCCTTAATGGTACACTCTTACAAGCTGCTTCCTGTCTATCACCTGAGTTTATCCTCATCTAGCCTGTTTGCCTTCAACTTTTTTTCTATTATGATTTTAAATAAAACATTATTTCTCTGTGTCCCCGTGTTGTTCTCTGGAATCTCTAATGAGACAAAGCATGTCGTACATGGCGACTAATATGATGTTGTGCACGAGGCTGGCAACCTCATAACGTAAACCAAATTGCATCCTAAACCACCACAGCAAAAGTATGTAAATGTTTAATGCAGGCTTCCTCCAAAGGGCTAGCTGTATTGGTAACTCCCATGTTTTGTAGGGAGCTAAATGGACAATGATGATTATTATGTCTCTTTATATGTCATAAATATTTTATCTCATCCCAACTAACATAATTATCGATGTATGTTACGTCAGTCGGTCTCACTCAAAATAGTAACTCGCGCCAGAAAAAAAAGTGCGCAACGCACGGTGTGCAACTTGCGCGGCGTGTGTGTTATATAAAACAAATACTTTGGTTTTTTTTTTTTTTTTTTAATTCTTTCACGAAATTAGTAGCGCTCGACAAAGAAAAAGTGCGTAAATATTGATGTGCATGATCCCTCACCCGATGTACAAATCATGAAAACTTGAAAGTTTTTGTTAAAACCACTTATTATCAGGGAACCCTCTTTGAAAACAATCCACGCACTTTCACACGAAATGGTGTAATCAAAGAACTTTTAAATTGAATCTAAAATAACATAATTCTTGCCATGTGTACGTTGGTCACAGCTGAGGAATGCAACAGTGTTGAAATATTGTATTGTTTCCATTATATATACTCTCCCGAAAATAGTAACAATCAACAAAGAAAAGCAATCAAATGACGGTGTTCATGAACAGTTTCATTACACTGTATGATGGAAAGAAACCAATAACACTTTAAGAATGTACTTCTGTCACAGGTTCTTTTATGTTTGGCTCGTGACTTTTATGTATAGTGGTAGTAATGATCGTGATGGGTAAGGTCTAAGGATTCTTTCACAGATGACATGTTATTTGATTATCCTGAATATTGTGAAGTGACCCCAACATCACCATACCCAAGGCAGGAACTTGAATACAACAGCGAACCAAATAGAGATAATTTGCTGGAAGACATTGTCTACAAAGGTTTATCAAGCTTTAATTGATTATATCCTTAGAATCTTATAAGTTTTCTTTTAGTAATTCTGCTGACGTTGATAAGTCAAACAAGGCATTGTTATTAATTTCAAGAGTAGTTACTTCCTAGGCTCCATCCATTGACATTGGTCGTAGTCTTTTGAACATTTACTTCGCGACCCGTTCGTAGTCAAAACTCTTAGCTCCCATTTCTTAATGAAAGGTAGACTCAACCTATAATTTGTTCAATTTTATAGAATTTGCCCAAGGTGTTCCATCATTTCTAGAATCCGTCCGTTATAAGCTGCCCACTGCCATCTTGGATTCAAGGTCTTCTCTCATTTCCTTCTTTCGTTGCGTCTCGATGTTCTCTACGTGTCTGTGTGTGTGTCGTCATCGTTGTTCTCTGACGTGGTACTCTATGTTTTATTTTCTCCCCCGTAACCAGCATTGAGAGTACTACTTTCCTTCTCATAGCCGACCTATTTTTCTCTATTTCACGTCATGCCGAACCGTATGTCACTGCTCCTGTGACACTTCTATCTGCTCATCCGGGAACGGAAACAGCACACTATAATTTAAAACCCGTCTAGTTTGACGGGTTATTGTTAGTCCTATATATAATATCCCAGCTTTTTCTGTCAGTGCGTAACGCTAAGGGATGCAACTTTGGTTGAAAGTTAGACATTAATTGTATTGTTTCCCTTATATGTACTCTCCCGAAAATAGTAACACTTACCAAAGAAGAATGCGCAAATGACGGTGTGCACACAAAAATGTTTATAGAATGTGTGATCCCGTATACACACATTGGGATCCTCGCTGCTGCTACGTAGTTCGTGATGCACAGTGGTTTTTAAAAATACTTTTGAGTAATAAAATTGCCGTTAGGTATTGGTGCTTTTGAATTTAATTCCCGTCTTATGGCGGGCTTTTAGACTAGTTTTATATAATATATTGTATAACCGACCATCCTGTCTTTTACTGCTGAGATAATAGCCCCTTCTGTCATAGCTGACTATGGGAATGCACCCGTGAGGTGACAGCCCTCAGCTGCTTTTTTCTTTACCGCTGAGACATTATATATGTGTAGCAAATGTGTTGAGGAATTTATTTCGTTTTGATAACCAAAGTACTCTTGCAATTTGATATCTGTGCACCGCCCACATTAATTATGGTACAAACGCTGACTTCCCTTAAGACGTTATACGCTTTCCTCGCTTTCAGCATGCAAGGGAAATCAGTTTGTGTGTTAACAGTTTAGCTGTCTGTCTATCCAGTGCATTGGTTCTTAACCTTTTAGAGCAGTGTTTCTCATCCGGAGCGGAGTACCATGGAACCCTAGGGTTCCGCAAGAGGTCGCAAGGGGTTCCCTCGAAAGATCGTTATTAAAAGATAAATAAAGGTCGTTTTTTTTAACTTTGCGCTCCGGGGGATGTTAGCGCGTCCAGTCGTGGGCAGTGACCGAGGAGCCCCATGTGGCAGTGCGCAATACAATATTTCACTAGCATCTTGTAGAGTTGAAATTTGTGATAAGACTTTTAGGCCTATTTGCATAAAGTTAAAAAAAATCATGTAGGAAGTTTAAAAAAGGAAACACTTAAATTTCGTCTACCTTTACTTGCATTAGACTTGTATTAGACTTGTATTAGACTTGTATTAGAGTTGACATCCTTTGTGGGGAGGGGGGAACCACTCAAAAATAGTTTTCAGTAATAAGTGGGCCAAAAGAAATAGATCAACAGAAAAAAAATTCATTCTCTACTCAAATGAGCTTTGACAATTTTTAGATCTTACTAATCACGCTAAAGTACAGTGAGCTGTAGATGTAGACATTTTTATGAGGGGTTCCCTAAGACCTGACAATTATTTCAAAGGTTCCTCCATGTCGTAGATTTTTGATAGGGGAATTAAGACATGGATTGGTCCCTTCGGAATAGACTAGACCCGGTGATAGCTCAGTGGAAGATAATGTAAAGAAATAGATTTTCACGAGTGAAATGGTTGTGACGGACAACTCAGCTGACCTGAATTATTGGATGACAGGGTATTCCCCTTCGTATAACATCAGAACCCCTGAACATTGTTGTCATTTTATCGCCAACCTGGAACTCTTCTCCACCTGGGCTCATTAGTATGTAACCTTCAACGTGGGCTCATTAAGTATGCACGAGCGTAGAGTAGAATCTTCACCACGTTTGGTCATTAAATATGTAGACGATTTCATGCGTGCATCCTGGAATCTCGCTTCGTCGTAGGGCAGGTTAAACCACGCCCACGGCTATTTCTAAGAGCGATTATATGCAAGCATTTAGCTACAACCTTCGTTAGTACCTGCTTTATGGGTGTCGCCAGAGCCTAGCGGGGAAGCGGCTTAACCTCAAAGACACTGAGGATTTCTTTGAACAGAAGATGAAGTCTCCTGCTGCTGAGATGACACGGCAGTGCGAACCAGAGTGGACGAAGCAAGCTTCTCGCAGACTTCGCACCTCTGTGTCAACCGGCAGACTTGCCCGGAAGACTGAGAAACGGGAGAAACCCGAGCGACCACGGAATGGAGTAACAAGCCATGTCGTGCGGCGTAGAATCTCATTCTTTCCTCAAGATGAAGAAAAGTGTGAAATTCTCACACGACCCCTTTAAGTTACATTCCATGTAGTATAAATAAAGACTCTGAAAAACTGCATTTTATCATTCGTTTTGCCAGATTTTTAGAAGCACTACCTATAGCAGAAACCTGCTAGATTCCATCTGGATCTTTCGGATATATATTATAGTGAATTCTTTTCTGTGCAGACGAATGATCATTCAAACCTTGCATCCCAGCAATTAAATTATATACAGAGTCCTGCCGACTCAATTCGATAACTCCAGTGATGTATGAACTTTTTTAAAGCTAAACTTGTGGCGACCTGTTGCGGGTCTCGCTCCTCTGAATTTAACTGAGAATAAAGCCACCCAAGAAACACTTTTAAACTACTAATTCATATAGTCGTTAAAGTAAACTGGAGAAGAACATTTGCCAGTAGCCACTTTTATTTACTGCTTTATTAGTGGAAGAGAACACAGATTTATCTGAACACTTTCTGCCTAGTAATTTCATCGGATTTTTCCCCCCTCACCCCCCCTTCCCCCCCGAAGAAGAACTACCTCAGGTTTTAGTCTGTGACATTACGCCATAAGAGTTTCATCATCAGCGGTGCGAATCTTAGAAACCACACCATCCCCACACCTAGCCAAGCGCCTGTGCCATTCATTAGGAACTTTATCTAGAACAAACAGTAACACTTACGCTTCATCGTCTAGCGATTTTCGAGACCATTTGCTACCAGCCAACCTCGATAAATCTGGGGCTTGACACAGAAGTAAAAAGACATTTTCCATTGGTCTAGTGTTTATCTGCTGTTGTAAAATTTCTATGAAGTGCCAGAATCCACGATTCAGTAAGTGTGTGAGCGTGACTGTGTGCGGGCCTTCACAAGCGTGTTTTTTTTAACGAAATGAGATTTAATCTTTCTACCATTTTAATTAGTTCTACCTAGTATTAATTTAGTACTGTATTCATTGTATGGGATTTCTCCAAGTGGGATTTATTAACCGTGTTTTTCCCCCTCCCGTAAATCTGTTGGATACAGGGGAAACATTTGAGAACCATAGGATTTTTTCTACCCCACACTAATTATTGTAAACCCTTATCTCAGAGTAATAAATTTACCGTTGGGTTAAATTGCCTATCTCTGATCATCATCTCACACCCCCCACCCCCCCTGTCTTTGGGACCGGGCTTTTTCTTTGTTAAATACAAGCGGGAAGGGTGTATTGAATACTCCTCCTCAAAAACCCTCCCCACCTTGTCATTTGTAGTTTTGTAACCTTTGATTTCTGCATGTAAATTGATAATTGTTTGTGATTTGATTTTTATGCTAAATAAAAGTAATAAAACTTTTAGCATTTTTGTGTTGAAGAAACTTTACAACAGCAATATGTTGAATATCAAATCAAATACAAATAAACATAGGTTAATGAATTAATTAAAGAGTTAGACTCATAGGTGTAATCCTCCCTCCCTCTGTTGAGACAAAATCCCGATAAGAAGAAAGTTTTTAACCCCAAAGAGTCAAAGATTTATACGCTATGGTCTAGAATTTCCCTCTACAGTAAAGAACAGAGTTTATACGTTAATCTATTCTGAAAGGGAAACAGTATTAGCAAAACTTTGCATTTAAAAAAAAAGTACAAAGTGGGTACATGAATTATACGATCAAAGAACCACTCATTCCTGCTTTCTTTCTATCCATACAACAGTGGCCACTGACATTCGTTCTTACCTACAAACTTGATGTTCACCTTCAACTTTAGGACACACACACCCACAGCACATCCAGTGTTCTTTTGGCAAAGAGAACCCCAGTTCTACAGAGACCGGTTAATTCCAATTCCTCCGGGGAGCGTTCTCTTTACGACTATATTTTTTAGGATTGGATTACTGTTTATGTCACTTCAAATCAGTTCAGGTAATAGATGTCCCAGTGCTCACAGTGTCAGAATCTTGAGGTTTCCAGTACTTAGGAAATGTCAGGTCGGTAACTTCTCTCAGTATACAAATTCTTGGTCACACCACAAATGATCAAACGTCGGAAATGTTAAGGTTTGTTAGGTCGCCGCAACGGGCCGACTGTAAATTAGATGTTGCAAAAGAAATCTGGAACTATATGTCCAGTTACTAAGTCACTCTTAATGTTCTTTGGGTTGGTATTCGCTCTCTCTCTCTCTCTCTCTCTCTCTCTCTCTCTCTCTCTGTAAACACAACTTCAGATTAGATTTACCTTGAAGACCCAGAACTAAGTTAAAAATGTTCTTTAGTATGAATATTCTCAGATTTACATGGAAGCCGCTGGTAGATTTTGGGTTTGACCAAAATACTGTATAAAGGAAGAGAAAAATACAATGCTTAACCATAATATAGTATTCACATTCCTGTCCTACCTCGCGTAAAATATAATATATTCACTTCGGTTATTTAACTTTACATTACAAACTACAAGCTTAAGGCTAGTCTTATCGTTTAAAACTCCCGTGAAATAAACTCTAGTCATTTAAAAAAAAACGATTATCATGAATTAGAAATAAATATCCATTTCGTCAATACTCTCTGCCAAATGTTAGCACCTACGGTGAATTCTACGTTCAGATTTGCAAATCAAAGATCATTCTCACATTAAAGCCAAAAACCAGAACCTTATTTTCTCGCTTAAAACAGGCAAAACGTAATTTGCTAAACAGTGCAAATTTCTTCACGTCTACGCTCGTAAGGCCAGTCTAGCGAGCAATGTCTTTGATCTCGACGTTCTCACCATGGTTTAATTAACTTACAGGCAAATGGACTCAGGAAAAGTTAATAGAAATTATCTCCCTTTTGTTACAAAATTATCTGCTCTTAGTACTAAAAGTAATTTATCCTTGATCGCTGTTATATCTATTACCACGATTTTCAATCGCTGGCGTTAAGAATAAATTACAGATCAACGTAGCTAAATGGTCTGCTGGTTGAACATCATCAAAGAAAATAGCGAACAGCAATAAAATCTGCGTGCTAAATGAGAAAGAGAGACAGATATCTGAGCATACAGGGGTTTATGTTAAAACGTGCATAGGTGGAAGAAAATGTAAAAGAAAAGTGTAGATAATGAAACAGATATATGAAGCTATTTTCATAATATGTCACCCTCCAGGATAAAAAGGTTGAGAAAGGCTCTTTCATAGGTTCCGCAACCCTTTACAGCATCTTAAACTCTTTAAGTCCCAATCGACTTTATAATGGCTGTCGTGAAACGTGTGTGTAAACCCACTTCTTTGTTAATACATATGCACAGCCAATCAACGAACAGTCTCTGAGCCAGAATAAATTACACGAAGTATACGCCATCTTGTTCCCCCAAGATGGCGACAGACAGAATAGCTGGAAAAATAAAAGAGGAAAAATTTAAGCCTAAAATTTCGGGACGAACAAAGGAATGTACCAAACCGCATTTAACCAATTGTCGTAGATTTTTCGATAGGAGAATTAAGACATAGATTGGTCCCTTCTGAATAGAAATAGAATAGGTGATAGTTCGGTGAGAGATGATAATAGAAATAGGTTTTCACGAGTGAGGTGGTAGAATTAATAGAGGCTGTCCCTGAAATCGAGGATCTTCTCTTCTTCAGCCTATCTCCTACAACAGATTTAGAGGAGTCGGACAGTCTATTATGATATATACATATATATATATATATATATATATATATATATATATATATATATATATATATATATATATATATATATATATACCACTCACATACACACACACCAGTGACTACAGTTAGACGCACATACGTGAAAACTATGACAATGGAGATATAGTTATTTGGGACAAGCTGACTAACACACTGGTATAAGTTTATGTAAATTTTATTAACATAAAGAAAATTGTCCACAACAAATAAGTTTGCTTATCAAGCACATAAAATTACACATAGGTTAATGAATTACTAAAAGAATACTAGACCCATAGGTATGAACTTTTCTTCCGATGTTTTTGCTCACGATACTGTTAGAAGAAAAGTGATAGCTCTAAAGAGTCACGGATTCATACGCTATAGTCTAAGGTTTTTACTCTAGAGTGTAAGAACAGAGTTAATACCTATATCTAGTCTAAGAGGAAAACAGCATTAGCAACAAACTTGCATAAAAATGAAATTTCAAAGTGAGTGCACAAATCAGGTTATAAAGGAATCACTCAGTCCTGCATTCTCTCTCTTCATTCAGCCGTGGGCCCAGGCGTACTTGCTTACCTACAACTTGGGTAGTAACTTCTGGAACAATACTTAGGACACGCACATACAGAATCTCCCGTGTTATATTTGGACAAAAGAACCCCAGTTCCACAAAGACAGGTTGAAGTCACTTCTCCAGGGAACGTTTTCTTGGTTATTATTATTTGGAATATATGTTTGTGTCACGTTTACTTTGTCCAGGCAAGAAAGTTAACAGCGCGCACAGGGTCAATAGCTTGAAGTTTCCCGTAACTAGGAAATGTCAGGTAGGTACTTCACTCAGTATAAACAATTGATTGTCACACCACAATTAGTCAAAAATTGTCGGAAAAAGTTATTGATTATAATATGTTTCGCCACAGGGGCTGAATGTACTTGAGATTATTGGGAAGAATTATAAGCTGGCTCGATAGGCCTAGTACTTCATTAAGTCTTAAGTTAGTGAAATATGGGTACTCTGTCTATTTCTGGATGCGACACAAGGCCAGACAGGTTGTAACTTGTAAACCAAATTATTTTAAAGACAAAAAATGTTTCTTCTGTGATTTATTCTCATCTGTACTGAATAAACCGCTGGCAGTTTTAGGGCTTGACCCAAAATACTGTATAAAGAAAAACATATAGAATACATAATATTATACACATATCCTATGTCTACCTCGCGTAAAATAACATATATATTTCTACGGTTATTTAATTTAAATCAGAAACTATAAGCTTAAAGCTTGTCTCCACGTTAAAAACTCCCGTGAAATAAATTATAGTCATTACCAAAAATCAATCCTCATGAATTAGAAATACATACGTATTTCGGCAATACTCAATGACGACTCAGTGCATTAATTTAGTTTAGTTACTGATGCGTGATGCCATATGATGATGGATGGTATCCGCATGTCTGGTTTTGTGTAGTGTGCAGATGTGTTCAGTCAAAACAATGTTCATACAAAAATAACAGGGCAATCCACATAGGACGTCAGTAAACTCACGACGTATAAAGTCAATGATTCTTGTAACAGCCGTTGACGTTTTTCTTCATTATTTATTGTGGACGCCACAGTGACAAAATGGTTACGCGAATATGTAGACACATCAAACAGTCATTATCACAGCAACATTCAAGACAGCAATAGACGGTAGACAGCATTACAATGATGAGTCAGCTGCATGTTATATTTCATAGTGCTGTAAATGTAGTCAGGTGGAAAACTCCATCCTTTTCTATAACAGCCAGGAGATAACCAGATGTATGAGATCAGTTCACTCTCCTTAATCTGACTTCAGCAAGACAGACACGTCTGCCGAAGTATAAATAATGTCCTCAAAAATATCCTCTAGATAACAAAGGGTTTTCAAACCTAGTTCAGGTAATCAAGTAGCAAGTAATAGTCCTTGGGACCTGCATCAACCGATGCAGCACAATACAGCGACATGTGAGCTAGGAAAACATCTCGTGACGACGACTTTCGAAGACAGGCTATGAGCCAGAAATCGTTCACGACCAAAAATCGATAGAGTTAATGAAAATGTTAATTTACCTTGCTTTCATGAAATACACAGAAATATCACGCCTCCCGGCATGTGGGAAACACTAGAGGTATTATCTCGAATAAACGAAATATCCATTAAGAGGACTACACATCCCTGACAGAACAAAAAATAGCGGAGATCCCCTCTTCAACGAGGCATCTCTTTCGCCATTCCAAATCGCTCACTCCACTAGTGGTGGGCGGAAACCGATCGACCAAAAGCAAGACAAGTCATGCGCAGTCCAGCGCAAAAAATGACCACAGCTCAAACTTAACTGCATTCGATACCAACGCGAGAAGACAAATGCTTACCGAGAAAAGTGACTATAAATTTCAAGCAGTTGTTGCCCTTGCGTTATAAAATAGATATTGAAATAAAACGATGTTGCGAGAATTTATCACGCAACATATCACCACCTCCTCCCGATAAAAAAAAAATGTGGAACATATTTTTTTTTTTAAATATCAAAGAGCATGCGATAAGCGGCTCAAAACGCACGAATTATGCGCTGATAATTAACTAAATTGCCAAACAATAGGCTAAATATAGAGTGTCTGGTGAGGATATACCTCAACAGAAAAATAAATATGTCTCAAAAAATATTCACATCGGGGAGGTGTCACCAACACACATCACGTTAGCATGTAAACACAATATACGTATGCAAGTTACCATAATCATGCTTGATACTAGTAAGGTAAGTCCTCAGCTCAACAATGACATTCTGAGAAAGTACAAGCAATATAATGCTAATTAATAACTAATATGCTTCATAAGGTACAATACATTATTAATAATTGTGGCTGTTTAGTAAACTAACGGCCCTTATATTAACTACTCAGTCCTCCTCTATCATCTTAAAAACGAACAGAAGAAGATGACAACAAAGCACGATAGTGTGTACATATAAAGTGAGTACAGATGTGCTAATCTATTGTAGTAATATAGGTGTGTTATGACTCTGTAATATATAGGAATATAGGACAGAAGTATTAGTTAGAGTCATGTGGGCATCTAGACAAAATGTCAGCCATCACATTATCCGCACCACGGATAGCTCGTACCGTGAAGTGAAAAGGTTGAAGAGCTATAGCATATCGAGTGGATCTCGAACTCTTCAAATTCTTAGTCTGAATAGCTGTAAGAGCTTTCTGATCAGTCTCTAGAATGAAATGTGCGCCCAGGAGGAATCTTTGTAGCTTTAGAATTGACCAAACCATCGCTAACAACTCACGGTCTAAAACCGAGTAGTTCCTCTCTGCCGCATTTAGTTTTCTAGAAATGTACATAACAGGATGCAGAGTATTTGCATATTCTTGCATCAGTGCTACTCCAATCCCAGTGGATGAAGCATCACTCCGAAGAACAAAAGTCCTATCAAGAGTAGGTAATCTTAAGATGGGAGGAGAAGAAAATATATTCTTGATTTGGTCTAATGAAGATTGGCATTCTTCAGACCAACGGACCAGATTAGGCGAACCTTTCTTCAACAATGTTGAGAGAGGTGCCATGATCGAAGATAAATTTGGAATAAATCTCCCATAAAATTGAATTAAACCTAAGAGACTCCTAACTTGTTTCTTCGTTTTAGGAACAGAGATGTTCAGTATTTTGGAAGTATTGTGGTCTTCTGTCTTCAAGAGACCATGACCAACACGATGACCCAGGAAAGAGATTTCACCAAAACCAACAAAAGCTTTAGAAGGTTTTGCTGTCAAATTATTCTCACGTAGAGTGGACAGTAAGTCATATAACCCTAAATAGTGATCTTCCCAGGTATCACTGAAGAGACAGATGTCATCTAAGTATGCGATGACATCCGAACGATGTGACAGAATTCGACGCATCATGCGAACGAAAGTGGCAGGGGCGTTCATGAGACCAAAAGGCATAACATTCCATTGAAATAGACCCCTAGGTGTAGAAAAAGCAGTAAGAGGTTTGGCATGCTCTGCTAAAGGCACTTGCCAATAACCTTTAGACAAGTCAAGTTTAGTGAAGAATCTAGAATTAGAAAGTCTAATCAGTAGATCTTCTAACAAAGGCATCGGTTCAGCATCGAACTTTGTGACCTGATTCAATTTGCGATAATCAACGCAAATTCGTATGTTCTTATCCTTCTTCCGGACAATAACCATGGAAGAAGAATATGGTGAAGTCGATGGTTCAATTATATTTAATTGAATCATTTCATCCAATTCCTTTTCCACCTGCGACTGAAAGTGTATAGGAATAGGATACGGCCTAACCCTAATTGGATTATTGTCGGTAAGGATTATGTCATGTTCTATGACATCTGTGTGTCCAGGAATGTCAGTGAGAACATCCTGAAATGTTTGTAACATCGACGAGACTTGTCGATGTTCGTCACCAGAAAGATTAGGAGAAACAGAAACGTTTTTCCAAGATTCCGTGGAATGTAATGGAACCACCGGAAGGGGAAGATTGACATCAGAGAAGGTAGCTTCCTCATCCTGTATGACAGACAGGGATGAATAATGACCGTGAGGTGCAGGAGCATCATCCGTTGCCTGGAAAATAGGCAGCAAATAGTCCGGACGTTCGTGAAATTCCGAAAGCATGTTTATGTGGAAAGTTTTATGCTTTCCATCAATATCGACCACATAGTCAACATCGGAAATCCGAGAGACTATTGCATACGGACCTTTCCATGCAATAAGAAGTCTATTTTCCCTACTGGGGAGTAGGACGAATGCTTTGTCACCTGGACAAAATTGTCGTAGACATCTATTCTTGTTAGCAAACTGTCTTGCCTTCTCTTTAGCAATTTCTGATGAAGCAGTTGCTAGCTTACATGCCTCAATGATCTTTTGTCTAAGAGCAATGACATACTCATATGAGGATTGAGTTTCATCGCTAATATCATCGGCAGTGATGAGATCATGTAATAAAGACATAGGGCCGCGTGGACGCGCGCCAAAGACAAGTTCGAAGGGAGAAAATCCTGTGTGTGTTCATTAGGGACTTCTCTATAGGCAAAGAGAGCCGCGGGTAAAACCCTGTCCCAATCTTGAGGATGATCTTCAGTTATCTTACCAAGCAAAGTCTTGAGCGTTCTATTCAGACGCTCAACTAACCCATTAGACATAGGATGGTAGATACTACTGAGAGATCGTTCAATATGTAAGGTAGACATTACCTGTGACATAGTGTCAGATATGAGTTGAGTGCCATGGTCTGATAATATTTCTCTGGGGAACCCCAAGCGAGAAAATATCAACCAAAGAGCATCTGCGATATCTGTAGTAGATATGCTCTTAAGAGGGATAGCCTCTGGCCAACGTGTGCACATATCGACACATGTAAGGATAAACTGATGTCCTCTGGCCGACTTGACCTTAAAAGGGCCAATAATATCTATGGCCATTTTCTGAAACGGCCGAATAGGAATGTCAGCAGCCTGGATAGGCGCAGCATGTCGTGGTCCTCTAGATTTGACCTCCTGACATACCTTGCATGATCGGCAGTAAATACGAATGTCCTTATTGACAAAAGGCCAAAAGAAAGCCGCAAGGACTCTCGACTTCGTACGGGCAAAACCCATATGTCCAGCACATTGCGAGTCATGAGCATGTTGTAATATTTGCACTCTCATGCTCTTGGGAACAAGAATTTGCGAATGTGCCGACGTAGTCGAATCTTGTACCATACGTACAAGTAGTACGCCGTTTTTCTCATTGCAATCCAAGATTTTCTATTTGTATCCTGATTCGGATCACCTTTCTTCGCAAGAACGAAGAATTTTTTTAAAGAAGGATCTTCTTCTTGCAATTTTATGAAAGAGTCACGAGTGATCACTAAGTGACTATCTTGGCTATCAACTTCATTATCACTATTCAGTGAAGTTTCGGGTGTTTGTAGAGCTTGTGCTCTTGTAACTACTGCATTTGTAGCTTGCATGTTATTATCTTCCCAAGCAGCAATCTGCTGTGGGGTACACTCCCTAACTCCGTGAATACGACCAATAATAAGGTCCGCAATAGGATTAGGTAAGAGACAAGCATGCACATCACCAGTAAAGAAAGGAGTGGCAATGCGAATTACAGCAGTAGGATATTTTTCTAGAGTGCCGCCAAATGTGACACATTTAATAACCCTTCCTGTAGCACAAGATGGATCTACAAGCGATTGTCTAACACCAATAGTGGTGCATCCGGAATCGAAAAGTAGTGAGACCGGAGTAGCATTAACAAGACCCTTATGTAGAATTAAAGAACCCCTCCCGTCATGCGCAACAGCAGCAGGAAGAGCGGGAAGTGGGTGACCACAACTCAAAGTAGTTATGGTACCCGGTTCGAATAAAGTACTGCATTGGGGGCATTTGTTTGCTCTCTCAAAGTCAAAAGCAGAACCAGTGACAGCGTCAAAGTTTTTACTATCAACAACATGATTACAGGCTCCCTCAGTTTCCTGTTGTACAGCATTAGCCTGCTGATATCTCTTTTTTTTTGTGTTGAGATCTACCCCGACTATTATTACCTCTGAAGTTATCAGAGTTATTATTATCTCTGCAGTTATTATTGTCTCTATTGTAATTGTTATCCTGGTTCGAATTCCAGTTTCCACGATTACTATCATGTTCACATTGATGCGAACATCTATTTGTTTGGTTCTGAGGTCTTCGGCAGGAATAACCTCTATTACCATATCCTCTTTTGAAATGCCTATAATTATTAGGGTGATAGTAACGACCACTATCAGGTTGTCTCCAATTCTTCGAAGAAGAATCACCATGAAATTGGTTTCCATGATTTTGACAGAAATTACCGCTACTCTTTCTATCAAAATTTTGTTGGAATCTACGAGCAAAGTTTTGACCATACCGAGCTGCCGAAGCAACTGGTAAACCTTCTTTCACCTTAGAGTTACCCATGGTTATGTGTGGGTGTGCAGTTACGTATTGGCAACAGAAATCTTCCATTTCTTTTATTGTTTTAGGTTTACGTTCATGAAGGAAAGCAAGGAAAGACTCATTGACAGACGACATGACTTTGTCTCTAAGTATTAAGTCCATAAGTCCTTCATAAGTTTTTTTCCGTCTTAGATAGTTCAACCCATCGTGAGAAAGTAATGCGTATTCTTGCAATAAACTCGGAGAATTCAACTCCATTTTCAGGTAACATGTTTTTAAATTGTAGACGATAGCCGTCTTCGTTAAGCTGATATTTCTTTAACAGAGCGGCCCTGACAACCTCATAATTGTTCTTGTCAGGTTCATCCACCATATTTAATATACTTAGAGCTTTACCTGTCAGTATCCCTGATAACTGATAAACATATTTTGCTTTGTCTATGTTATGAGCTGTACATGCTTGTTCAAATCTGTCCAGATAGAACATTATGTCATCACTGGAAGGACTAAAAGTTGGCAACTTAATCTTAAAAGTATCATTATTAGCCTTACCAGAAGATGAACCCTTGTTTGAATCATTACCATTACTCATGTTCATCAATTTCAATTTTTCCAACTCTAAAGCTAAGACCTTTTCTTCATGTTCCATTTTTGCTTTCTCTTTCCTCTCATCAGATTCTCTCTGTAATCTTCTCTCCTCAGCCTGAGCCTCTATTTGAAGTCTTTCAGCTTCTTTTTCAAGTCTTTTATTTTCAGCCTCTTTTTCAAGTCTTTTATTTTCAGCTTCTTTTTCAAGTCTTTTATTCTCAGCTTCTTTTTCAAGTCTTTTATTCTCAGCTTCTTTTTCAAGTCTTTTATTCTCAGCTTCTTTTTCAAGTCTTTTATTCTCAGCTTCTAGCTGGAGTTTTCTTTCCTCAGCTTCTGATTCCCTTTTTTGTTTTTCCATTTCCATTTGGAATCTTTTTTCATCCACCTGCATCTGCAGTTTCTTTTGTTCAGCTTCCATATGCAGTTTCTTTTGTTCAGCTTCCATTGCTTTATCATATCGAGCAGTTGCAAATTCTTCTAACTTATCACCAGTCTTCCCAAGCAATTTACCCTGCTCAATAAAGTGCTCAAATGTAGACATGTTGTCTAACATATGCGTCCAAACCCTGAAATAATTAACTAATTTATTTCAAACCTAAGTGTAACAAGTCTTAATTAAGCACTTGTATATTCACATCACCTTATATTATCCCAGTCTCTGTGGGAAACAAGTCTCCAATCAAAGAACTTGTATATGAAATATCACCAATCAATTCTTGATCATAAGTGCACTTCTCATTCAATAGTGCACGACACTATTCATCATTCATTTATCATCAGTGTAGTAGTAACAGTGCATTAGCATAGCCCATTAACTAATTACTATAACTGTAAACAATGACTATGTAAACACATGCAGAATGTAAACATTGAAAATGTAAACAATGCAAACAATGTAAACAATAACAATGTAAACAATAACAAAGATCAGCAACAATACAAAAACGTATCGCAGAAATCAACTAAAAATAAAGCAGAAATTAATGAAATATCACAAAAAATGTGACGATATCTACGATAGAATTAAACAAAATACATGACACCACAGTGTATAAACAAAAATGTTGTATGAAACTAAATTATAGACAAGAGTAGGCTAACAAATACAAACAAATCAAAACAAAACTAAAGAATGCGAAATAATAACGAAAACAATATTAAAACATGTCATCACAGCTAACATAAATAGCAACAGAAGTCGCTTAGCAAATTCCAGTATCGGAAATTTGCAAACCCTACAGAAAACGCTCACAATAGACGACCTCTATGACGTGGCATAATCTAACGGAGACACCACCCAACCGAGAACCCGCTGAAATATAAACATATAAATATACAAATAACATATAGACATA
This sequence comes from Oreohelix idahoensis, assembly GCA_024509875.1. Classification (NCBI taxonomy): domain Eukaryota; kingdom Metazoa; phylum Mollusca; class Gastropoda; order Stylommatophora; family Oreohelicidae; genus Oreohelix; species Oreohelix idahoensis. The sequence goes on from JAMPIV010018962.1 coordinate 528,103, forward strand.
TAACATATAGAATGAGATGATACACAGAAGACTCAGCAGAAGTATAAGGGCACAGTTTACATACAAACAGGCCACTTAACTTATAGGCTTCCAATCGTCGAACAGCAGAAAAAACGGATGTCAATCAACGTCCTAAAGAGCGAAGCTCCAACGATGATGGCACATCTGAACTGCTTCCACTGCTAACACGATGGTACAAGAGCTTCTGAAATACTGTGTGTTGAGTTGTTTCGGCACTTGACCTTCTAATCCAAAGTAAGTTGATGGAAATCGGTACTTGGCCTTCTTCAGAAAACAACCCGTTTCAACCGGCACTTGACCTTCTCAAAAAACGACAGCACTGGAACCTTGACAGCAGCAACTTGCTTGACTTGCGTAAAAGATAACAGCAGTCCGAGTTATCCGGCAACATGTAACAACGCCGGGTACTGTCAAATTCTTGCCTCCGTCAAAAAATTGAAATTTTGACTTTTACCGGGCAACGCCGAGTACTTTGAAAATTTTGAAGATGTTGGCTGTCTTGAAGAATGTTAATTTCTTGATGGATGCTGATAAATTCTTGTTGAAAATGAAGTGGGTAAGGGACCCCGTGTTTGCTGGTACCAGAATCAAACCAGCTTATGGCCACCAAATGATGCGTGATGCCATATGATGATGGATGGTATCCGCATGTCTGGTTTTGTGTAGTGTGCAGATGTGTTCAGTCAAAACAATGTTCATACAAAAATAACAGGGCAATCCACATAGGACGTCAGTAAACTCACGACGTATAAAGTCAATGATTCTTGTAACAGCCGTTGACGTTTTTCTTCATTATTTATTGTGGACGCCACAGTGACAAAATGACAGCATTACAATGATGAGTCAGCTGCATGTTATATTTCATAGTGCTGTAAATGTAGTCAGGTGGAAAACTCCATCCTTTTCTATAACAGCCAGGAGATAACCAGATGTATGAGATCAGTTCACTCTCCTTAATCTGACTTCAGCAAGACAGACACGTCTGCCGAAGTATAAATAATGTCCTCAAAAATATCCTCTAGATAACAAAGGGTTTTCAAACCTAGTTCAGGTAATCAAGTAGCAAGTAATAGTCCTTGGGACCTGCATCAACCGATGCAGCACAATACAGCGACATGTGAGCTAGGAAAACATCTCGTGACGACGACTTTCGAAGACAGGCTATGAGCCAGAAATCGTTCACGACCAAAAATCGATAGAGTTAATGAAAATGTTAATTTACCTTGCTTTCATGAAATACACAGAAATATCACGCCTCCCGGCATGTGGGAAACACTAGAGGTATTATCTCGAATAAACGAAATATCCATTAAGAGGACTACACATCCCTGACAGAACAAAAAATAGCGGAGATCCCCTCTTCAACGAGGCATCTCTTTCGCCATTCCAAATCGCTCACTCCACTAGTGGTGGGCGGAAACCGATCGACCAAAAGCAAGACAAGTCATGCGCAGTCCAGCGCAAAAAATGACCACAGCTCAAACTTAACTGCATTCGATACCAACGCGAGAAGACAAATGCTTACCGAGAAAAGTGACTATAAATTTCAAGCAGTTGTTGCCCTTGCGTTATAAAATAGATATTGAAATAAAACGATGTTGCGAGAATTTATCACGCAACAGTTACAAATATTCTCTACTAGTTACATGCAGTTTAGTTAAATTTAATTATAGCTGAATGAGTTTTTCGCTAGAAATTATAATTTATTCTGTTATCCACTGTAAAACTTAGAGAATATAGCTAAATTATCCTTTAATCACTCTACATAGAAATAAAAGTAGTGAAAATGAAATAGGCGATTTAAACTTTTAAATCACTCAACACTATAGATATTTAATATTACCTCCAAACCGAACTACGGGTATCACAACGAAACTGAGAGTTTCACTTATAAATAAGTATCTAGAACAAATGTGACCGTACGTTAGTCATTTTTGGAAATTATACTAAGAAAAAAATAACTTATTGGAAAATCACCTTTTAAACTGAAGCAGAAGAAAGTTTGTGTAATAATAATCTAGTATAAAATAAACTGCTATTTCAATAAAACAGACCATAGTCGTAATTTGGCCTGAGCAATGAATAGGCTCAGTGAGCTGGCCTACGCCATTCCCCGGCGGAAATCTCCGGGAAGCTTTAGTTAGTCCGAGCATAGCCTTCGAGGCAAGCAGAAGTGTTTTTGTGAAAGTCTTGAATAAATGGTTCAAGCAAGAAGTAATAAGCATATTTCGCTATTATTCAAATACTGGATTTCAGTCAATCAGTCAGAGTGGTTAACCTGAATAGAACAGATGTGCTGTACTTTATATTAACATAGATTGCAGAGATGAAACTGTGTATTTCCATGTATTCCAACCAGACTGTAAGTACACATGCTTTGCTATTTTCCTTGCCCCAGCTCACCTTGATTTATGTCTTAGAGCAATAGCGACCATTTCTCCAAGTGAGAAGAACGTTGATGATAACCAAAGTAAATGATGCAAATAAGAAGAAAAACGAGAGAATAGAACTATGCCTTTGAGGCATCACCTTTTGATAACTCAACGTATTATAACGTCATGCAAGATATAGGCCTACTTTGGAAAATGATTACGTTGTTGAAAATGATGTAAATACTCGTCCTGCATTATTTTGTTGAATTGAGTTAAAAGTGAAAATAAAATCAGTTCTTGGAAAAAGTCTATATGCATTTTGAGGAAATTTGTGAATGAGCTTTGGACTGTAAAGAGGTATAGTTTCACCAGATATTATTCATTTAAGAACACATGTAGAAGAGAGGCTAGTTTGCTACAAAATCTCGACCTTTATTTGCTCTGCCCATAACATCTAAAGAGGACCACTAAGAACCTGGTTTTCCCAAAAATAAGAGGGAAATAACATCTCTGGCGAATAGGCCAGTCAAAAAACTCACTCTCTAGTCATTCAAATTAACAGGACAACCCCACACGATCACATTACACTATATGGTACCGTGTCCAGTTCGATAAGGAAGACTGCGACACTGGGACGGCCACATTACTCTATATGTTGCCGTGACCAGTCCTCTTATAAGAGCAAATAAAAATAAGCCATACCACTATACAATAGAAAATGGATCAACTAAGGAGAATACGCCCACACCAGAGATACATGCGGCCCGCACAGGTCAGTACAGGTTTTCGCTATGCCACGGACAGAAAAATGTACAACAAATACACCCCGCACTACAAGCGTAATAAGAAGACTGAAACCTTTGTACCAGTGAGATATTCTGAAATATGAGACTCGATTACGTATCCTGAAACAGAGGTAGAATTTTCGTGCGATTCGATAGGAAGGTACTACACTGTACGAAACATAAACAGCCACACGAAATTGAAAGGAGAAGGCAACCCCACATTCTCCCATACAACTGTCATCGGTACGAGAAGAATATACACACTGTTAATCTAGTGAAACACGAAGAGCCAAGTCAAACATGGCAGAGACGGAGGTACCCAATCCAGTCTGTCCCCAGTCAAAACCCTTCCTATGTCCAAATGAGAAAACCTCCACATTTTTTCTTCCAAGAAACAGAGCGCAGACCAAGAAACAAACACCGGGATACACTGAACAAAAGAGCCCATAAAATAGCTGTACGAAATTTCATCAATGAAGTTAAAACCAGAAAAATCTGGGAGTTTCGTAACGTAACATCGAAGAACTGACAAGTTTGCCTCCTGACAACAGAAGATGGATGGAGGGCACACATCGGTCCAATAACATCAGGAAAGACAGATAAGACATACCAACAAGTGAACTTAGTACAGTCGCCTCCTAGAAATAATCAACTTGAAACGGTAACACAAGAACCAGCAACAAATAAAACCAAGATGATTCGTACCAAAACACTGACAGAGATAAACACTGTAGCATCACCCTTAGAGTCAACACGAAATAACAAAGACGTCAAGAGAGAAAAGAAAACAGGTGAGACAAGTGATCCTGGATAAAAAAATCTGATCAAGACGCAGAACATTAGTAAAACGGTTGAACCAAGTGTAAATGAGCCTTAAATGACATCTGTCACAACACAGACAGACATTGACACATCAGGTCAGGTTTGCAACCCACTAGACACACACACGCTGTCTCGACAGAATTGCACAGAAGTAAGACGGTCAGCCACACACGATTCTACAGAACCATCCAATAGACCTGTCAGAAAGGCAAAATTTCATCACCGGCTCCCAAGTTACACCTTCGCTAATGAACAAACAGACTCTGACATGGACACTCAAGAATTAACAGACCAACTCTTTCACACTGACAATATATCCAATGATTGCCCTGTTCAAACGTACGGTGAGATGATAACCAACTTGTATCGACGAGACTCTGGTATCGATTCTCTTGGTCCTGGTTGCACAGATGTTACATCAATTGCTGATACTTCACCCCCGGAGATTCAAGCAGCTGGCAAACGTCCTTGTTTTTATTCATCTGAAGAATCGCCTCCAGTCACCAAATTTCTCAAATTACCGCAGAATCATGTCAGGCGAAAAATTATGACGAAACGTAGACACGTTTACAAACCGCACCAAGATGTACCAGCCACACCCCCCAGGCCACATTGCAATCGTCAACAAACCCTGTATCTTCTCAACAAACAGTCAACGCCGTGTCACCTACTGCACCTATCATGACACAATATGATCCTCGACTCACCGGCAGAGAAATTGCAATGATGGAGATGATGAAAACATTTTCAAAGCTTTTCTGAAACACACCCAGGTGTTTCATATGCTTGCCACTTCAAGCACGGTCTACGCAAATGTGAACAATAATCTCAGTAATCACATTTTAACTTTCCCATGTACTCTATTTTCAGACAGAGCAAGTTACTATCCCGGTGAAATCATTACCAATGACTTAGTTCCAGAGTAAATGTTCATATCAACCCCAACAGGTACCCCCGAATGGAACAACAAGTGATGACAAGTGTTCCAGGAATGGCCAGTAGACATATTTAAGCATTTTGTTGATTGTGAAAATAAAAGAGACACACAGTTAAGGTGTTGCCTTTTGCAAGCACACTTATGACACTTTTAGAATGTTAACATATACAACCCCACTCATAACACGTGTCACACCAATTTTGTTATAACATTGATTTATACTTTGAAAATGATTACCTTACACACTTCGTTAGCTCGACTTCTTGTCCTTGCAGTTCCAGAGCCCAGTGATTCCTTTACATGCATCTTAGTGCATATTCACGCAGGCACTTTGCACTAGTGGTTCTTCTCTTACCTGTTACTAATATCTCTTTTTCCCTATGATCTCATTTATGTTACACTCATCTATACCTATCACCTTTATCCATCACAATGATCCTACTATGATTGTTCACAGCATGTGAAGTCTTATTACAAGTTTATAAATGAAAATTATCAGTGCATACTATGCTATTTATTTCTCCACAGGTTTATTTATTTTTGCATGTACACAAAATTTGTTTGTAGTACCATCATAAATTAACATAGATCAAATTTTGACTACAAAATTTAAATCACTGATAAGGTTCTACAAGACTGTTGTAGAATAGTATGGTTAAATTATTGCACTTTGCAAAACAGATTGTACATCCCACCTTAGACCCACCATTATAAGATTTTTTCACTCCGCCTCTCACACCTTTATCTTACTGTTTCGCCTCTACTATTCTGTAGACATGCTGAACTTGAAAATTTTTCGCGTTTAAATATCTTTATTCTTTCGAATTACAATATTGTGGTAATCTGGAGATATTCTGTTTCCTTCTATCCATGACGACACCACAGTATACTTTCCTTATACTTGTTGACAACAGCCGCTGCTAATATTCTTGCTAGTTTTTGACTTAACTTTCTTAATAGCCCTAATGATAGACATTTATTGTAAAACAGATATCAGAATATGCTGATAGCATTTTATGGTTATTGTACCCTATGGAAGATTTTGGATATAAAATAACATTTGCAGGGACAAAGAAAGATACATAGTCAAATGACTGTTGGTACACATTGCTCCACTTGTATTACAAGGTGAAATTAAATACATTGCCACTGGTTGTTGATACTGCCTATGCCAGATGCCCCAAATAGCATTTGCACATGTTGACTTTGCAAATGAAAGCACCCTTGGTAGCATTTGTATATGTTAACCCCAGATTGAACACCCCGCCCCTATTTGTTGATACTGCCTATGGCACACGAGATGAGGAAGCAACTATTAGTTGATAATGCCTGTGCCATTTTATATAGTACACCACATGTTATGGTGGAACTTAATGATGGTACAACTGACGTTTTGTTATAGTGCTTATTCACAAAGTCCCCACATCAGTATTGGATAATGAATAATATTGCAGTCTTTTCGTGGTTACGAACTAAGACGAGAAAATAATTGAATATTGCTGCACCCAGAAGATAACAGAAAAGAGATACCTCCATATCGGAGAAGACATTCCCCTGATTTTTGCCAATTCCCTTTCTTATGTGAACATTGTTATATAGATGAACAAACGATTATTGCTTGATACTGAGTAGTCAATGTTACAATGGTTGTGGTACTTTGATATTTCAGTAAACTCACAAAATAACAAGATATACCAGAGGGTCAAATATGACTGATGCATTTTGACATACTGAGATCTGATCGCCTCTAATGATACATAGGTTGAATATAATGTTGTCCCAGGGACAGACGTGTCACGGATACACACGGTGGATATATATATATATATGGAAATAAAGAAAAAAAAAGAATACCTGGATTTTAAAAGGCCACCTTACCATAGACATCCGCGTTGAGGAGTACCCAAGATGCAAATACATGACGATAATATATGGATAACATGAAATACTCAGTTCCAAAAGAAGTATAACAATGAAAAATGACTGGAGATTTTATTGAATTTAACGGGATGATAATCCCTGATATTAATATGACAGTATTGATGATTTGTTGTATTGATTTTTTGTATGCTGATGACATAGTTGGGAAACTACTATACATGATAATTATGACCATGGGTCACTTATGAACTTGATGGTGTTAAGAAATGATATAACAGATAGTCAAGAATGACTGACACATTTTGACATAAAGACATATGATGATTCCTAATGGGAGACGAACACATAGAATAAATGTCCTAACCCCACAAAGTTACATGTGCTGAGGATACACAAAAAGGATATAAGAAAAAAAAAATTGATGCCCCTACCAAAGATATCCGCAATACGGAGGACCAGGATTGAAAATCATTGTCGCTGAGTCATGGATATCATATGATACACCTACCCTAATGACATACGCTTAAATAGTAATTTGACAGAAAATATTTTGAATTTAGGGATCATAGACTGTCCGTCTGGCTGTATCAGACATACTGTTCTGACAGCAGATGTAATAAACACTGAATAGCTTTGAGAAATCTTCGACCTGCGAAGGCAGAGTGTTGCCCACATATTTTTTGGTGGCACGGATTACGCATACAAATGTAAAATGTTTTAATTGTCTGATAAAGACATATTCATCTTTGAATGCATGTTTTGGTCTTGAGGGACGGAACTCAGATTAGGCAATAAGTATTCATTCTGTGAGTTATCGCTCTTTGTATCGTTCTAAGAATCGAACTCAGCGGAGGGATTTAGACTTACTTGAATCTATTCTGTGTTTGGTTAGGAATAGATTGTTCTTGCTTCAGAATGTCTATGGCCCGAATCTATGGGTAGTTCTTGTCTGTGTAGGACGAGTATGTCTTATATCTTGATATCTTAGTATGTTTAAGTGGAACTATTTTTTCTTGTACTGTAATTTAGTGTGTCAGGTGTTTTCGGCGGATGAAGATAGGTTAGAGTGTCCTTCGGTTGTAAAAGCCTATGGCGGGAAGTCATGTCGTAGAGATGCATAAGAGTTTGTGATCTCTTCAATTCATTATGGGGACGAAGATAGTTTCTTCCAGGATTGTTTAGTCTATGAGTTCCCCAGTTGTGATTCTATAACGCCGGGAGAGCGTTTGTGCTTGCTAGTGTATTTCTTATGTCAAGGTAATCGTACTTTTGCTGACTTCGTTCATTCCTAGGCTTAAGATGGGCAGACGTTTACATGAATTTACCTATGAATATGTCGGGACGACATATTATCTAGCAGCACTAAATATGTTTATATGCAGCAACTATGAGGACAGAATATGCTGATCCTTGTAGAATCATGTATTGTTGAGGAACAAAACTTCGATTGAAGATTTGGCTATACATCCGTATAGTGAGTGATGCTCAACCGGGAACCAGCAGCCATTGTGGAATCCGATTTATCTTGGAATTCTACTTATTGTAAATCATCAAGCAGAGAACGGGAATGCTTCCTTATTATCAGGTGATGATTGAGAGATCACTATTATAAAGAAAACCCTATACCAGTGGGTTAATATTATCTTCACAGAGATTTGCTGTAATTTACCCAAAGGAACCTTATCTAGAAAGAGGTCCTGTTTAGGAGTCAAGTTTGAACAGTATTGCTTAATTGTCATGCTCAGTCAGTAAGGTCTACTGACTGTATTTATAAACAATGGACATCTTGGTGTTTACAGATGTTCCATTGCAGGATTATTCTACATGAATGCTAATTTATGACGGTAGTCCATTGATCAACACTATGATGTTTATGTCGACTTATGTCCCTGTAACTGTACCCATCCTGTCAAGTGTGTGCGTCAAATTAAACCATTGAAATGTCTACAGTAGTCTGCATCAGTAACTTCTAGATACGTATGAATGAGTGTTTCAACCTTCAGTCAACTCCACAGAACAGTCTACACATTCGCGTATTGACATTCATTACAACACTCATTGTCAACACTGTATTCTTGTCAGGGCCTCATTGTGTCCCAGGACAAGGTGACATGTATACCTGACACTGTGCTCGGTTGTTTGAGTTGACTTTTCAGTCCCAGTACATCTTTACAACGTACTCTGACAAAACACAGTATACAGCATCCAAAATAACAGCCTTTATTATTACTACAAGAAAGAAAAGGCGTTTATCAATGTGATGGCTGCTCTGATGTATACACAGTTACGATGATAGAAAGGAAAAACGAGCGTTATCACAGAGCTAGTGTTGAAAATACTGCACATAATGTAAAAAAATTTTCATATTGTCCAAAGGTTCTGACATTCACATTGATTGTTACATAAATGATTGTTTGATGTGTTTTGATCAATGTCTTGCTTGATATAGTAGGCAATGAGTTACTAAATGATGGATTTTCAAAATAACAGGAGGACTAGGAAGGAATCAATGGTATAAAATATTGGAGCACCATAAAGGATAAATTGAAGTATGACAAAGGAAAATTGAAAACTTTATACAAGGATGCCCTGCGATAACATGGATACATATTGTCTAGAGTACCAGGAAGTTTGTCTTAACAGAGAAAATAAAGTGATACAGGAACCAATGTAGAAAATTCATGGTGTTTTGAAATTATTATTTTTTCTTTCTTTCCCCTTGTAATTTATGTATTTGAAATAACATGTTGATAACATTGGTCTGATAATCACTGAATTGTAGTTCAAGGAAAATTTTTGAAAAAAAAAAAAAAAAAAAATATTTCTAGGAAATGGTTCACATTGATAATACTGTGTTGACAGAGGATAAGGATAAATTTATGAATGATTGGAGATAGCCGAGTTATTTATGGACAGGATCACCACCAGACGTATAACTTATATAGCTTTTGGAGAAAAACATCGTATATTAAAAAAAAAAAAAATAGAACATTTTCTACAGTGATGAACACTTGAAACGAACCTATATACATATCACTTGGAGAATACCAACTACATGACGAAAATTCAGATACGAATTAATAGGGATAAGCCATGAGGTTTTGAATATTTTCATTGTGTAAATTATGATTGCATATCCAAATGATAATTATTACATTATAGGTTGAAAATGTTTGCACATATATGTCTAGAGATGTTGTACACATGTAATAATGAGTAAGTAGATCATCCACTGAAAAAAGAAAAAATGATGAGTAATCACGAGAGAATTGGCTGTTTTATGCAAATGGATCATCATGACAAAGATAACGTGGATTATTTGAAAAAAGAATTTGAATACTTTCTACTAGAACATAACTTGAATGCATACTATATTGGAACACCAGGAAGGATTTGTAACATGGAGATCCTAAAATATTTTGAGTATTCTGAGACAAGAGCCAAAAACACATGATATTGACATTTTCTCCTCCCCTTCCCAAGTTCAGTTAATAATGTTTAACTATATATTGTTTACGTGGACAGAATGTGATGTTGTATAGAAAATGTCATTCGTTCAGATGATTCAAGGTTCCACTCATGTAGTTTTTGAGTGGCGACTTTACAAATTGGATTGATGGTAAAACATTTTTGTTGGCCAGTGTTGCCAATCGGAAAATTTGAAAAGCATATGCCTTGATATGATAGATGGTTTACATTTTTTGAAATGATGTCCATTAATAGGGCCTGTTTAAGGAAGACCGTCCCATATATACATATAGGAACCCATGTTTAGGAATTAGGTTAAATTTTTCTGAAATATTTTTGGACTTTGAAAATTTGTGGACTTTAAATTTTTTTTCTAAAAAGTGTTTTAGACTTAGTCAAATTTTTGGAATATTTTTTTGGGATATTGATAGTACTCAAATGTCTCTCTACGGGATACATTTGCAGAGCCCCGGGATCTATATGTGACCGTACATTAGTCATTTTTGGAAATTATACTAAGAAAAAAATAACTTATTGGAAAATCACCTTTTAAACTGAAACAGAGGATAGTTTGTGTAATAATAATCTAGTATAAAATAAACTGCTATTTCAATAAAACAGACCATAGTCGTAATTTGGCCTGACCAATGAATAGGCTCAGTGAGCTGGCCGACGCCATTCCATGGCGGAAATCTCCGGGAAACTTTAGTTAGTCCGAGCATAGCCTTCGAGGCAAGCAGAAGTGTTTTTGTGAAAGTCTTGAATAAATGGTTCAAGCAGGTAGTAATAAGCACATTTCGCTATTATTCAAATACTGGATTTCAGTCAATCAGTCAGAGTGGTTAGCCTGAATAAAACAGATATGCTGTACTTTATATTAACATAGATTGCAGAGATGAAACTGTGTATTTCCATGTATTCCAACCAGACTGTAAGTACACATGCTATTCTATTTTCCTTGCCCCAGCTCACCTTGATTTATGTCTAAGAGCCATAGCGATCATTTCTCCAAGTGAGAAGAACGTTGATGGAAAGCAAAGTAAATGATGCAAATAAGAAGAAAAACGAGAGAATAGAACTATGCCTTCGAGGCATCACCTTTTGATAACTCAACGTATTATAACGCCATGCAAGATATAGGCCTACTTTGGAAAATGATTACGTTGTTGAAAATGATGTAAATACTCGTCCTGCATTATTTGGTTGAATTGAGTTAAAAGTGAAAATAAAATCAGTTCTTGGAAAAAGTCTATATGCATTTTGAGGAAATTTGTGAATGAGCTTTGGACTGTAAAGAGGTATAGTTCAACCAGATATTATGCATTAAGAACACATGTAGAAGAGAGGCTAGTTTGCTACAAAATCTCGACCTTTATTTGCTCTGCCCATAACCTCTAAAGAGGACCACTAAGAACCTGGTTTTCCCAAAAATAAGAGGGAAATAACATCTCTGGCGAATAGGCCAGTCAAACAACTCACTCTCTAGTCATTCAAATTAACAGGACAACCCCACACGGTCACACGAAGCGATCCGTCTACTGCAACTTCGGAGGTCTGAATGATGAAGTCTAAACTACTCTGGTATATTATATGAAAACCCGACAAAGGATGAACGCTATTTTCGAAAACCCCAAATAGCGTCCCGTCTTAACACTTCACATTAACTCAGTCGCCAGCAATGAAACTGCCAGTGCTCGTTCTAACACCTACAGCTACCTCTGGTCATTTCCCAGCGATGCATGTTTGCGCCTACCACACCTAACACCGAGAAACTTAACCAAGAGCGCCGAGTCAGATGAACATGTTAGACGATATGTCTGCCATCCCAGTCTGTCGAGACGAATTTCACACTATTCGGTCTCTAGCTTAACAGCAATAAACTGCGTTGCTAAATACGAAAAGAGACAGGCGAAGGTATGAATGGGAAAGTTATATTTTTCCACAATCAAACGAATGCGAAATAAAAAGAACAAGGATAAAAGAGCGATAATAAAGTAGAAGACACGGGTAGACTAGAGAAAAGATGTAGAAATTTATTAATCATAAATCTCTCTGCGACACCAATCAGCTTGTCGGCAATAAAAATGTACCAAACCGCAGATAACAAATCAAAAGGTTTCTTTACACACTGGCATTTACCTGAGTTTACCTGTATAAACGGGCGCGTTTTATGCAAAATCACACACACCAACAAGAAGGCCAGCTAGCGACCGACTGGAGAAGAGAAACTGTCAAGACTGATTTATTGCTCACCTGCATTGACCGGGCAGACTTGCTTCACTAGTCGAGTCAAAATCTGGCTTGTATAAATCTTAAAGGGTTTTATTTGTGTCATCCAACCTGAGGTCGTATGTTCGAGTCAATCCAGCTGCCTGGAACTTCGCAGGAGCACAGTGATTGTACCGGAGCTGCATCCTTAGTCCCCCTCAGTCTTGGGTGGGCTAAAGGAACGATCATCAGCGGGTGTTGTGTGCAACAAATTAGGAAGGACAGAACTGTTCTAAGAGATGAGTACACATTAGTACCATTTCCGTGGGCAATTGTGAGCATTTAACTGTCAAGGAAGAAAAAGGGATTTAGCGTAGTAAGAGACAAGATTAACAGCATAGCTGATAAACCACTGCTCTCTATTCTCAGCAATGCGTACAAGTGTGGAAAAACCGTGTCCTGCCCATTCTTTGATGTTATCAGCCCAGGATTTTCTTTGCCTTCCTCTTCTCAGTTTACCTTCGACTGTTTCCTGGAGGATCGTTTTCGAAAGGGATTCATGACGAGTTACATGCCCAAACCAGACAAGCTTTCGACGTTTCACTATTGACAAAAGTGGTTCTTGGTGGCCTGCATAGGTGTTTATCTTCTCTCTAACATAGACATTTGTTTTGTGCTCTTTATAGCAAATGCGCAAAATTCTTCTATAACATTTATGCTCGAAAGCCTGAATCCTTCGCTCCGTATCTGCAGTGAGTGTCCAGCCCTCACACCCATATAAGAGAATAGATAATACAAGTGATTTGTATAATTTGATCTTCACAGGAAAACTGATGTTACTTTTCTAGATCACATTCAACCTTGTCATGGCAGCTGAGGCCATCTCAAGTCTTGTCTTGATTTCTTTACTTGATCTTCCATCACTACATATAGTGGACCCGAGATATTTAAAGGTGTTAACTTCTTCTAACGTTTGCCCATTTAACGTAATATTGGTCGGAACATGTTTCTTATGGCTATTCACCAATATCTTGCTCTTTTCTATATTAATTTCCATCCCATACGTTCTTGTTACTTTCTCCAGTCTAGAGGTAAGGTCTTGAAGTTCTGATTCTGTTCCAGCTATCAGATCAATATCATCAGCAAAACGTAGATTACACAGAGGGCGGCCTCCAATCGATATGGTTGATTTATAATCGTAGAGAGCCTCCTGCATAATATGTTCTAGATATATATTAAAGAGCACTGGTGACAGGATGCATCCCTGGCGAACTCCTACAGTTGTTTTGAAAAATTCTCCAATGTCGTTGCTTGCAAAAACAGCACTGCTTGCGTCCTTGTATAGTGCTTCAATGATATCTATGATGTTGGTATCAAAATTGAATTTTCTCATTATTTGCCATAAGCCTTCATGCCAGACTCGATCGAAGGCTTTTGTGAAATCGATGAAGTTATGGTATAAATCATGTTGATGCTGGAGATGTTTTTCGATCAGTAATCTAATATTGAAGATTTGTTCTGAGGTACTTCTTTTTGGTCTAAAGCCAACCTGTTCCTCTGACAAGATTTCTTCTGATTTCTGTTTTATTCTGTTCAAAAGTATCCTTAACATCACTTTACTTGGATGACTAATAAGGCTAATGGTTCTGTAGTTCTTGCACATTTTTAGATTTCCTTTCTTTGGAAGCGGTATTACTAATGACTGCGTCCATTCTTTTGGCCATTTTTTTTTTTTACTCCATATCTTCTGGCAAATTGTTGTCATGATTTTTACTATATCTGGTCCTCCATATTTCAAGAGCTCTGCTGGTATATTATCCACACCCGGTGACTTCCCTCCTTTCATCGAACATATAGCCTCTTCCACTTCTTCCCGTAGTATTGCTGCATTTCCGAGTTCCCTGTTTTCGCACTTAATGTTGTTTAATATGCCTAAGTCAGTGTCAAGTTTACAGTTATATAATTCTTTACAATATTCTGTCCACCTTCTCATTACAGCTGTTTTTTTCATTGAGCAGAGCCCCATTGCTATCTTCTATGACAGTTACCCTGGGCTGTTGGGGTTTTGATAGTCTTCTTAATGTGTCAAAAGCTGCCTTGCTGTTACCTTTTATTAGCCCCGTATTAATGGACTCACATTGATTAGCTACCCATTTTTCTTTGGCCTGTTTCATTTTCTTTCTAATATTTTTATTCACCATACTGTATTGCCATGCTGCTTCAGGAACCTCTTTCTTAACCTTTTTCATTTCCCGCCGTGTATCACATAACTTCAGAACGTCATCTGTAACCCATGGTTTGTTTATTTTCTTTCTTTTACCAAGTATTTCTGTTGCTGATTCAATGAGCACGTCTTTCATGTTCTCTGTGATTGAGTTGATATCATCCTCCAAAAAGTTGAGAGCTGCGAATTTTCCTCCAACAGTTGCCTCAAAGATTCCCGCGATTTCTGGATCTTTCAGTTTGTCTAAATTGAATCTTAACTGAGAAAATCTGTTTTGATTATAGTTCTTTTTTAGTTTAAGCTTGAACGTCATCAATACCATGTCGTGATCACTACCAATGTCGGCGCCAGGAAAATTCCTAGTCTTGGCTTTATTAATGCTGGACTTGAATCTTTTGGATACAAGAATAAAATCAATTTGGCCATGTATCTCAGTTTTTGGGGCATGCCGCGTTGTTCTTCTTGATAACTTATGAGGAAATAGTGTATTTGCCCCCAGGATTCACCGAAAGGGGGGGAGGATGATGAATCCACAGGCGCCTCAATGGAATCGACCAGACCCGTTACACGGACTTCGAGCTCTGAACAACGGCTGGAATTTTCATGTGCCTGTGGTAGGGAATTCTCTAATCAGAGAGGAATGAAAATCCACAGAACGAAAAAGGGGTGTGGGAGGTCATCAGGGGGAGATCAACAGCGCTCTGTCTCGACGGATAAGACGTTAGAAGAACGCAGCCAGGAGTCAATCCACAGTGCTGAGTACATTCAAGTTGATCTGCCAGATGATGATCTCACACACTTCTTGGACGGGAAGAGAGATGCAATAAAGTTTCCATCTGCCAGTGCAAAAGGGCTTTGGGAACAGCTGGACGAAGCCTTGGCAAAAGAGTTGGATAACAGCCTGAAGCAGCTAACTTTGGAGAAGAAGCTGGAAATCTTCGGCGACATAATATATCTGCACTGTCGCAAATTGTTCGGAGTGAGGGAGGCAAGGGAAAGTAACCCACCACGGAAAAGTAGAAGACAAATTAAAATAGATGAAATCAGGAAACAGAAGAAGCATGCCCGAAAACTGTTCAAGAACGCAGTTGCCACAGAGAAGGAAGGGTTACGGCAAGTTTGGGAGCACCTGAAAGGCCAACATAATGCCCTTTGTAGAGCGGAAAGGTTGTGCAGGAAGAGAAGGAAGACTCGAAGGGATAGGGAAAGATTCTTTAGGGAGCTCTTCAAGTTTGCCAAAGAACTGTTTGAGCAGCCACGGTCGGGTACGCTAAACATCAGGAAAGAAGACCTGGAAGAACACCTTAGAATGACATATTCAGATGGTCGCAAAAATGAGCCGCTCAGCAGCATGGCAGGCCTTAAATGGCCGGGTAAGCCAGGAGCTGAATTTAACACCAAACCCCCAACGGTGCAAGAGGTAGAAAGCATTGTCCAGAAAGCTCGGTG
This sequence comes from Oreohelix idahoensis, assembly GCA_024509875.1. Lineage (NCBI taxonomy): Eukaryota > Metazoa > Mollusca > Gastropoda > Stylommatophora > Oreohelicidae > Oreohelix > Oreohelix idahoensis. The sequence continues at coordinate 544,270 of JAMPIV010018962.1, forward strand.
CAAGTCAGCTCCAGGTCCTAATGGTGTTCCATATGTGGTGTATAAAAGATGCCCTGAGGTTCTCAAACGACTGCTCCGTTTACTGAAGAATGCGTGGAAAACCCAACTGTAAGCAAGGAATGGAGAAAGGCAAGCGAAGGAACAAAATTCCACAGACATCAGTCAGTTCAGGCCAATCTCACTACTCAATGTGGAAGGGGAGATATTCTTCTCAGTAATGGCGAAAAGACTCACTACATACCTCCTGGCAAATGGGTACATTGACACTACCATTCAGAAAGGAGGTATCCCAGGTACACCAGGATGTCTTGAGCATGCCACAATGATCTGGGAAGCAATCCAAAAGGCAAAGTCTGACAGAACAAACCTCCACGTAATCTGGTTGGATCTAGCGAATGCTTATGGATCAGTTCCACACCAGATGTTGTGGCAGGCCCTAGAAATGTATCATGTTCCACAAGAGATTGCAGCAATGCTGAAGCTGTATTTCGCAGGGTTTTCTGTCAGATTTTCAACCAGAGAGTACACAACGAAGTGGATTGGCCTTGAAGTTGGAATTGCGATGGGATGTACCATCTCTCCGATACTATTCGTCATGGCTATGCAGGTAATCCGCAATGCGGCTGAAGGAATGGCTATAGGTCCAAAGCTCGGTGGAATGTGTCACATGCCACCGCTCAAAGCATTCATGGATGACTGTTGGGTTCGATTATTGTGCTTTGGTTCTTGTTTGTTCGTTGTTTGAGGTGTGACAATGAGTTTGTCGAAGCTGTCTATTTGATAACGCGAATGTATTCAATTTGGAACAAGTAGTAAAAAAGTCAACTGCAACTGCCAACCCTGGGCATGGTAACTAATGCCAAGAAGATGTATAGTTCAATCAATTTATTTAACATGGTACGGTTCACTAGACGAACATATAAGGTTGACGACGGATGATTGACGTTCACTGGACAGCACACCACGTAAGGTTCATATTTTAAAAATGCAGTTAATTCGTTCATAAAGATCATCGCTTAGGTAACGTCAGAATAGTTATTCAGAGTTCATAACATGGCATCTAATTAAGCAAATGAGGCAGTTATATAAAATAGTTCAATCTTCCACTGTCCTATGACCTTGGCAATGACGGAGAACTTTGTCAGGTCTGTAACATCATATAAGATTCCGATACTACGTATCTCCTTTAGTACTGGCCTCTTATTTTCAATCAATGACGAATAACAATACTATATACTTTTCTGCCCACGACCTTCGTGGCATCATAGCTTTGATATAGCAAAAATACTTGAGTCACCTCTGCTTTGCGGGGTATGTATTCGTAACAGCCGAATACTGATTTATATCATAACAATTTATATCAAGCCAATCCGGGATGATCCTAACGTCGGAATCCGTCGGCTTTAAAGTTTACATAATAAGTTTCACGTAAGACTCCATTTTGTACCAATGACGTATTGGTTCAACTAGACGTCTACGTGAGAACGAAAAGACATTATCATCAAAAATCATACTTGCTTCTCTTCCCAAGAAATAACACTAGATTACTGTAGACCCGAGTCCTCATCTATGAACAGACGGACGGTCATACACAATAACAATATACCCGCAAACGGGTTCGAACGCCATGAATCAATGGACTCGTTCTTGGGCACTAATCTTCTCAACCCCAGCTATGACGTAGACTGACTGTCTAGATACACGTGCGGTCTACATAACCCCCTATACGCCTTAGTGCACAACCGTGCGCTAATGAAATCCAACTCACCAATAAGACTTACTCTCATGTGAGTCGGTGCGCAAAGTTACTTACAGAGGTAGGACAACATATTAACAATATGATACTACCTTCATCTATCTACGAAAAGGGCTCTACAGATTTTTTTCAACCAGAGAGTACACAACGAAGTGGATTGGCTTTGAAGTTGGAATTGCGATGGGATGTACCATCTCTCCGATACTATTCGTCATGGCTATGCAGGTAATCCTCAATGCTGCTGAAGGAATGGCTATAGGTCCAAAGCTCGGTGGAATGTGTCACATGCCACCGCTCAAAGCATTCATGGATGACACAACAATTCTGACATCAGATGAACATCAGGCCCAGAGGATGTTAGCACGCCTGGATGAACTAGTCAGCTGGTGCAGAATGAGCTTCAAACCCAAGAAGTCGAGAAGCCTATCAGTCAGGAAAGGGAAGATAGCAGAGGTCATATTCACGGTTTCCAGCCAAAGAATCCCTACTGTCATTGAGGAACCTGTTAAAAGTCTTGGCAGGGTGTACGATGCCTCTTTAAAAGACTCGAAGGCAGTGCAACAGACAATAGAAATGGCAGACAGAGGACTACAGATCATAGACCAAAGCAGACTCCTGGGAAAGTTCAAACTGTGGTGCCTCCAGTTCATGTTGATACCGAAGTTGCTGTTGCCACTGCTTATATATGAAGTAAGCACAAGTACAGTGGAAGCTATAGAGCAGAAGGTCAACAAGTTCATGAGAAAATGGCTAGGGGTACCACCAGGTCTGTCAGATGTAGCACTGTACTGCAAAAAGTCAAAACTTCTGCTTCCCTTCAAGTCAGTTGTTGAAGAGTACAAAGTTGGAAAAGCAAGGCTTGCAATGATGCTACGCGAGTCAGCTGATGACGTGGTTAAGTCCATTCAGCCCACACTGAAAACGGGAAGGAAGTGGAGAGTGGAAGAAGCTGTTGATGCTGCTGAAGAGTCACTCAAACTGAGAGAGGTAATCGGATACACACAAACGAATAGACGGGGATTTGGGCATGGTGACATCCGCTGGTGGTCCAAGGCATCAAGCAGGGAACGCAGAGACATGGTAGTTCAGGAGATACGAGGAGCTGAGAATGATAAGAGGTTGCTAAAAGCAGTGCAGCAGGTCCAACAAGGCCAATGGACTACATGGGAATGAGCCCTGCAGAGATCCTTGACATGGAATGATATATGGCATATGGCACCTCTTAGGCTCAGCTTCGTGGTTAGATCAATGTATGACCTGCTGCCGTCGGCCACCAACCTTGTGAAATGGGGAAAGTCGGATGATGAGCAGTGCTCCCTGTGCCAGGGGAGGCAGACACTTGAACACGTGCTCTCAGCGTGTAAGGTGGCATTAGGGCAAGGACGATACACTTGGCGCCATAACAAAGTGTTAAATGAGCTTGCTGCGACAATAGATCAGGCAAGAATGAAAGCGAATAGCAAAGTCCGGCCAGACACCACAAACACATACTTTCTGAGGGCAGGAAAGTCAGCACACCCCAAACCGAGTAAACCTGGTAGCAGTTTACCATCTCTTCTGGACTGTGCAAACGACTGGGAGATGGCGGTAGACCTACCTGGACGGGGGGCATATCCAGAGAGTATCAGAAAATCGCGGAGACGGCCGGATATAGTGCTTCATTCTTCAGCAACGCTTCAGGTCATACTGATTGAACTGACCGTGCCATTTGAATCCAGATTAGACGAGCAACATTCATTCAAAGCGGCCAAGTATAGCGATCTAGCCGCGGATCTGAGACACGATGGATTCAGTGCAAGGGTCATGGCGGTTGAAGTGGGCGCAAGAGGGCTTGTGGCTGCATCAATGTATGATTTATTGAAACTGTTGGGGTTGAAGGGACAGTCTAGAACAAGGGCACTGAAGAGGCTTAGCGAAACTGCCGAAAAGGCATCAGGCTGGCTGTGGAACAACCGCAGTGGGCAATGGAGATCGTGACGGTAAACGCTGCGGTACAGAAAACACCAAAATTTTTCTAAGTCCACAGCGCTGAGTTTATATGGTGTACTAGTGAGGGGGCTGCGACTCTGGGGCAACAGGCGATGTATACTATAGGGAGTGTGTCAGGTACAGAATTTCAGTGGCGTGCGGCGCGCAGTGGCTAAGGTTCGTCGGCTGCGCGCTCGTGTCTCAGTGTGTGTCCTTAGTTGTGAAGGGCGACGGAACGAACGGAATAATTTGTCTTTTCTTTGTTACTTTCACAATTGCCCCCACGGCTGGCGTTGTGGATTAAAAGTTGCTACCGTAAGTGAAATGGGTTCATTTTCGATACAAGACAACAGGAAGCTGAGACGCTTGGGAGTCATGACCCAAGTGGGCCCGCCCCCCTGTCGTAGATTTTGGATAGGAGTATTAAGACTTAGGTTGGTCCCTTCTGAATAGGTTGGAATGAGTGATAGTCACGGTGAGAGTTTGAAAAAATGAAATAGATTCCACGAGTGGTGAGATGATAGACTGTGGTATAGAGGCTGTCGCTGAAAGCGAAAAGAATTCTTCTCCCTCTCACCTATCCTCTACGACGGTTTTTTTTCCAGAGTCCGACAGTCTAAACCACATATATATTACATATAATTCTATCTACTCACGGGCACGCACATACACGTGACGACAGTTAAACACACAGACGTGGAAAATCTATAACAAATGATTATATATATAATTGGGATCGAGCTGACCAACGCACTGATTTTGTTCAAGAGAGAGATTTTTATTATTATCATCAAAAAAAAAAAAAAATCTCTCACAACACCAAAAAATTCATCAAGGAAAAACATATACAAATAGTCATAAAATTCAAGAAAAATGCTACAAGGATGATAGCCCGTTAGATCTTACTCTAGGTTTAGCCCACAGCCCCGTTAAGAGAACAGATGATGGCCCAAAGAGTTATAGATACGTAGGGTTGAGTTTAAGAGGTTTCTTTCTTTCTCGTAAATATATGAACAGAGTTGGATCAATCTGATTTAACCTAAGAAAACAGAAACTCTAACATTTTGTAACAAATTCTGCAGGTAAAAAAAAATATGACAGCAAATGTATGACAATAATACACCGGTAAAATAACACTCTGACCTGTGTACTCTCATTCATCCAGCCATGGCCTTTCTTACACATAGATACTCACAACTTTGCTCGTTGCCTCTGGGAACATATAATTCTAGGACCTTCACACAGACCCGAAAATGCAGTCCTTGACCAAGAAATCCCCAGTTCCAAAAGACGTGCTAAACTCTCAGGGAACGATTCCTTGGGTGTTCTAATTTTTCGAATGTCTGATTAAGTCACATAAAATTTGTCCAGGCACGAAAGTTAGCAGAGCACAATGTCATTAGCTTTGGATTCTAGAATTAAGGAATGTCAGATCGGTGTCTACTTCCAGGAAGGTACTATATTTGGTCACCACAATACTAGTCACAATCTCTGTCGGAATGTTAATCTTGTAATATTCTCGCCGCCAGGCAGCATGTACATTTAAATAGAGTTTATGAAAGAATTTAAGATCTGGCGCAAAGGCCCTGCATTGATCATTACAGTCTTTGAAAACCCGCTATTGGGATATAGTATTTCTGTCTAACTCAGTTTGCATATGCACTGTCAGATCAGTGTTACTTGAGAAACCCACGTGGTTCAAAATAAGGACTGTCTATTCTTCACACAAATATGTCTCTTTACTAAACGCTGGAAAGTTGGGTACCACCGTTTCACTATATAAAATGGAAAGAACACATATCAAATAATTTACATATATGTACTCAAATATAACTTACATTTCAAATAGCAAGCCTACAGCTTGACTTATCTTTAAAACTTCCCGTAAAATAAGTTATATTAAATAAATCAAACATCCTGAATTAGAAAATACATACGTATTTCGTCAACACTCAATGATGTATCTAGCGTTATAAGTTTAATTTTTAAAATATTCTCGACTGAGTATTAGCCGTTAAATTAAATTCCTTATAGCTACTAGTTTTAGTAAGCTAAAGATATAATTATTTATGTATTTCCACTGTATGCGTCACTAGAAAATAATACAACTATAAATTAAGCACTCTGGACACAGGACTAGTTTAGAATGAAATAGGCGATTTTAACACTAAATCACTTTCCAAAATACTAGATATCTATTTTATTAATCTCACCACAGCACTACGGTAACGCCACGACTAGGATAATTCACTAGATAGGTATTTAGAAGCTCGTCACAAATCTGACGAGAACTATGAAATTTCTATACAAGCTTCATTCGCTAAGCACGTGTGTTCCGTCTACTGGAGATGTTGGAGACTGACAATGAAATCCGATTTCAGCTCCTGGGTGGATATTTGAAAACAGGGGCAAACAATCCCACATTTTCTCAAACTCCCAAATCATCTCCCCTTTCCCGTGTAAAACACCTTACGTTTAACATTACCATTACTAGACGTCTTACATAACTGACACTTCTGCATTTCCGCACCTCGCGCTGACCCGGCCAACAGTGAGCCGTGTCAGCTGGGATTTCCAGACGCCAGATGTCTGAAACTGCGACTATAAGGTGTAAATATTTGCTTAAGCGTTCGGCCGGTACAACTACTTGTTGACCGTTGAAAATGCAGACGGATGTCGGCTCTCTCCTAGCATTCTCACGCGTTTACGTCGAGAATCTAACTCAGGAGTGTCGTGTCATCTGAAGGTGCAGACCCAAGTCGGCTCGATGTCTGAGATGGACTGCAACTAAATCGCACTTTACGTCTGACTGACATCTATGTAATAAAATTACGTATCCCAGTATGAGAAAGCAAGACGGTAAAATATCGAATGGGAAAAGAAAATATTATTCGCAAACTAACGAATGCGAAAAAATATATATGAAAACGGGTAAAGAGTGACAGAAAAAATTAGAGGACCCGAGTGGAAGAAAGAGGAAAATGTAGACAATTTATAGAACATAACTTTCTATGTGACAGGACGTCCCCCCTTAAGATATGGAAGCACTCCATGTCTACGTTATGGAAATAAATTTCCTATATCCGTAGCTTCAGGGTGTCTGTCCTCTTCCCTCTCATCTCCCCCCTCCATTTCTGTGCAAGTCCTACTCATGAAGTCTGCCCCAACGTTTTGTTTCCCTGGAATGTATTCGACTTTAAAGGAATATACACTTAGCAGCAATGCCCAGCGCATTATTTTCGCATTAAATTCCTTATTAGCCCCGAGAAACGCCAGTGGGGCATGGTCAGTCTGCACCGTGAATGACACTCCGTAAAGGTATTCGTGGTGCCTTCTTATGCCATGAACTAATGCCAGACATTCTCTTTCCACTGTGGAGTAGTTTTGCTCTGCCTTATTCAATTTACGACTGCCGTATGCCACTGGGAATAGCTGGTTGGGATCGTCGTCGCCAGCCTGAAGCAGAGTTGACCCGATGCCTTGCCCTGATGCGTCGACGCGCAGTACGAAGGGTTTGGTAATATCCGGCAGTCGCAGAATTGGATATTCAGACAACTGCTTCTTGAGCGTGACGTAAGCGTCTTCGCACTTAGGATCCCAGATAACTTTCTCCGGTCGCCCCTTTTTCGTAAGGTCCGTAAGGGGTGCTGTTAAACCGTTGAAGTTTCTGATGAATTTCTGGTAGTAAGCACACAGCGATAGGAACGATCGTGTTTCCTTCTTCGTCCTTGGCCTCTTCGCTGCACGTATCTTCTCGATGTTCTTTGCAACTGGCCACATAGCACCGTGAGCAATGGTGTGCCCCAGGAAATCAAGTTTTTCAAAGCCGATTAAACATTTGCTAGGTCTAGCTGTGAGTCCAGTTTCCTGTAGTCTCCTGAGGAGCATCTCGACCGTAGCAATGTGTTCTTCATAGGTGTCCGTTGCAATTAGTATATCATCCATAAAGTTGTGGATATGTGGACAGTGCAATGGCTCTAGCAGCTGTCTCATCATCCTTGTGAACACTCCTGGTGCGTTGTGTAATCCGAAAGGCATCACGTTAAACGTATAGTGTCCTTCACTGGTGCTGAAAGCTAGCAAAGGCTTAGTTTCCTCTTTGACTGGTATCTGATAGTAACCCTTACTCAAGTCAATCTTTGAGAAAATCCGTGCCTTGCTTAGCTTGCTAAACAGCTCAGAAGCGCTTTGGAGTGGTTCCGGCTGAAATTCCGTTACTGTATTAAGTAGTCGGTAATCAATGCACAGCCGAACTTCCTTATTGGGCTTCTGTAGCAGCACTACGCTTGCACTATAGGGAGACGTAGACTCACTAATAATTCCTGTTTTACGTAGCTTGTCTATCTCTGCACGTAGCGTATCAGCTTTCGCATATGGAATAGGGTAAACTCTGGTTCGGACAGGGGTCTCGTTTGTAAGTTTCATCTCGAACTCTACGAGCTGTGTTCGTCCAGGTACATCCGTTAGCACCGCCGTGTACTGGTTCAGTAAAGCCTTCGTTTCTGTCTGTTGTGCTTCAGAGAGAGTGTCCCCAAATTTTACATCTTCGACAGATTCAGTTTGTTGCAAAGGATATTCCATGCAACTATCGTCATCTTCGACATCCTCTGTAGCTATGGCGATGGCCAGGAGATGTTCGGAGGATGGCACTGGTCTTTCCAAGTATTTCTTTAGTAGATTCACATGGTAGACCTTCTCCTTTCCTTTGATAGAGATCTGATAATTGGTTCTCGAGATCTTTTTCAGGACGGTGAACGGCCCTTGCCACCCGATGCGTAGCTTGTTGCTTCCGGTTGGCAACAACAACAAAACTTTATCTCCTGGTTGTAATTCTCTCTCCTTTGCTGCTTGATTGTATCGTCTAGCGTGCTTTGCGCGAGCTTTCTTAAGGTTTGCTGTTGCTAGATCCCATCCTAGCTGTAGCCTTTCCTTCAATTCCGATACATATCTACTGGCTGAGACGACTGTCTCATCCGCCTTCTGGTCTGTCAGGGACCGAAGTAATGCTTCAAGCGGCCCCTTTATAGGTCTGCCGAATAAAAGCGTAGCTGGAGGGAAACCCGTAGAGGCCTGGGGGACTTCCCTATAAGCGAATAGGGCTGCAGGAATGAAAAGATCCCAGTCCTCCGGCTTTTCTTGTGCCAGCTTGCGTAGCATGGTGGTGAGGCTGCCGTTGAAACGTTCCACGAGCCCATTTCCGGCCGGATGGTACGGGCTGGTGTGAATGTGTTTGGCCCTCAAGATCTTAAAGATCTCCTCCATTAACAGGCTACGGAATTGGGATCCATTGTCCGTCAAAACTTGTTGAGGGAATCCCAACCGTGTAAAGATCTGCACTAGGGCTTCTGCGACATGCTTTGAGTCTGTGCATGTTAGCGGTATAGCTTCGGCCCACATAGTGCATGTGTCGACTAAAGTCAGGATAAACCGGTGCTTTCGTTTGGTCCTTTCTAGGGGTCCAACGATGTCGACAGCAACCCGTTCGAATGGAGTCCCCACAATTGGCGTTTGCCCCAGGGGAACTGGGGCAGTCCAGTGCTTGGGTGCTACCCGTTGACACTGGGCACAGGATTTCACATATCTGAGTATATCAGTGTTCATCCCTGGCCACCAATAGTGAGTCTGTATACGTTGCTGTGTGGCGTTCTGTCCCATATGTCCGCTAAACGGGAGAGAGTGCCCCATTTCTAGGATTTGACTTCTGTACTTTTTCGGTACTAGGAGCTGATTAGAGCCTTGTTCAGGCTTGCCCGTTCTCCGATAAAGCACGCCACCCTTAGAAAAGATGTCCCCGTGTTGTCTAGGGTCCTTGGCCATGGGCAGTTTCCTAAAGCAGGGTTCCAAAGTAGGGTCCTTTTGTTGCGCCTCTTTAAGTTCCATGGGTAACAAATTTGGCGCAGGCTCCCGTTCCTTCTTGGCTTGCCCTCTTGTGGTTACTGTTGCAACTATTGGCTCTTCCGGTTTCCCAATAAACACATATCTACAGCCGAGTATGACTGGGTAGATGGGGTCGTCCATAACAGCCGCTTTGATCACCCCTCTGACAAAGTCAGAGTGTATCTCCACCAATGCGATGGGAAGCGTTGTTGGTCATCACTCCTAAGAACTCCACACAGTTTAACGGTTTCTTCTGTCTCTTGACCGGGTTTGACCAGTTGTCTGGCAACAATGCAATCAAAAGAAAGCCCCGTGTCAAACAAACAATATGTTGAAGTCCCGTTTAAAACAACCGTACCTCGCGTAGAGGGTCGCTCTCCCTCAGGTTGAGAATCACTGACAATAATTCTTTCCTGCGAGTCTGTTGTTTGTAAGCATCCGATGCGCTTCGGCTCGGTGTGCTTGGTCTGATCCTTAGTCCCGTGCGCAGGGGTTTTCCCTTTGTCACCTTGACCTTTCTGGCCACGCTGCCATGAAGGACGGTCGGGTTGATCAGACTGTTTGGGGTGGTTGGGGTACTTGTTCTTGTAGAACTTGGATTTTTCAGGAGGGGGGTTTTGAGGTCCAGTTTCTCTGTGGTTATTTAGGTTAGAAGCCTGAGAAGATTGCTCTAGGTTATGTTTTCGAAAATGCTCCTCTGTCGGTTTCCGCTTTGTGGCCGGTAGTTCAGCCAGCGCGTTATGGTAACGCTCAGACTTCTCTAAGATGTCTTCAAGCTTTTCTGCACCTTGCTCAGCCAAAAATCTCCGGGTGTCCGCAGACAAAGTGTTCTTTATTTGTTCTGTTAGAACAAATTCCTCAAGACCTTCATAGGTAGAGGGGAGCTGTGAAAGCTCAAGGCACTTTGTTAGGTATCCCTTTAGACGGGAAGAGAATTGCTGGAAAGTTTCCGAGCTCTCTTTCCTGCTGTTTCGGAAGAGTTGCAAAAATTTTCGAGCATTCATTTCGAAACGCTCGAGCAAAGCTTTCTTCAACACATCATAGTTGTCTTGTTGGTTGCTTTCCACTGAGAAAGCTTCACATTCCAACGCGACCTCTCCAAACCGTACAGAGTTGCAATTTTCTCAAATTTTTCTAACCATGTGTCAATCTTCTCATTAGGACAAGGGAAAGATTCTAGCGGAAAAGACATAGCAGTGAGGTGAAGAGATTGACTGTTAGAAGGATCAGTTAAAGAAGAATGAGGAGAAGACTCTCCATTGCTGGAGGTAGAGGCAGCACCACGGTTTTGGAACTCTAGAGTCTTAATCGCCAGCTCATGCTGTCGTCGTTGCTCATTTTCTCTTTCCTCATGCTGTCTCTCCTTCTCCTTCTCTCTTTCCTCATGCTGCATCCTGCGAATTTCCATTTCCTCATCCATCTTCCTCTGCTCTCTAGCTTCGGCTGCTTCTTTTTCCTCTTTAGCTTGAGCTGCTTTCCTCTCCGCATCATATCTCTCAAGTTCGTCTCTGACAAATGCTTTCGCTTCCTCTCCTTCCAGTCCCTCCTCTCTCGCTTCGTCCCTGAGGAGTTGTCTAAGTTTTGCCCTCTCGGCCATATTATGTCAGTGACTGAAACAAGTCAAGAAAGAAAAGAAGAAAGGATACACTGGTTCCTACCACTACGAGAAACAAATTTCCAAAAAATTCAAAAGATGATATCCTTAACCCTGGGATACCTCCTCCAAAAATAAAAATCTAACTATCGCTGCTATTAATCGGCAATAAAGCACCTAATGCAAAACACGACTACGCCAACTAAATGGTAGTTACGATTACTTCTGAAAAATAAGTTTCTACAGTGGAAGCAAAACTAATTATTGCCAAAATTTAAAGAGAAAAATAATCCCTTAATTTTAATCCACTATCAAGTTTACCCCTGAAGACAGTTAGGGTGAGGGAGGCAATTAATCTGGACAAATAGTCCGAAACGCACTCCTTAACTTTAGTTCAAACACCTTCCTGCTTCAGAACCCTTGTGAATGTTATACACTCACAAAACTTTACCAGCGTTTAGTATTACAAAATCATTAATTAACATGTATTCCGACAAAATCACCCTGTAAACCAAATGTATAATGCTTCCTAATGCTGTGGGAAAAAAACTTATCAGTTTGTGTGGTCAGCACGCCCGTAAACAGATCGTTAGTCTAGGGGATAAATTATTTAAAGATATAACACTCACAAGACATCACACCCTTACTCTATTTCAGAATAAAGAATCTTTAAAAACGAGCTGATATTTGTCGTCTCGTCTTCCTATTCTACAGTCAAAAATCCGTCGGCGAGACCACATTTGTCGTATCGTCTTAAGATTTTGGGTTCAATTCCCGGTAACGAGCGACCATTTGTCGTAGATTTTGGATAGGAGTATTAAGACTTAGGTTGGTCCCTTCTGAATAGGTTGGAATGAGTGATAGTCACGGTGAGAGTTTGAAAAAATGAAATAGATTCCACGAGTGGTGAGATGATAGACTGTGGTATAGAGGCTGTCGCTGAAAGCGAAAAGAATTCTTCTCCCTCTCACCTATCCTCTACGACGGTTTTTTTTCCAGAGTCCGACAGTCTAAACCACATATATATTACATATAATTCTATCTACTCACGGGCACGCACATACACGTGACGACAGTTAAACACACAGACGTGGAAAATCTATAACAAATGATTATATATATAATTGGGATCGAGCTGACCAACGCACTGATTTTGTTCAAGAGAGAGATTTTTATTATTATCATCAAAAAAAAAAAATCTCTCACAACACCAAAAAATTCATCAAGGAAAAACATATACAAATAGTCATAAAATTCAAGCAAAAAATGCTACAAGGATGATAGCCCGTTAGATCTTACTCTAGGTTTAGCCCACAGCCCCGTTTAAGAGAACAGATGATGGCCCAAAGAGTTATAGATACGTAGGGTTGAGTTTAAGAGGTTTCTTTCTTTCTCGTAAATATATGAACAGAGTTGGATCAATCTGATTTAACCTAAGAAAACAGAAACTCTAACATTTTGTAACAAATTCTGCAGGAAAAAAAAAATATGACAGCAAATGTATGACAATAATACACCGGTAAAATAACACTCTGACCTGTGTACTCTCATTCATCCAGCCATGGCCTTTCTTACACATAGATACTCACAACTTTGCTCGTTGCCTCTGGGAACATATAATTCTAGGACCTTCACACAGACCCGAAAATGCAGTCCTTGACCAAGAAACCGCCAGTTCCAAAAGACGTGCTAAACTCTCAGGAGACGTTTCCTTGGGTGTTCTAATTTTTTCGAATGTCTGATTAAGTCACATAAAATATTGTCCAGGCACGAAAGTTAGCAGAGCACAATGTCATTAGCTTTGGATTCTAGAATTAAGGAATGTCAGAAAATATGTCTCGTTTACTAAAACGCTTGGAGAAGTTTGGGTACCACGTGTTCCACTATAATAAAAAGGAAAGAACAAAACAAAAAAGCTAGTCAATAATCCAAATAATTTACCATATATGTACTAGCAGT